>OU342743.1:121636490-122068199 GCA_910589775.1 Avena eriantha
ATGCAATTACTCTAGATATGGTTCATGAAAAGATCAGAGATGCAATGACACCGGTGGATCCATGTGTGGTCTATGAGAGGAACACACATCCAATGACACCGGTGGATCCTTACGTGGTTTTTGAGAAGAACACACATGTAATGACACTGGTGATATGTGGTCTATGAAAAGAACACAGATGCAATGAAACTGGTCAATCCATATGTGGTTTGTGAGAAGGACACACATGCAATGACACTGGTGGATCAATGTGTGGTATGTGAGAAGACCACACATGCAATGACACTGGTGATATGTGGTTTGTGAAAAGAACAGACATGCGATGACTCTAACTGTTGTTAATGAAAAGAGCAGACATGCAATGACAATGGTGGATCCATGTGTGGTTAATGAGAAGAACACACATGCAATCACACTAGGTGTGGTTCATGATATGGTTTGTGAGAAGAACACACATGCAATGACTCTAGCTGTGGTTCATGAGAAGAACTCACATGCAATGACACTGGTGTATCCTTATGTGTTTTGTGAGAAGAACACACATGCAAGGACTCTAGCTGTGGTTCATGGAAAGAACACACATCCAATGACTCCAGATCTGGTTCATGAGAAGAACACACATGCAATGACACTGGTGGATCCATGTGTGGTCTGTGAGAGGATCAGACATGCAATGACTCTAACTATGGTTCATGAAAAGAGCAGATATGCAATGACACCGGTGGATCCATGTGTGGTCTGTGGGAGGAACACAGATCCAATGACACTGTTGGATCCATATGTTGTTTGTGAGAAGAACACACATGCAATAACACTGGTGGATCCATGTGTGGTCTGTGGGAAGAACACACATGCAATGACTCTAGATGTGGTTCATGAAAAGAGCAGACATGCAATGACACCGGTGGATCCTTACGTGGTTTGTGAGAAGAACACAGATGCAATGACACTGGTGGATCCATGTGTGGTCTGTGAGAGGATCAGACATGCAATGACAATAACTATGGTTCATGAAAAGAGCAGATATGCAATGACACCGGTGGATCCATGTGTGGTCTGTGGGAGGAACACACATCCAATGACACTGTTGGATCCATATGTTGTTTGTGAGAAGAACACACATGCAATGACACTGGTGGATCCATGTGTGGTATGTGGGAAGAACACACATGCAATGGCTCTAGATGTGGTTCATGAAAAGAGCATACATGCAATGACATCGGTGGATCCTTACGTGGTTTGTGAGAAGAACACACATGCAATGACACTAGTGATACGTGGTCTATGAAAAGAACACACATGCAATGACACTAGTGGATCCATATGTGGTTTTTGAAAAGGACACACATGTAATGACACTGGTGGATCCATGTGTGGTCTGTGGGAAGAACACACATGCAATCACACTGGTGATATGTGGTTTGTGAATAGAACAGACATGCAATGACTCTAACTATGGTTAATGAAAAGAGCAGACATGCAATATCAATGGTGGATCCATGTGTGGTTAATGAGAAGAACACACATGCAATCACACTAGGTGTGGTTCATGATATGGTTTGTGAGAAGAACACACATGCAATGACTCTAGTTGGGGTTCATGAGAAGAACACGCATGCAATGACACTCGTGTATCCTTATGTGGTTTGTGAGAAGAACACGCATACAAGGACTCTAGCTGTGGTTCGTGGAGAGAACACACATCCAATGACTCTAGTTGTGGTTCATGAGAAGAACACACATCCAATGACACTGGTGGATCCATGTGTGGTCTGTGAGAGGATCACACATGCAATGACTCTAATTGTGGTTCAAGAAAAGAGCAGACATGCAATGACACCAGGGGATCCATGTGTGGTCTGTGGGAGGAACACACATCCAATGACACTGTTGGATCCATATGTGGTTTGTCAGAGGAACACACATGCAATGACACTGGTGAATCCATGTGTGGTCTGTGGGAAGAACACCCATGCAATGACTCTAGATGTGGTTCATGAAAAGAGAAGACATGCAATGACACCGGTGGATCCATGTGTTGTCTATGAGAGGGACACACATCCAATGACACCGGTGGATCCTTACGTGGTTTGTGAGAAGAACACACATGCAATGACACTGGTGATATGTGGTCTGTGAAAGAACACACATGCAATCACAGTGGTGGATTCATATGTGGTTTGTTAGGACACACATGCAATGACACTGGTGGATCCATGTGTGGTCTATGGGAAGAACACACATGCAATCACACTGGTGATATGTGGTTTGTGAAAAGAATAGACATGCAATGAATCAACTTGTGGTGAATGAAAAGAGCAGACATGCGATGACAATGGTGGATCCATGTGTGGTTAATGAGAAGAGCACACATGCAATCACACTAGGTGGATCCATGTGGTTTTTGAGAAGAACACACATCCAATGAACTCTAGTGGATCTATCTTGGCATAATTTTTGATGTATGCCATGATGTATTTCATTGTACAAGATACTCACTTTCCATTTTATACTACTCAGTTTTGCCCTTGGTTTTATGCGGTACTACTCAGTTTTGCCCCCCTATCTCTATCTTTCGTAGAATCCCAAACATGTGCTCACCCTGTCTGCTACTCCCTGATTGGTTGTCATAGTTGTCACGCGGATCGTGCGCACCAACCGTTGACTCTGCGTGATCCAACGATGATTGTTGCACACATTGTGCCCTTCACAGTACAGCGTGAGACATCACGGACGTCTCCCTCAGCGAGACTTCTACAAGAAGGAACACGATGCCGTCCATGGAAAAAGTCATCGAGCGGTCATGTCATGTTTAATCAAGTCTAAAAAGCCTACTACTGCTACTACTACGCCACAACGTATGCGTCATCAAGTGCACGGTCGTCGATGGACATCTGCAATTTATTACCACTTGATTTTAATAAGGCATATCCCATTTTTTACGCAGCGGCTCTCAGTCGCCAATTTTAGGGCCGCGTCAAACTCCGTACATAGAAATTGTGTATGCGCCCTTTGCATGCGGCTCAATACAGAACTGCCATGCATGGCTCGGGAAAAAAACGTGATGTACCGTGCGCGTGTCGCGGTGCACGGTGCAGTAGACTGTGCGGCACATTGCATGGTGGTGCAACAAAACATGCCTTGCTTCCATCCACCTTAACTATAGAGCCCCTCTCCGCACACCCACTCTCACTCTCGCTCACTGTCCCCACGCAACCCTCTCCACTATCCCACCAGCATCCGCAAACTCCCGAGAATACCCCGTCCGTGCTGGCGATGGCTGAGGAGGATAAGGTGGCCATCGTCACCTCCGTGGCTGCCGGCGATGAGGCCCCCGTCTCCTCGTCGGTCTCCCTCGACGTGTTGAAAGCAGCCGCCGTCCCTGTCCAGGCCCTAGTCGAGGCATCGATGGCAGCCTCCGTTCCCGTCCAGGCCCCTGTCCCCGCTACCGACAGAGCCGCCGAAGAGGAGCCCACCGCCGGCGAGGAGGCCCCCACCGGTCACAAGCAGATCAAGCACTTCTTGGGAACCTACGATCCAGATAAGTACATCGCTCCGCTAAACCCCTACGACACCGGCATCAACGACCCATGGTCGGAGGTAACTAGGGTTTGCTCCCCTCCCCTGGTTCTTCTACCGTTCCCATCATTGGATGCTAGATGTTTATCAAGATTCGCTTGTTCGCATTTTGATTGCTCGATCTTCTTACATCATCTACTCCCCCATTTCCCTTTTCTTCCAATAGGTTTCCAGCAGCGACGTCAGCAGCGATGACGAGTCCATACACACCAAGACTCATCAGGTGCTGAGGAGGCTGTAGGCCGACCAGTTACGACGCCTTCTTCAGGGGCGGACCCTGGCGCTGCCCCTTCCGCAAGGGGATCAACTTATGATGTGTGACTCTCGCCGGCGGCACTGACTTCATCTCCTTAATGAAGCATGCAGAGGCCACGGGCTCCGGCATCAACAAAGGTGGCGAGCGCGAGACCGTGAAAACCAATGCCTACATCGCTGAACACCGGGCTCTCGGCATTCACCTCCGAAACCTCTGGCGGTTGGCCATCAAAGAGGGTCGCATTCCTCCAATCAGGCCCAAGCCCCCCCAAGATCAAGGGACTGGGCAGCAAGAAGTGGCGGAGGCTCTAGAAGGAGGCGGAGGCGCTGGCGAATGAACGGGTCGGATGTCTCCCTGAATGTAGCTACTGCTGCGACGGCTACTACTGCTAAGCAGCTTCTTTTGATTTTCTATATTTTTCTCGCATCCTATTTCTGGTTGAATGCATCGAACCTCATTAAGCAACCTACTTTATATCGCTATATCCTATTTAGTTGTGCACAGCTATATCTACATTTGTTTTGTTTTCTGAATGAATGTATTCTGCCTGGTGTGATTTGCTGCTCTAGATTTGCTACCTGATCGGAGGCAAAAAGAGATCCAAAAGGGAACGAATTATCAAAGAGAGAATCTTCTCTAGATTTGCTACCAATTTGGGCAAAATGAAACATATTTGTTTAGCGAGAGAGGAAAATGGTACTCTTTCAAACTGCCAGTTAACGAGCTACCATCTTGACGAGGCCCCATCTTGACGTCTCCCTCTACAAGAAGGAACACGATGCCGTCCATGAAAAAAGTCGTCGAGCGGTCATGTCACGTTTAATCAAGTCTTAAAAGCCTACTACTACTACTACTACACCACAACACATGCGTCATCAAGTGCACGGTCGTCGAAGGACAGCTGCAATTTATTGCCACTTGATTTTAATAAGACACATCCCATTTTTTACGCAGCGGCTCTAAATCTCACTTCCAACTGGGGCCCACCGTAAGAATCTTGCACGCGCTGGCCGGAGGCCGAACAGCTGAGCTCGACGAGATCTAACGTCTCCGGCTTCATCGAGTCACTCGCAGCCATCAACACATCCCTTTACCCGATCTATCACAACCCCACAAATCTGCCGTATAGCCACCTACCTTCCCCTCTACATTTCCACTTTTAACTATCGCCAATTTTAGGGCCGTGTCAAACTTCGTACATAGAAATTGTGTGTGCGCCCTTTGCATGCGGCTCAATACAGAACTGCCATGCATGGCTTGGGAAAAAACGTGGCGTACCATGCACGTGTCGCGGTGCACGGTGCAGTAGACTGCGTGGCACGTTGCGCGGTGGTGCAACGAAACGTGCCTTGCTTCCATCGACCTTAACTATAGATCCCCTCTCCGCACACCCACTCCCACTCCCGCTCACTCTCCCCACACAACCCTCTCCACCATCCCATCAGCATCCGCAAACTCCCGAGAATACCCCGTCCGCGCCGGCGATAAGGTGGCCATCGTCGCCTCCGAGGCCGCTGGCGAGGAGTCCCCCGTCTCCTCGCCAGTCCCCCTCGACGTGTTGAAAGCAGCCGCCGTCCCTATCTAGGCCCTAGTCGAGGCCCCCGCCGGTCACAAGCAGATTAAGCACTTCTTGGGCACCTATGATCCAGATAAGTGCATCGCTCCGCTGAACCCCTACGACACAGGCATCGACGACCCATGGTTGGAGGTAACTAGGGTTTGCTCCCCTCCCCTAGTTCTTCTACCGTTCCCATCGTTGGATGCTAGATCTTGGTTTATTAGGATTCGCTTGTTCGCATTTCGATTGCTCGATCTTCTTACATCATCTACTCCCCCATTTTCCTTTTCTTCCAATAGGTTTCTGGTAGCGACGTCTGCAGTGATGACGAGTCCATTCACACCAAGGATCGTCAGGTGCTGAGGAGGCTGCGGGCTGGCCAGTACGACGCCTTCCTCAGGCGTGGAGACTACAGCTGCCCCTTCCGCAAGGGGATCACCTACTGCTTGACGAGTCACGCCGGCGGCACCGACTTGAACACCTTACTGAAGCATGCAGAGGCCACGGGCTTCAGCATCCACAAAGGCGGCAAGCGCGAGACCGTGAACATCAACGTCTACATCGCTGAACACCGGGCTCTCGGCATTCACCTCCGAAACCTCCAGCAGGTGGCCATCAAAGAGGGTCGCCTGCCTCCAATCAGGCCCAAGTCCCCCAAGATCAAGGGACTGGGCAGCAAGAAGTGGAGGAAGCGCTGGAGGGAGGAGGTGGAGGCGCGGGCGCTTGTAGGATGTGCCTGCAGCTGCGGCGGCTGCTGCTAAGCAGCTTCTTTCTAGCTATATCATATTTCTGGCTGAATGCATCGAACCTCGTTAAGCAACCTACTTTCTATCGCTATATCCTATTTAGTTGCGCACAGCTATATCTACATTTGTTTTGTTTTCTAAATGAATGTATTCTTCCTGGTGTGATTTGCTGCTCTAGATTTGCTACCTGATTGGAGGCAAAAAGAGGTCCAAAAGGGAACGAATTATCGAAGTGAGAATCTTCTCTAGATTTGCTACCAATTTGGGCAAAATGAAACATATCTGTTTAGCGAGAGAGGAAAAGGGCACTCTTTCAAACTGTCAGTTAACAAGCTACCATCTTGACAAGCTACAAGACACATACATAAACATAACACAACGAGGGTTAAATTTATTTTACTAGTATCACTTGAGGCGTTATACATCTTGACAAGCTAACTGAGTTCCACAAAATAGAAACATAACACTGACAAGTAAAATTTAATTCACTTCTCATCAGACCACTTGAGGCGCTTGCCATCGTTCCTAGGCGACAAGCTGCAACCATTCCAGGTACTCCACAGCTCACGAAATGCTTCGTCCCACCTGGGATCTGACTTGGCTTCCCTATCTTCAGCGTCCTGCGACACAATTAGCGGTGCATCACAGGCCTGATTGTTGCCGCTAGAAGATGATGCCTCTCTGTTTGCTGCTTCAGCTGCAGCCTCTCTGTCAGCTGCTTCTGCTTCAGATGCAAGCTCTCTTTCAGCTGCTTCTGCAGCCTCTCTGTCAGCTGCTTCAGATGCAACCATTTTCTTTGCATATGCAGCTTCAAACTCAGCTATTCTGTATTTTCTACAAAGGGCTCCCCTAAGATCGTCTTCCCTCTTGCAAATAGGGCAAAACACGAGGTAACATAGAAAAAAATGGATCTTCTTGTACAGCTGGTAGGTCACGTAAGCATGTATGGCTGCATGCTTCAGGTTTATATCAGACAATGGCAACTCATCCCAGAAATCGTACCTATCTGTAGGGAAATCTTCCTTCATTTTGTCGTACGACTCATCGAGGATTCTAGTTGCGAGTGATGCAATTCCATCCTTCCTCGAGCCCCCTAGGATCTTGATAAGACTCTGAATATCGTCTAGTTGTGTATAGGAATTATAATTCCCTCTTGATAAAGTTTCGAAAAATCAGTTGTTGTGTCGACAGCGCAGAAAACAATTCCCTTTTTAACAAGGAACTGGCGTAGCGCCGGATAATTCCCGTCAGTCCTAAAAGTATGTAGTTTGTCATCACCAAAATTTGTAACTACAAATATTTTGTCAATGCAAGATCATCATCTAAATATAATTTTGAAAAGTTTCGTAAATGTGAGATCAAGACTCTCAACATTGTCTTGTCATAATTTATTTGGTTTTGCTATTTCTCAGTTGACTGAACGAGTTGCACGTTTCTTTTAACTACGGTTGCACTTTTCTTAGGTGATTGAGACTAAAGAAAATCTCAGTCGATTGAGACATAGGCAAACCCTAATTTATTTGGTCCTAAATAAAATCCAGTAGTTGCAAGCTGAGCAAGTGGATAAAGAACAAGAGGAGAAAACCCTAAAAGCGGATAGATACAGAGAGCAGATCTACAAAGCGGGAGAGGTGGTAGACGAGGACGTGTTTCCGCATGGCCAGTTGAACGACGGCGATTTCACTCCCTTCATATGGGTGCTCCGGGGTGTACTCGAGGTCCAATCCCACAAACTTGTCCTCATCTATCCCAAGCCAACCCTCGTACATCCTCAGGACACGCACCACTGTCTCCTCCTCGTTGGTGTAGACAACATCTATCTTCTTATTGTCATGGGTAGTGAAGCTTGTCTCTAGAGTGCGATGATCTTCCATGGCGGCAAGGAGAATACGGGAAGAAGACAGATGACAGGAAGAAGAAGAGTGGTTTCTGCGAGGCAGGGGAATGATGGAACTGTCAATGCTCTTTTAAGGTAGTGGTTAACGACGGGGACAGAAGTACAAGGAGAGACGCGTGGCGGTGGCCGCTCCAGCTTCTGAGTAAACAAAAATAATCGATACATGTGCCATGTTTTGTCACGTCAATACACTAGGCGGGGGTGGGCAGGTGATACATTGCAAATGTATCTATAATTTTTTATGTTCCATGCTTGGTTTTATCCACTTTCTTGTGTTTTGTTCCAACTTTGGAGTACTTTTCATATGATTTCTTGGACTAACCTATTAACAAGAGCCACAACGCCAGCTGCCTGTTTTCTGCTGTTTTTGGTTCTAGGAAAGTCAGAAAATGAATATTCTCGGAATTGGACGGGACAAAAGCCAAAGTGCCTATTTTTCCGGATGTCATCAAGTGCCAAAATACGAGACGGAGAGGGGCCAGGGGGCCACCACACCACCTGGCCGCGCGGCTAGGCTTGGCCCGCGCCAGGGGGTGGTGTGGCCGCTCCCGGCACCCCCTCGGCCTCTCCTTCCGCTTATATATTGCCCTCGGGATGAAAACCCTAAGTAGCCGATCAAAAATCCACGAAAGAGTCTGTAGCCGCCGTCATCTCCATCCCTAGATCGGGAGGGATCTGAAGCTCTTCCCGGCACCCTGCCGGAGAGGGGAATTCACCCTGGAGGCCTTCTTCATCACCATGCAAGCCTCCGGTGTGATGCGTGAGTAGTTCATCCTTGGACTACGGATCCATGTAGTAGCTAGATGGCTGGTTCTCCTCCTTTGTGCTTTCATGTTTAGATCTTGTGAGCTCCGTTCATGATCAAGATCATCTATTTGTAATTCTACATGTTGTGTTTGCGGGGATCCGATGGATATTGAGATGCTATTTCAGATTGATTATTGATTCTATCATGTCTTTGTTATTTGTGATCTTGCATGCTTTCCGTTGTTAGTAGCTATCTTGGCCAAGTAGATGCTAGCAACTCCAAGAGTTAGTATTTATGCTCGATAGTGGGTTCATGCCTCTGGTAATCTGGGGAAGTGACAGAAATATCTAAGGTACTAGATGTGCTATTGCTACTAGGGAGAAAACAACAATCCTTTGTTCATAGAACAATCGTATTGTTTACTTTACACGCAGTTCGTAAAGCAATAATCTGTTGCTGGCAACTTAATACTGGAGGGGGTTCAGATGATAACCTGAAGGTGGATTATTAGTCATAGATGTAGTTGGATGGCGGTCTATGTATAATGTTGTAATGCCCAATCAAGTTTCAAAGGAGTGAAGATGATTAGTATATGCATGTATTTTTTTCTCGGTGTTTGCCAATTACCCCGCTGTAATTTGTTCACCCAGCATGTTATCTATCTAAGGAGAGCCACCTCTAGTGAACTATGGATCCCGGTCCTTTCTCTTTACATACAATGTACAATCTTTTACTGCTTTGTGTTTACTTTCTGCAAACTATTACTTCTTTCCATTCGATACGTTTAATCCTTTGTTTTCTGCAAAACACGGTGAGATTGACAACCTCATCGCAAGTTGGGGACAAAGTTCTATGGTTGTGTTGTGCAGGTCTCCACGTTGCTACTAGCACCGGTAGTGTGCCCTGCCAAGGCTCAGCTAGCAACACCTTTGGGGTGTTTCCTTGCTCCTACTAGTTCGATTAAACCTTGGTTTCATAACTGAGGGAAACTTGCTGCTGTGCTCATCATACCTTCCTCTTGGGGTTCCCAACGAGCTCTACATCAACACCGCCATCAAGCATTTTTCTAGGCATCGTGCATTGAGCCATCAGCAGGGGGTGTTGTCCTATCCACTGTGCCAACGCTGCAAGCCTACGTGATAGCCACCCCGCCTAAGCGACGGGAGCGACATAACGACGAGAACTGACAGGGGGGGCCAACTTGACGGCTGTTAGCCTGATTTTTTGTGTTGAAACGTAAAGTTGAATTCGTGCCAAAAAAGACCCTCTGAGTATTTGGCACACCAACTGTAGTCATCCCGGGTGATTTCAGGGAACTTGGGTACCGCGTTGCCTGTACACCCCAACTTTCGGGCCGCAAAATGATATTCTCCCCTCCAGATGCCTTTCGGACGTGAGGTTTCAGTGATTTCTAGTTGTTCTGTATGTCGTCTCCCCAATCCAGTTGCACGGGGTGAAACTATTTGAGGAGGCAGTGGCGGTGCCAACTATACGTCCGGAAAATTATTCCCGCCGTATAGTTGGTCGTTACACCCTCTAGATGCCTCGATTGCTTCGGATTTTCTTCTGGTGTTATTGATATTTCCCAAATAAGCGATTTACGTTGTTTTTGACTCCTTTTCTCCCCAATACAACTGCTCCAAGAATTGTGTCCATTGTACCCATCATATGTCCTAATCCTGGTGAAAATAGACATAAAATGTGCGCGCAAACGCCGTAAAATACCAAGATCCTACCACTATAATGCAAAACAATAATATAAAACATGATGCAATTATGCACTCATCAACTTCCCCAAGCTTAGACTCTTGCTTGTCCCGAGCAAATTTAGCTTAATGGATGTGATCCTCATATTCATGAAGTTGAGTCGATAAAATAAATGAGGCAGTTGCAGCATGTGTTTATCATATATGATACATAGGAATAATTTTATGAATAGTACCTTACTCAAACCATCTGAATAGTACTATAAGGCTTCGACACTTTAGTGATAAATAGTTCACACAAGATGAATCTCAACATGATGTAAAAGTATTCGGTTTGACCGAATGAGTTAGCGAGGCAGTCCCAAGTGTTTTAGGATTAACATATTCACTTGGGATTAAAAATTTCAAAACGTCTCTTTGTCTTACTACAATATAGTGGTGTATGCCTATTTGCTCTTTGCACATTCCCTCCTTTTCTTCTCTTTATATATATATATATGCTCACACTTTTGTTTTAGTGTTATGCAAAGGAGCTAGCCATACATTCCACTTCATGTAGGAATCCAATGTTTAGCAGTCTAAATTACCAAATTCCAATTGTATATGAAGCATCTTTATGACTTGAAGATGCTACCTCAACTTGTTCTCGCTCTATTTTGATAGCACTTTTAAATTTTTCCTCTGTTCGAGGTTTCTGTGGGGCCCCGGGATTAATCCTCCAAGAATCCCTATTATGCATACACCATGATCCCATGATCAGTTCGTCGTGGCACATAACCGACAAGTATCAAAGTAAACATCCATTACTTAAGCGGATACATGTCATACCTTACATACCATTATGGCTACATCAATATTCATCAGCGGAACTTCATCAAGTGTAGGGCCCGAGCAGTGCCTTAACCTACAGCTAACTGACTAGGAGAACATCCTAGCTCGCATAATCGTCAACTCCACCTTCTTCTCGATATCTGACCAAGTTAATATCCTGGGAAAATGCTAGTGAGTACTTTGAATGTAGTCGCAAACCACCTTAAGAGAATAATAATAACAAGAGGATATGCAATATGGTTGTGGTAGTAGGAGGTCTCCAAGAGAGGTTCTTTTCTCAAATAGTTTCTCTTGTAGATATAGCATCTATATATCTTTGTTGAAAACTTTTATAAAACCTTTTTGGAAACCTTTTTGAAAAGTTTGGGAAATCACTAGGATTGGGTCCCCCATTTGTTTCTTCCTTCTGGTCATCTCATGACCAAACTCCTTTCCTTCCTTTCCGACCATCCCATGGTCAAATCATTTCCAAAGCTTTTGCTTTACCGAAGTCCTTTTTGAAATCAAAACCAGCACCGCTCTACAGTAGTTTGTCCAACCATCCATAACTGTGGACACGGCTATTCGAATAGATTTACACTCTACAGAGGTTGTACACTTTACCCACACCATCCGGGTACCCTGCCCTAATCTTCACCAATCGTGTGTCGAGTAACCGATCAAGACTCTCTAGATGCCACTCTAGTATAGGCCCTACCCTATGAGTTGTTCCTCTCAACACCGGGACGTCGGGGCCACAAACCAACCGAAGCGCATTCCAACTCCTCCAGAGTGGGCACTTTCAATGAGAGGCTCATAGTATCCCCTGGTCACTCACATGGGTGATCCTACTTCCTCTAGGTGACTGTCTAACAGTAGACCCTTTTTGTAAAGGAGGCCTAGGATAAGAGGTAGATGATCCCCCTTCAGGAGTATTGAGAATTCCGACACCAGAGTAGCAAACTTCAAGTCCAGCCTTGTCCCATTCCAGAGTAGTGTGGTTGCACGGGTTAAGTTGTTATAGCTAAAGCTACAAAGAACCGGGTGCGTTTTTATAAACATTTTTCGTCCATCTTCCCTTCAGCATTTTGTAAAACAAAACCCTTTTTCTTTCTCAAACTTCTCTTGGTAGGTCAAACCTCACCAAGGTTTTATCATAAAACTCTTTGTAAAACTTTTCCGTGGTCTTCCCATCCTATTGCTTTGCTTCGGCTAAAATAGTGTCTCCAAAGGGGTATGGTGTTATACACTATCTACCATTCTAGGGCACAAGTAGGTGTCGTCAAGGGGATTGTACTTAGTAGCACATATGTAGAATGGTTTGTAGCAGCCAAGCCACTACCAGGTATAGATCATCATATAATAAAACAATGCAACTTTCATAAAACAGTAGGTAAAACATGCATAAGTAAAATAGTAGGACAAGGCTTATGAGCAAGAAGGTGGCTTGCCTGTGATTAGCAATAAGGCATATATGTCCCTGTACTTCTTCTTTAGATAACCAAGAATACCAATACCAATAATAATAACCATCTTCTTCAGGTCTCTGAATAATCGCATCTATCGTCGTTATGGATCACATGCAAGCAAACAAAGGGCACAATCAACACAAGGCATACAATCACCAATACCATACATCAAACAAATGTACCACACATTATTCAACTTAGTAGGTTTTGATAGATTGAGATCATAACATTTGGAATTACTTAAATTGCCTTTGTGAACTTCCCTTTAGGTTTTATTCGCCAAAACCACTTAATAAAGGGGTTTGGAACTAAGGGTTGGACCTATATGATATCAATGTGCAAAAATGATATCTACAGATAGGTATTGGAATAACAAGGCCAACAAAAGTGGTTTTATGATTTTATAAATTTTCTATATTTAGTTATGATTTTTCTAGTGAAATAACCACTAGTTTAGGTGAAAAATTCACCAGAAAAGTTGTGTAGTTCCACAAAATATTTCCTTGGATGGTTAGGTATGATTTGATGGACTGGTTCCGTGAGAGTTGGAATAACTTTAAAATATTTACCAAAATGCCATTGGGAAATTCCCAACGTCAGTTATGTAGTCAATTTCTCTTTTTAACCAGATTTGTTATACAGGTCCACATGATATGAGGTAAAGTAGAATGGATAGGTATTGCATATACCTTCCAGTGGAAATTTGAAACACTATTTTTTGAGTTGCTACGCTTCTTAAATGATTTATCTAGTGATAATACCACAGATAGAATTGTTTAATTCATAAATAAATAAAAAGAGCTCAATAAATAGTGATATCCTAGGTTTTGATAGGTATTGATATAACTCATCCATGTGAGTTGGAACTATGTCCATACCATTTAGAGTTTGGCCCAGAGAATTTTCTAAAGGCAGAAATGCTCTGTTATTGTTATTTCTGCTACTGGTAATCTAGGAAGCAAAAGAGGGTCAAGCTAAGGTGGCATGCAAGGTATCATAGATACCTTGTAGCACAAAAAGGTTTCCTTCAATTTGGAGTTTTAAAACTCCCTGGAGAATTTACATATTAAAAAGGAAAGGTTATGGTAGATAAATCTCCAGAAAATACTGGAAATTAATTTGGGCAAGGGACTTGATCTGCATGTTGCAGGAAACAAACATGCACAATAAAATAATAAGATCTAGCTAATTTAAGTTACTTAACATTTTTGTTTTGATTTATTCCTAGCAGGTATATTATAGATCTAGAAAAAGAAAAATGCTTAAAAGAAAAGGCGAGTTGGGCTGGATCAGCTGAGGCAAATGGGCCGCGCGGCGCTGGCTGGCCCAACTCGCGGGGGAGCACGCACGGGAGCCGCGGTTCGAAGCACTGATAGGCTGGCCCCGCCTGTCAGTGGCTGCGGAGAACGAAAGGGTACAGGGTTCCTGGGGCCGTCGGACCTAGTCGGAATCGGCAGTTGTTGTTCGTCTTCCTCGCAAAACAAACTCCGGCGGGGAGCTAACCCTAGGGAGGATTTGGCGGCACGGGGAGCTCACATGTGGCCCTGGGAGGCGAAGAGGATGGCACAGGGCGACGCGGCGGTCGGTGACGGGCCTAGAGAGGGGCGGCATGGCTGGTTTCCGTGACTGGAGGTGCCTGGACTGATGGTGACTGAGAGATCCTCGCTGGAGCTTGGCGGCGTTTCATGCAGAGCAAAATCTGGGCAGAAAATAGAGGGGATTAGATACAGGGGAAATGTGGGATCACGGCATGGTGACATGCAGAGAGGTAGGGGCAGAGGGGAGAGCACCATGCTTGATTCTTGAGGAAGCACCAAGAGAGGGATAGATCTTGTTCTCCTGGGCGAGATAGTGTATAGGAGGAGCTCTGGAGCTAGGGGATGGTAGATCAGGGGGAGAGGAGTGTGGGAAGGCCACATGAAAGTGGAGGGGAGCAGGGGAGAAGGATCTGTGCTCGATTTTCTGCCATGGCCGAGAGGCTCTCTTCCTTCTCTCTCTCAAGAAGGATAGGGCAGCGGAAGAAGAGAGGTACCAGGGGAGGTAAGTGGAGAGGAATGGTAGTAAATGAGCCTGGTAAGGGTGCTGGGGGATGTCCCGTGGGCTTATATCCAAGGGTGAGGGTTCATTGTGGACCATATCCATTTTCGATAGAAGGGAGGGGTGCTGCTCATTAATAGGGCCTCAACGGCGGTGGAGTGGTCGTAGTCTGGCCACTAGGGTTCAAGGTGGGGGCAGGGAGTGAGTGGGGTGGCTGTTACACATTTAGTTCAAAGATATGGGCATATCTCTCTTTCTCTCTCACTCCAAGCACTAGTGGACATGGAAAACAGTGCCCATCTACATGGTGATCGACCATAGGGAGAGGGGGTGAGTGTTGTGCTGAGCAAGGGAGTAGTTGGTGGGGGTTTTAGTGGTGATTAACTCAAGTCTTGATCATATTTGTGGAGAGGGCCATTTTAATGATCATGAAGGAAGGTTCTAAAATTTGATCTTGGCAAGGTAATATAATGATGCTGGTAGATGGGTAGGGTTGATATAGATGTTCATGAATTAATTGGGATTTTTCTAGATATCTTAGATCCCTTTTTTTATTAATTTTCCAAAAAGTGCTGAAACTGTTTTTTTTTTTGAATTATTTTGAACATTTTGAATTGGAGGAGATGATATTTTGGTTTTATATGATCCCAAATGTGATTTCATACTTTGGAGATTTTTCCCAAGATTTATCGAGGCATAGAAGTATTTAAATTTTTTATTATTCCAATTCAGCCATTTTAGAAAATGGGCATGGTAAGAAGGGTATGATATTTAGACTTATAATGAGCCTAAAGTTGGAGAAGTGTTTTGGCAAAATCCGAACTTTCCTTTATGGAAGGAGTTTTGGAGGTTTTGCCCATTAAATGAATTAAATAGTTTTTTAGCCTTAATAATTATGGATAATATTTGAGAAATTTATATCTCCAAGGTATATGATTTAAAAAAATTGTATCTATTATTTTGAACCTTGGTTTTTGAGAATCCTACTTGATTTTGGTAGGAACAAGAAATAAAGGATCTAGGGTGATGTTATTTTCATACCATCAAAACATGGTGGGATCTTGGAGCTCAGAGCTCCCCTTTGGGAATGGGCTAGAGGGATGGATCGAACAAGTGATTTAGATCACCATGGTGTAGATGTTTGAGCTTGATCATGCTTGAGGGTTCCAAGAATTGATTGCAAACTTTGAATAAAATAAGCCTGCCAAAGCAGATTATCAAATAGCCTTCAAAAGCTTGTGGGTTTTGGAAGCACAAGGATCCAATTGGAACGAGTAAAACAGGGATTGATAGACCTTCATGATTAGATTACAACCATGCAAATAATTGGCCAAAATAAGATAATATAGAGATGTGAGCTTCTTCTAAAGTAGGCTAATTGATAAGATTTGCAGGAATTGTTATTTTCTTGCCTGCAAAACCATCAAGAACAAGTGTGTTGAAGATGATCTAGCCAAGGGAAGGAGTGATCCTTGGTATTCCTTATGATGGTATATAATATGGTTCAAGTGCATTACCAAAAATGCACAAGTTTTGAGAAAGAGGGAGTCCCAAACATGTGATATCATTAATAGTTTTCTAGACTTGGCCATTTTTTTGGCGGAGTTGGAGATTTTGACTGGAATGTAAGAGAGGATGATTTTGAGAGGATGCAAAGTTCGAAATCATCATCAAAGGTAATATGTTGAATTTTATATGGAGTAGGAAGGATCCATGCTTATAATTGGTCTTCATAGACTTGAAAGCTTCTAGAAGGAATGCATTCAAAGGTGATCTAGTTAAGGGATTAGATGGTCACTTTAGTGCCCAAATGAAATGGTAAGCTTAGGGAATTTGCTTAGGGTTTATAAACTTACTTTAGTTTGATCCTAGAGAATGAGATCCTAGGGTAGCTCATACTACTTCCTAGGCAAACAAGTCAGACAACAGATCAAGGCAAATCATCAGACAGCAGATCAAGGCAAATCATATTAGCAAACAAATCAATCTATTACTAGGGTTATCATCAAGCCTAGCTTGGGATAAGTGTGGGTATTTTGAAAAGGTTGTGTTTTGAAGTAGATAAGAGTCCCTTGGTATTTCTACCAAGAGTAGAGTTCAAAGTTTTATAAAAGGTCTTGGAAAGCCTAGGGCTAAGAGTATTTTGAAGGTTCTGTCTTTAAAACATAAGGATATTACATCTTATAGATCTCCATACTTTGGTAAAGAGAAGCTACTAAAATAGTTAAGGTTGTAAAAGCATCTTGGCTCAGGTTTTTTTGAAATTCCAAAACATTTGAGAATATGAAACATAAACCAAGACAGTTTTGTTAAATAGCTTTTGTCAACTAAGGGTGAGGTAAGGAGTATATCATCTAATACACAGTCAGAGGCATAAACACTAACCAGCAAGTAAGCAAACACTGCATCACTTAAGAAGGAAAAAGTTTCTGATCCCCCTGATTTTTGCATTCTGGACAACTAATCAAGGTTGCTGAAATTGGGATGTTACAGACCTTTCCCCCTTAAAAGAATCTTGTCCCGAGATTTGGGGAGTAAGGTTAGGAGATTTTGTGTTGGAGTTAGTGTTATGTGCCTTAAGAGTCCTAACTTACGGCCTTCGTAATTGAACGTGGTTACTGTGTCGGTAAAGCTAAGCTTCAGTCTTCTTGGATGCACAGAGAGTTGATCAGGCTTCAGTCCAGGTTGCGACGGATGATCTTCTTTTCCATTTTGGACTCAATATCTCGGGTCATAAGTTAGACAAAATACCTCGAAATGAAACTTTGCGGCATACTCTTCTGAGGGTGGATTCTATAGCATTGATGTCTTTTCTATAAGGGTCTTCAATGTTTTTCCTTAGAGGCTTATCGTATTCTATTTTATGGGAAAGACGCAGTCTGTCCCCCTTAGGATTAAACTAGGGTAGCTCGGTGGTAGCGATAGTCCTTCCTTCTTGGAGTCGTCGGATGGGGTTTGATGACTATCGCCAATATTCCGCCTAGAGTTGAAGCCTTCAGATGTCTTCCGCAAACTAGGTTTTATGAGACTCATATACTACTCATATTCGTACTTAGCCTATTGAATAGTTTAAGTCACCAGTCCTCTAAGCGGGTTAGAACTGAAGGGTTAGTGGGGAGGCAATCCTTCTGGTGGGTCTTCAACTGTGGTAGCCGTAGAGGATCTTCATGGAATCTTCTTAGATATTGACCCTTAGTCTCCTTCAAACCCTTGGGAGGGAAGTGTTGCCGGCTTCCATAGTTTTGTCGACTTCAGGTATTCTGGTGGTCTTGATTCGTAGCTTCTTTGGTACTTGGGGGATTGAGTATAATTCTGACGGTTGTTGACGAGGTCAAACCCCTAAGTTTTTGGATGACTCTCAAGTTGATCTCTGGAGAGGGACGTCGGATTTTGGAAATCTTCCTGAAGCATCTTCCGGTAAATAGGCTTCTAGATTCGAGTGGGAAGACGCAGTCTTTCCACCTTAGAGCCTTATTAGGGTTCGTCGAGACTAGTGTAGATCTTCTTTCTTGGAGTGATGGTGTGATGCTGAAGAAGGCTGTATATCCTTGGGTCTTGAGTTGAGGTCCTTGGGTGATGTTCTATTGCGTGAACCTTGTCGGGGTGGTTTCCTAACAAAGCCTTAACGAGTTAATTTAGGGAGAGTTAGCGGTTAATGACTCTTCTAGTTAGTCTTCAGCCAGGTTAGAGGCATCCAGCTTCTGATAAGTTGTCTTCACTTTAACTTTTGACGTTGCTTTTGCACGATGGTGGAGAAGACTCATTGTCTTCAGGCAGTCCTGTCTTTCGGATTTTGGAGTATTCTGGCCTTCTGGTGAGGAACTTTCCCTCGGTTTGGGCAGGGTCGATTAAAATAGTTAGTATCTTTGTGGCTATCAGAAGCTCTAATATACCACAGGTTAGTGTAGTCAGGTCTTCACTTCATGTTATGGTTGGCAGATGAGTATTGGGGCACAGTATTGATGATGAGTCTTCAGAAGTAAGTTGGACGGGGTATGCCATCCTGCTGAGGAGGAGCCTTCGAGTGGTTCTAACTTGATGATGTCGAAGTCCTGGTTCCTACGATACTCTTCCTCCCATAACTCCCGAGGTTGGTATGGATTCTTGTTAGCGACAACTATTGGGGGTTTCTGAGTAACTAGGTGGGGTATGGATCCTAGAGTCATATTTGACTAAGGTTAAAGCAAACCAGAACGCACATACCAGGTGAACATAGCGATGAGGTCACAATGTCCCATGCAAACTACACACATCAAGCAACACATTATGCACTTAGGCAAGCAAACACGGCCAACTAGGGATGGCCAAGGACTTAACTACTCGTGATATAGGGGAATCCTAGTCTTAGGGCTATTGATCCTAGAGATCACGTTATTGAAGTCTGGGCCACTGTCTTGTGAATGAAGCCTTCGCTATGTCATCGCACGCTTCTCGATAGTGTAGTACTTGATTTCTTCTGGTTATGGGGATTTAGCTTGTAGGACAATCTTGTAGTCTCCTTGTGTTTGCTGGTAGTTGCTTCTCTTCATCTCGTTCTCATAGTCTTTATCGGATTGTAGATCCTATTTATTTGAAATCCGTATGTTTGAAGCTAGGACGAGAGATGGAAAGGAATCATTTTCGAAATCATTTAAACTTAGAATGAGATAAGGAGTAGAATCTTTCTAAATGCTTTGAGAGAATAGTTTTCGAAATCTGGTGTTTCCAGAAATAAATTTTCCTGTCTAACGACCATGCTAACTAAGGTTCTCCTACAGTCAGGATGGCTCTGATACCAAGTATGTGGCCCCCCGAATTAATCCTCCCAGAATCCATGTATGCATACACCACGATCCCATGATCAGTTCGTTGTGGCACATAACCGACAAGTATCAAACTAAACATCCATTACTTAAGCGGATACATGTCATACCTTACATGCCATTATGCCTACATCAATAATCATCAGCGGAACTTCATCAAACATAGGGCTCGAGCTATGCCGTAACCTATAGGCAACTGACTGGGAGAACGTCCTAGCTCGCATAATCATCAACTCCACCTTCTTCTCAATATCTAACCAAGTTAATAGCTAGGGAGAATGCCAGTGAATACTTTTAATGTACTCGCAAACCACCTTAAGAGAATAATAACAAGAGGATATGCAATATGGTTGTGGTAGTAGGAGGGCTCCAAGAGAGGTTATTTTCTCAAATAGTTTCTCTTGTAGATATAGCATCTACATATCTTTGTTGAAAACTTTTATAAAACCTTTTTGGAAACCTTTTTGAAAAGTTTTGGAAATCACTAGGATTGGGTCCCCCATTTGTTTCTTCCTTCCGGTCATCTCATGACCAAACTCCTTTCCTTCCTTTCCGACCATCCCATGGTCAAATCATTTCCAAAGCCTTTGCTTTACCGAAGTCCTTTTTGAAATCAAAACCAGCACCACTCTACAGTAGTTTGTCCAACCATCCATAACCGTGGAGACAGCTATTCGAATAGATTTACACTCTACAGAGGTTGTACACTTTACCCACACCATCTCGGTACCCTGCCCTAATCTTCACTGATCGTGTGTCGAGTAACTGATCAAGACTCTCTAGATGCCACTCTAGTATAGGCCCTACCCTATGAGTTGTTCCTCTCAACACCGGGACGTCGGGTCCACAGACCAACCAAACCGCATTCCGACTCCTCCAGAGTGGGCACTTTCAATGAGAGGCTCATAGTATCCCCAGGTCACTCACATGGGTGATCCTACTTCCTCCAGGTGATTGTCTAATAGTAGACCTTTTTTGTAAAGGAAGCCCGGGATAAGAGGGAGATGATCCCCCTTCAGGAGTTATGAGAATTCCCACACCAGAGTAGCAAACTTCAAGTCTGGCCTTGTCCCATTCCAGAGTAGTGTGGTTGCATGGGTTAAGTTGTTATAGCTAAAGCTGCAAAGAACCGGGTGCGTTTTTGTAAACAGTTTTCCTCCATCTTTCCTTCAGCATTTTGTAAACAAAAACCTTTTTCCTTCTCAAACCTCTCTTGGTAGGTCAAACCTCACCAAGGTTTTATCATAAAACTCTTTGTAAAACTTTTCAGGGTCTTCCCATCCTATTACTTTGCTTCGGCTTAAACAGGGTCTCCAAAGGGGTATGGTGTTATACACCATCTACCATTCTAGGGTACAAGTAGGTGTCGTCAAGGGGGTTGTACTTAGTAGCACATATGTATAATGGTTTGGAGGAGCCAAGCCACTACCAGGTATAGATCATCATATAATAAAACAATGCAACTTTCATAAAATAGTAGGTAGAACATGCATAAGTAAAATAGTAGGACAAGGCTTATGAGCAAGAAGGTGGATTGCCTATGATCAGCAATAGGGCATATATGTCCCTAGACTTCTTCTTTAGATAACCAAGAATACCAATACCAATCATAATAACCATCTTCTTCGGGTCTCTGATATAATCGCATCTATCGTCGTTATGGATCACATGCAAGCAAACAAAGGGCACAATAAACACAAGGCATACAATCACCAATACCATACATCAAAAAAAAATACCACACATTATTCAGTTTAGTAAGTCTGATAGACTGAGATCATAGCATTTGGAATTACTTAAATTGCCTTTGTGGACTTTCCTTTAGGATTTACTTGCCAAATCCACTTAATAAAGGGGTTTGGAACTTAGGGTTGGACATGTATGATATCAAAGTGCAAAAATGATCTCTACAGATAGGTATTGGAATAACAAGGCCAACAAAAGTGGTTTCATGATTTTATCAATTTTCTATATTTAGTTATGATTTTTCTAGTGAAATAACTATAGTTTAGGTGAAAAAATCACCAGAGAAGTTCTATAGTTCCACAAATTATTTCCTTTGATGGTTATGTAGTATTTGATGGACTGGTTCAGTGAGAGTTGGAATCACTTTACCAGAATGCCATTGGAAAATTCCCAAAGTCAGTTCTGCAGTTAATTTGTCTTTTTAACCAGATTTGTTATACAGGTCCACATGATATGAGGTAAAGGACAATGGATAGGTATTGCATATACCTTCCAGTGGAAATTTCAAACACTATTTTTTGACTTGCTAAGCTTCTAAAATGATTTTTCTAGTGAAAATACCACATATAGAAGTGTTTAATTCATAAATAATTAAAAAGAGCTTAATAAATAGTTATCTCCTAGGTTTTCATAAGTATTGATATAAATCATCCATGGGAGTTGGAATTATGTCCATACCATTTAGGGTTTGGCCCAGAGAAATTTCTGAACGCAGAAATGCTATGTTTTTCTTATTTCTGCTATAGGCAATCTAGGAAGCAAAAGAGGGTCAGGCTAAGATGGCATGCAAGGTATCATATATACCTTGTAGCAAAAAAAGGTTTCATTCAATTTGGAGTTGTAAAACTCCCTAGAGAATTTATATTATAAAAGGGATAGGTTGTGGTAGATAAATCTCCAGAAAATACTGGAAATTAATTTGGGCAAGGGACTTGATTTGCATGTTGCAGGAAATAAACATGCACAAGAAAATAATAAGATCTGGCTAATTTAAGTTACTTAACATTTTTGTTTTGATTTATTCCTAGCAGGTATATTATAGATCTAAATAAAAAAATGCTTAAAAGAAAAGGGGAGTTGGGCTGGATCTACTGGGGCAAATGGGTCATGCGACGCTAGCTGACCCAACTCGTGAGGGAGCGTGCGCGGGTGCCGCGGTTCAAAGCGCTGATAGGCTGGCCCTGCCTGTCAGTGGCTGCGGAGAACAAAGGGGTACGGGATTCTTGGGGTTGTCGGATCTAGTGGGAATCGGTGACTATTGTTCGTCTTCCTCGTGAAACAAACTCCGACGGGGAGCTAACCCTAGGGAGGATCTTGCGGCACGGGGGAGCTCACATGCGGCCCTGGGAGGCGAAGAGGATAGTGCAGGGCGACGCGACGGTTAATGACGAGACCAAAGAGGGGCGGCATGGCCGGTTTCCGTGACTGGAGGTTCCTAGCACGACGGTGACCGAGAGATCCTCGCCGGAGCTTGGTAGCGCTGGATGCAGAGCAAAATCTGGGTAGAAAATAGAGGGGAATTAGATGTAGGGGAAGTGGGGGATCACGACATGATGACATGCATAGAGGTAGGGGTAGAGGGGAGAGCACCATGCTCGATTCTTGAGGAAGCACTAAGAGAGGGAGAGATCTTCTTCTCCTGGGCGACATAGTGTATGGAGGAGCTCTAGAGCTAGGGGATGGTAGATCAGGGAGAGAGGAGTGCGGGAAGGCTACATGCAAGTGGAGGGAGCAGGGAAGGATCAGTGTTCGATTTTCTGCCATGGCCGAGAGGCTCTCTTCCTTCTCTCTCTCTCGAGCAGGACATGGCAGGGGAAGAAGAGAGGTGCCAGGGGGAGGTAAGTGGAGAGGAATGGGACAAAATGAGCCTGGAAGGGGTGCTGGGGGATTGCCTGTGGGATTATATCCGAGGGTGAGGGTCCATTATGGACCATGTCCATTTTGGATAGAAGGGAGGGGTGCTACTCGTTGATACGGCCTTAGGGGCGCTGGAGTGGTCGTGCTCTGGCCACTAGGGTTCAAGGTGGGGGCAGGGAGTGAGTGGGGTGGCTGCTACACATTTATTTCAAAGATATGGGCATATCTCTCTTTCTCTCTCACTCCAAGCACTAGTGGACATGGAGAAAAGTGCCCATCTACATGGTGATCGACCAGAGGGAGAGGGGGTGGGTGTTGTGCTGAGCAAGGGAGTAGTTGGTGGGGGTTTTAGTGGTGATTAACTCAAGTCTTGATCATAGTTGTGGAGAGGGCCATTTTAATGATCATGAAGGAAGGTTCTAAAATTTGATCTTGGCAAGGTGATATAATGATGCTGGTAGATGGGTAGGGTTGATATAGATGTTCATGAATTAATTGGGATTTTTTGGATATTTTAGATCCCTTTTTTATTAATTTTCCAAAAAAGTGTTGAAACTTTTTATTTGAAATTTTTGAATCGGAGGAGATGATATTTTGAATTTATATGATCCCAAATGTGAATCCATACTTTGAAGATTTTTACCAAGATTTATTGAGGCATAGAAGTATTTAAATTTTTTATTATTCCAATTCAACCATTTTAGAAAATGGGCAAAAAGAAATTATAAAACTCCTCAAAAATATTTATTTTTGAAGTGGTAAGATAGGGTATGATATTTAACTTATAATGAGCCTAAATTTGGAGAAGTGTTTTGGCAAAATCCAAACTTTCCTTTATGGAAGCAGTTTTGGAGGTTTTGTCCATTAAATGAATTAAATAGTTTTTGAGCCCTAATATTTGATAAATTTATATCTCCAAGTTATATGATGTAAACAAATTTTATGTATTATTTGCAACCTTTGGTTTTGAGAATCGCACTTGATTTTGGTAGGAAACAAGGAATAAAGGATCTAGGGTGATGTTATTTTCATACCATCAAAACATGGTTGGATCTTCGAGCTCAGAGCTCCCCTTTGGGCATGGGCTAGAGGGATTGATATAACAAGTGATGTAGAGCACCATGGTGTAGAGGTTTCAGATTTATCATGCTTGAGGGTTCCAAGAATTGATTCCAAACTTTGAATAAAATAAGCCCGCCAAAGAAGATTATCAAATGGCCTTCAAAACCTTATGGATTTTGGAAGCACAAGGATCCAATTGGAACAAGTGAAATAGGGATTGATAGACCTTGATTATTAGATTACAACCATGCAAATAATTGGCCAGAATAAGATAGTATAGAGACGTGAGCTTCTTCAAAAGTAGGCTAATTGATAAGATTTGCAGGAATTGTTATTTTCTTGCCTACAAAACCATCCAGAACAAGTGGGTTAAAAGATGATCTAGCCAAGGTAAAGAGTGATACTTGGTAGTCCTTATTATGGTTTATAATATGGTTCAAGTGCATTACCAAAAGTACACAAGGGTTAAGAAATAGGGAGTCCCAAAGATGTGATATTGTTAACAGTTTTCCAGACTTAGCCATTTTGTTGGCAGAGTTGGAGATTTTGACTGGAATATAAGAGAGGATGGTTTTGAGAGGATGCAAAGTTCCAAATCATCATCAAAGTGATGATTTTTAAGTTTAGATGGAGTAGGCAGGATCCATGCTTGGAATTGGTCTTCATAGACTTGAAAGCTTCTAGAAGGAATGCATTCAAAGGTGATCTAGTTAAGGGATTAGATGGTCACTTTAGTACCCAAATGAAATGGTAAGCTTATGGAATTTGCTTATGGTTTATAAAATTACTTTAGTTTTATCCTATAGAACAAGCTCCTAGGGTAGCTCATACTACTTCCTAGGCAAACAAGTCAGACAACAGATCAAGGTAAATCATCAGACAACAGATCAAGGCAACTCATCTTAGTAAATAAATCAATCTATTACTAGGGTTATCATCAAGCCTAGCTTGGGATAAGGGTAGGTATTTTGAAAAGGTTGTGTTTTGAAGTAGATAAGAGTCCCTTGGTATTTCTACCAAGAGTAGAATTCAAAGTTTTATAAAATGTTTTGGAAAGCCTAGGGGTAAGAATATTTTGAAGGTTTTGTCTTGAAAACATAAGGAGATTATATCTTATAGATCTCCATAATTTGGTCAGTAGAAGCTACTAAAATAGTTAAGGTTGTAAAAGCATCTTGGCTCAGGTTTTTTTGAAATTCCAGAACATTTAAGAATATGAAATATAAACCAAGACAGTTTTGTTAAATAGCTTTTGTCAACTGAGGGTGAGGTAAGGAGTATATCATCTAATACACAGTCAGAGGCATAAACACTAACCAACAAGTAAGCAAAGACTGCATCATTTAAGAAGGAAAAAGTTTTTGTTCCTCCTGATTTTTGCATTCTGGACAACCTACCAGGGTTGCTGGAATTGTGATGTTACAGTTTCTTTCTCAACTTGACTAATCAAATTATGTTTACTTTTATATACAACATATTGATTAAATTATCTTTATATGTTCCATTAATACCAATGGTGTGGAAGACTCCTATTGCTATCATCAAGTGCAAGTAAAATTATACTCAAGTCATTCATATATCTAATAAAACAAGCACAAACTCAATAATGCTCCATATATGATAATAAACTTGGAATTTCACAAATGGGATCGAATATTACTTAAGGGAATTCAAATGATGCAAACTTTATTTCTAAGCTCAAACTAATGCAAAACTAAAAAAGTAATATAAAACTTATAAGATAGATTACAAGGTCTTAAAGATCTCCCCATGCTTGGAATCAAGCCAGGCGGGATCAAATAACTCCTTGTTGGTACCTATTCCTCCTGGGTAGGAAGAGTATTGCCTTCTTCCCTTGTGTTGCAATCTTTAGATATGCTTGCGAAGCGGATGCTGAGCTTGGCCATGTCGTATTGAAGCTTCAAAATTTTCTTTTTGAGGAATTTCTTCTCATCTGTCAACTCAAAAACAGTTTTAATCAAGAAACCAACTCTACCATCGATGTCATTGACCTTTTTCTCAAATTGTTTCAACACATGCCTTCGAAGCTTTTTCCAACTCATAGATCTTATCATAAATCTTATCTTGCCGCACCTTCTTAGGCTTAAGAGACGACAGACCGAGAGGAGGTTTATAATAGGATCCTATGTTGTGACGACATGGATTAGGGAGATACTCATCCTTGCTCTCTCTCCGTTCTGCTTGCCTCATCATATCCATCCTTTGCGGGAACATGTCCTCCTAGTTTGGGAGAGGCTTGATCTCTGGGCTGGACGATGATGATGATCCTTTAGATTCTACTTCTTCGATCCTCTTCACGGGCTTATCTTCTTTCTTCCTCCAAATCTGGTTGACATGGAAGGGTTGCATGGCTTTCCTGCACGGATATTGTTAGAAGGGGCTTGTATAGGGATGGCGAGGATTTTTCGAGGCTGGAGGTTATAGCTCTGCGAAAACTTAATGAAAAAGGTTCGATGCAATCAGCTTTAAAAGGGGAGGTCGAAAACCCTAGCCGCCATTCGTAACGAGCAACTACATGGGCGCGGCCCGCATAGGACCCTCCGTATAGTTATGAACCGACTATAGATTTCCTTCTACGGTGGAACCAACTATACGGCCGAAACTATACCGGCGGGAATTTTTATTCCTGCCATATAGTTGGTCGTTAAACCTTCAGTACTCAGAGTAAAAGACTTGGAGCCGGGTCGATAACTATACGACGGCAACTATATGGGCGGAATTTTTATTCCCGCCATATAGTTGGTCGTTAAACTATCAGTACCTAGAAAAGAAATCTGACGAAGACATCGATATCTATACGATGGCAACTATACGGCTGGAATTTTTATTCCCACCATATAGTTGGTCGTTAAACTATCGGTACCTTTCGTGGATGAAAGGGGTGATGTCGCAACAACTATACGACCGCGGCTATATGGCCGGAATTTTATTCTCGCCATATAGTTGGTCGTTAAACCTTTTGGATCCACCGAAAATTTCATGCTTCTCCAAGAATTCTTTATTAATCTGAAATTTAATGAAATATCAAGTTTAGACAGAAAAATGACAGCTTAAATTTTCGACCAATATTAGCATTATCAATCTTCCTTTTTCTTTCCCGGAGCTTTAAATGTTCCTCATTTAACATAAGCTCAATTAAAACTTAATTAAAAATTTAAAAACTTACTTAAACCTTTGTTTCACATGGGTTGCCTCCCATGAAGCGCTCTTTTATGGTCAATAGCTTGACCATAGTGTTGCACATTTCGTCTCGATTCCATTCTTCTTGCAGTTACCATTCCTTGTATATCTTTGCTTAATCACCTCTTCTAGGGTGATCACTTGTATGGTGATTGCACTTATATCTTCTTTTGCTCGATAATGCTTCAAGCATTGTTCATTTACCATCCATGAAAGAGAGGGTGTTTTTCCCTAGAGCTTCACTACTCTTGATGAATAAGCTTCTTCAACTATATAAGGGCCTTCCCACTTTGATCTGAGCTTCCCTAGAAACAACTTAAGATGAGAATTATAGAGCAACACCTTGTCTCCACTTTTAAAGGTCTTATTTTCCATTTTTCTATCATGCCATCTTTTCACTTTTTCTTTAAACAATCTAGCATTCTCATAAGCCTCACTTCTAAACTCACCTAAAGCATGAATATTTAATAAGCATTTTTCTCCCGCTGCTTTAAGATCATACTTTAGGTTCTTGATCGCCCAAAAAGCTTTGTGTTCCAATTCTAAAGGTAAATGTCATGCCTTACCATATACCATCATATAAGGTGTCATACCCATTGGATTTTTAAACGCAGTACGGTATGCTTATAGAGTGTCATTTAACTTGTATGAAGAATCTTTTCTTGATTTGTCCACCATCTTCTCGACTATGGTCTTTAATTCTCTATTGGAGAGTTCCATTTAACCACTCGTTTGAGGATGATATGGTGAAGCAACACGGTGAGTTACTCCATATTTGCTGAGGATTTTCCTGAAAGTTCCTTTCATAAAATGAGAACCACCGGCAATGATTAAAAATCTAGGAACTCCAAACCTGGGGAATATAACATCCTTGATCATCTTCACTGAGGCAGCTGCATCTGCATGGCTTGTTAGAATAGCTTCAACCCATTTAGTAACATAATCGACAACAACAAGAATATGAGTGTAACCATTTGATTCTATAAAAGGTCCCATGTAATCCATTCCCCATACATCAAAGGGTTCGATTATAATACTATAATTCATTGCCATCTCTTGTGTCCTGCCTATATTACCCTTTCTTTGGCAAGCATCATAGTGTTCTACATACCTATGTGCATCCTTGCGCAAGATGGGCCAATAGAATCTGGATTGAAGTACCTTTGTTGTAGTTCGCTTGCCTGCATGATGTCCTCCATACGGACTGTCATGACAAGCTTGCAAAATTGCATTCATTTCATGGTTAGGAACACAATTCCGAATCGCTAGGAGGATAAAACTTTGAATAAAAGAGAGGTACTATTTCCTCCCATTCAAGAGCTTGACCATTCTTCAGCAGCTTATACCATTCCTCAGCTCTTCCTTTCAGTGATAATGAGAATAACTTCTTCTTAACTTGATCTGTAGTAATACCTGCACACTTGAACAACCCGCATAATTCGTGTATAAAGAGAAATTGATCACCGGGATGGACAGTTCCATCTCCAACATAATAGTTATCCATAACACGATCAATAATTCTTGTAGGTATTTTGAAAGCATCATTATTAGCAGGTGGTGGTTCATCTACTACCTTAGTAATGGTAGTAGCATTACAAAATAAAAAACTCAGCGAATTATCCATAACGAAAATAAAGTAGCTAACATAAGTAAACAATACTCACAGTAGAAGTTTCCTTTACCAGTTCCACTCTCCAATAGCGCTTCACTCCCCGGCAACGGTGCCAGAAAATAGTTGAAAGGGCATGTATGCCCCCATGTGTGGTTTTGGTAATTAATGATAATCCCTATGGACTAATGTGCCAATTGAGTTTCACTTGTAGGTTTGTCCATTTGCATCGCTTGAACCATGTGTTGGTTTCAAGGATGAAGAAGAAGAAGCAATGTCCAAGGGCTTTGTGCTTATTCGAATCAAGTAGAAGAAGAAGATCAAGTATGTCTTGAAGAAGAAGAAGAAGATGGAGTTCCTCATGGCTATCTTCAAGACATCGTCAAGAATTGAAGTGCAAGATCAAGATGCGTCATCTCTAGAAGATCTCATTCTTGAAGCTTGCCATCCTCGGCAATCATGGAATGATGAACACAAGTTCGAAGAAGAGGCTTCCCCCATGGAGTATGGGGGAGCATTTCTCAAGTCTTCATCAAGCAAGAGCAATCAGAAAGGTGTTCCATCTTGAAGGTGACAAGATCGTCTACATCAAGCTCAAGTGGGATGCTCAAGGCAAAGCTATGATCTTGATAGGGTTTCTATTTTACCGGTCTCTTGTAGTGTTGGGAGACCGAGTTTAGGATAGATAGCCATACTATCAAGAGGGGCTCTCGAGTGGGTGACTTGTTCGTATCTTTTGGAGAGAGATCAAACCTTTGCATACATAGCATCATCTTTCTTGGTTGTCGTTTGGTTCTTGTCCATGTGAGGATCTAGAGCTTGTGGTTATCTTCATAACAAGCTCTAGTTCATCAAAAACGGATTTCCCATGCATATTTTAGTGCGTTTTTGATCTTGCGGGTTTTCCGGCTCCACACCTTGGGAGGTATCTCACATATATATTCATGGTATTTTCTCGCTTGGTCCCTTGTGCATGTGTTGGTTTTGTACCTTGCATGCGTTTGTATATGTTGTGCTTCCCTCATACTTATATTGAGTTATCAAGTATATTTGTGTATGTTGGTTGACACATCATGTATTTGTGGTTTTGGTTTTGAGCCTTTGTTTAATTCATTTGGTATCTTTCTTGGGCTTGCGAGATTTTGATGGACTATCCCATTTTGGGGGAGTGTTATGCTTGGGCATTCCACAATCCTAAAATGTGTGTACATGATAAATACCACTAATGTTGACATTACATGTTTATCTTGTCTCTATGTGGTATGTCATTCTCATGAAGAATTAGTATTCCATAATGTCCATTAATCATCTCCTTTTTGATCTTTTTGCCTCTTGTCGAGATTTCTTGGTCTATCACATTATGGGGGAGTCATATTCTTGGTGCATATTACAAACCTAGAAAATGTGAACATTTGAGGTAGTTCCACTTAGAGTTGATATTGAGAATTATCTAGCTCCTATGTGGCACATTTAGCTCAAACAAGTTCTAATTTACTTTGTTTCTTTTATTGTTCATCTTTTGGATCTTGTTTGTGAGAGATTTTCTTGATATGTGTTTCCTCTTATTTGGACCTCCATATCCTACATGGAAACCATTTGATTCAATTTACTCTAATCACTAGTGATTGTGTGACTATTTGGATCTATCAAGAATCTCTCTCAAAGCATCAAGCATAATTTTTATATCTTGTTACATGCTTCTTTGTGTGAATATGATCATGATTTCCTTGCACACTACCTCGGGAAAATTTTCCCCATAATTCTTGTCCTTGGACAAGTGGTACTCCATGTATGGTAGGATCTATTGATCTTGTTCGCTTTAGCCTTTGCTTTTATTTGTCCTATCTTTGGCCAAGAAAATGTTTTCTCTTTCTCCCATGTATTCCTTGCCTCTTGTGGATCCTTTTAGTTTATTGGTATTCTCTTGTGATTTAATTAATGTAGGTAGTGGTGATGATCTCCTTTGTGTGCATTTTGCATTCAAAAGCAAAATTATAGATAATGCACCATTCATGGGGGAGATCTCCTATATTATCTAGAACACTCCTTTTATGCTTCTTAATTTAATCCATATAGTGTTTCTTGTTCTTCGATGCTTGATCTTTTCTCTTGCTACTTTGTGTCATCATGAAAAGTGTAAGAGTTTGGTTTATGTGTTGGAACCTTTCTCTATTTGGCAGTTGGATTTGTCTCATTCTTTGTTACTTGTTTTGGTATTTTAGAATGAGATAAATTCTTGAGCATTGTATGTTTTGTGCATCTTTTGTTCTTTGGCTTTTGCCTTGTTCATTTGTTGAATTTGTGTCCTTCCATGTGTTGATTTGGCTCTTTGATACAATTTGGACACCTTTTGTCGTGTCACACTCTTGTGTGTTAATTCTTGGTTTACTTGGTGTTTTAGTTCAAATTGTATCTCATTTTTGGTTCTTGAGAGTCCCGTGCATGCATATTTACTTCGTGTATATATTATGGCATGCTTTCTTTCTATGATCCAATGTATAGGGGAAACTCCACCAAATCCTATTGGCTAAGATGTGCATGAAATTCAATTTCATATTAATATGCACATATTTATGTGGAGCTTCTCCTATATATTGTAGTTGCACTAACTACTTTGGACCCAATTTGTTTGGGAACATAGTGTACTTAATTGTGTTTTAGGTACATTGGAGATATATTGGATTCTTGTCTCATCCATTGGGAATAAGTGGCGCCTTCATGTCACTTGGAGGCAAGCTAGGATGATCAACGAATTCATATCCTCTACATCCTACCATTTATATCTCGGTAACAAGTATCTCTCTCATGCATACATATCTTGCTTCCAACCTTTTGTAGGTTGCTTGTTGCCATGAGTTTGTGTTTTTGCATATGTTGTGTTTCTTTTGTTGGTTTTTTTGGAGTGCTCTCTAGTGCAAATGTGAGTATGTTGAGATGATTGCATATAATGGGGATTATCCAAAATCATGACCATGATCCACTTATCCCAAATATGTCAATCTAGCAATTATATTGCCTATCCCTTCCTCAATTTTCTCCCATGTGCAATAGTGAGTATTTTGCATAGTTGATTTCTATTTGTGATACTTGTTGCCTTTCTCCATATATTCCAACTATTCCCTTTTTCCTTGGTAATAGTTGCAATGTATGCAGTGTGTTGGTGTTTGGAGCTCATTGATGTACAATAAGATATATTTGAGCCTTTGGCCATGCTTTCTAGCAAAAATCTTATTGGTATATTATATGACTTTCTTTTGTTGTTCATGTGTTTGTTGTGTATCTATTTTGTGTGTGCATGTTTCTTCATGGGCATATGTCTTTGTGATATTCTCCACCTAGAAACTTATACACACAAGAGAAGATAAATCTTTGGTTGTTTTTGTTTTCCTTGGAGACCACCCTTTATTTCTTTCTGACTCTTCGGTAGCTTCCAAATTTATTTTCCTATGAGTGCTTGTCCCATTTGTTTGCATCTACGAGCATTCATAATTTTCTCTCTCTTGTCGTGTATTGTTAAATGAGCTTGTAGGAATGAGTATTCCATGATTGTGCACTTTGTTTCCAAATATAATTATTATAATTGGTGCATAATCCTTAGGGAGCTTCTCTAACTCACTTAAGAATGCTAATTTTCCTTTCTCTTTGTTTGAGGTTTAAATGTGAGGATTCCATACTTGTGCATGATGTATTCAATTCAATGATTCTAGTTTGTGCACAAAGATTGGGGAGCTTCCCTATTACATCTAAACACTCATTTGTTTGTATCATTATGTCTTGTGCTGTTTTGGTATCAATTGATGTTGTCAATTGGCATTTTTGGATCTTTTGATTGCTTGCTTCATTTGTTGAAGCTTCTTTCTTTTCCTTTTATTTTTTTGCAATCTTTGGGTCCTCAATATAGTCTTACTTCCTCCCAAGGACCCATCATTGGATATGTGCATATGCACACCTTTGGAGGAATTCTCACTATATTGGCCGTCTAGAACTTTTCACCCATTTTGGCAATCGATGCCAATGGGGGAGAAGTTTTGGAGGGTTTAAGGGAAGTTGGTTTATGCTTTGAGTTGGTTCTTAAGCATTAGCCTTGCATGCTCTTGCATCTTTGTTGTTTCTTTGCATGTTTAATATATAGGGGAAACTCAACCACCCGTAATGGTTGGCAATCTATGCAATGAAATTCAAGTTCCTCACACATGCATAGATTGTGGGGGAGTTTGCTCTATATATTGTGGTTGTACCAACATCACATACTTGTGTAGTATTTGATGTTGGGGCATCCATTTTGGTCGTTAAATTCCTTATTTAAACCCTCTCTAGGGGATTGTCATCAATTACCAAAATGGGGGAGATTGAAAGGGCATGTATGCCCCCATGTGTGGTTTTCGTAATTAATGACAATCCATATGGACTAATGTGCAAATTGAGTTTCACTTGTAGGTTTGTCCATTTGCATCGCTTGGACCATGTGTTGGTTTCAAGGATGAAGAAGAAGAAGCAATGTCTAAGGGCTTTGTGCCTATTCGAATCAAGTAGAAGAAGAAGAAGAAGAAGATCAAGTATGTCTTGAAGAAGAAGAAGAATATGGAGTTCCTCATGGCTATCTTCAAGACATCGTCAAGAATTGAAGTGCAAGATCAAGATGCGTCATCTCTAGAAGATCTCATTCTTGAAGCTTGCCATCCTCGGCAATCATGGAATGATGAAGACAAGTTCGAAGAAGAGGCTTCCCCCATGGAGTACGGGGGAGCATTTCTCAAGTCTTCATCAAGCAAGAGCAATCAAGAAAGGTGTTCCATCTTGAAGGTGACAAGATCGTCTACGTGAAGCTCAAGTGGGATGCTCAAGGCAAAGGTATGATCTTGATAGGGTTTCTATTTTACCGGTCTCTTGCAGTGTTGGGAGACCGGGTTTAGGATAGATAGCCATACTATCAAGAGGGGCTCTCGAGTAGGTGAATCGTTCGTATCTTTTGTAGAGAGCTCAAACCTTTCTTGGTTGTCGTTTGGTTCTTGTCCATGTGAGGATCTAGAGCTTGTGGTTATCTTCATAACAAGCTCTAGTTCATAAAAAACGGATTTCCCAGGCATATCTTATTGCATTTTTTATCTTGCGGTTTTTCCGGCTCCACACCTTGGGAGGTATCTCACATATATATTCATGGTATTTTCTCCCTTGGTGATATCCAATATTTCGAACAAAATTGATTTCATCTTGTTTGGAGTTCGGATGCATAAGTTGTGGCATTTCTGGTTCTGGAGTTTTTGCTTGGCCGGTAGTTCCGGCGGGCCACCGGTAGTAACGCTAGGGCAGTTTTTCGCCGGTAGTACCGGTCTTAATTCCGGCCCAACTTCCAGTAACCCCGATTTTGGTTATGTACCATCTCTATCTTGGTGTGCGTTTTTGTCGGAACTTCGGTCGGAATCTTGGGCGGTAGTACCAGCCTAGGCAGTAGTACCAGTGACCCACCGTTAGTACCGGCCAGCCTCGTTTTTGTGTTCGTTCGCACCTCGTTTTTGGACCGTTGGCTGAGTGGCACCGGTAGTACCGGCCACCCACCGGTACTACCAGCCGTGTGCGATTCTGTGGGTAACGGGCAGATCGGGGAGCCCTTTAAAAGGAGCTCCCCTTTCCCCTTCGGCCCTCAACTTGCTTTTTCTTCGTTTTGCTCTCTTTCTCTCCTCCATTGTTGACCTTGAAGAGCTTGCCCTCTCCCCTTCTCCCTCCTATGATTCTTGCATCTTTTTGAGGGATTTGAGGGAGGAGATCTAGATCTACAATCCCCACCAAGCAAAATCCCTTCTTTGTGAAGGAATCCTTGGGATCTAGATCTTGGAGAGTTTTGTGTTCTCCTCTTGTGTTCTTCCTCCCTTATTCCCCCAATAGCTTTTGTAGCTTTGGTGGAATTTGAGAGAGAAGAACTTGCCTCTTGCATTTGGTGCATAGGTTTGAGTTCTCCTTGGAGATTCGGCGAGTTCAAGCCCTTGGGCTTGTTTCTCTTGGGTTCTTGGAACCCTAGACGGTTGTGTGGTTGGATTCATTGACATTTTGTGGTCATGTAGCCTTTTGTGGCCTTGTTGCCTTTTGTGGCTTTGTAGCCTTTGTGGAATTGTTGTTGGGAGCCTCCAATTGAGTTGTGGAGATTGCCCCAAGCTTGTACGAGTTCGGTGACCACCCTCAAGTGTCCCATAGTGGATCGTGAGTAGGCCTTTGTGGCGAGCTCACGGGAGAATAGGGTGAGCCTTTTGTAGCGTCGGTAGGTTGCGTGCCTTCGCATCTTGGGGTGAGGCCTTGTGTGGCGTTGGGTGAGCATCGTGCCACCACACCTTGAGGTGAGCCACTTGTGGCGTTCGAAGTACATTGCGCCCCCGCACCTCTCCAACAGAGACGTAGCTTCTTTCGAAGTGAACTTCGGGAAACAAATCATCGTCTCCGCGTCCATCGTTTATCTCTCAACCGAGCCCTTTACTTATGCAATTTACATTGTGATAGCCATCGTGCTTGAAGTACTATATCTTGATATCACCTTGTTGCTTGTCTTGCTTAGCATAGGTTGTTGGTGCACTTAGTGAACCTAGTGGATATAGGTTTTGGCTTGATAAATTAAACATTAAGTTTTATTCCGCATTTATTATAGCCTAAACCGTAATAATTTTAAAACGCCTATTCACCCCCCCCCCCCTCTAGGCGACGTCCATTTCCCTTTCTATAGTCTTGATGACCCACAAGTATAGGGGGTGTCTCACAGTATTTTCTATAAGTAAGAGTGTCAAACCCAACGAGGAGCAGAAGGTGCTGGCTAGTGGTATGGATCAGGAATTCTCTGCAAATACTTAGCAAACGGATTTTTAGGGGTTTTTGATAAAGCAAGTAAATAAAGTACGAGTAAATAAAAGACAATAAGAATAAATGCAGCAAGTGGCCCAATCCTTTATTCAGCAAAGGATAAGCCGTTTGTATTACTTAAGATGACCAAACGTTCTCGAGGATACATGGGAAGACTGTCAAGTGCTTTCGCTTCATATAGTTGATTAATCCTCTTTAGCTTGCTAAGTTTTGTGTGGGTGAACCTGTGCTAATGTATCGACCTTCCTAGGACTAATACATACTTATGATTATACCCCTTGCAAACATCCGTAAGTACAAGAAATTAATTAAGGTAGAAACCTAAACACAGCTTTAAACTCTAAGACTCTTACGTCCCTTGTGCAATGGTTTCCTAACGGGGGTTTAGGTTTCTGTCACTCCGGCAACCCCTACGATTAGCAGCCAAATACACAATGCATTCCCCTAGGCCCATATAGGTGAAGTGTCATGTAGTCGACGTTCACATGACACCACTAGAAGAAGTACACCACAACTTAAATATCAAACTATTGAATCTTTCTCAACACAATTCCACTACTAACAACATGACTTCTCCCATGTCCTCAAGAACTAAATGAACTACTCACAAGACATCATATGGATCATGATCAGAGATGTAATAATGATGTATAACAATCTGAACATAAATAATAATTCAATGGTTCACTCAATAGCATCAGCTACAAAGAGTAATCAACACCAAGAAAGTTTCCCCTAAGAAGTAATGCAAGATTCAACCCAATTGTTACAGCAATATGGAGATGGTGATGAGGGTGCTGATGGTGATGATGGTGGTGATGATGATGATGATCCCGATGAAGTCTAGCTTGATGGTGGTGTTGATGGCGATAATCTCCCCTCTCCGGGAAGGAATTCCCTCGGCAAAAATCTGTCTGTCGAAGAGATCTTTCTCTCTCGGTGTTTTCCGCCCCGCAGAGGCGGCGGAATATTTCTATGGTCGCTCCATGAGTATTAGGGTTTCGGGAGGATTATATATGCTAGAGGGGAGAGCCAGAGGTGGGCCAGGGCGGCCACACCGCCTGGTGGCACGGCCTAGGCTGGCCCGCGCCAGGGGGTGGTGTCGGCCCCCTGTGGCCCATCTCCACTCCTCCTTCTGGCTTTCTTCGTCTTCTAGAAAAATAGGATTTTTCGTATATTTTCCCGGATTTTCTAATCTTCGCGAATTTTGCCTCCAAATAGCACATTTTCCATCGGAATCCTGACTGCAGCGGTCCATGCTCCAAAAGTCATCAACCATGCAAAAATACATGAAATAACATAAGTATCATCTCTTAATATGAAATATATCAATGAATAATAGTAAATTATGATATAGAATAGTGATGCAAAATGGACGTATCACCAGGTTCATTCTATTTTCATTTTAAGCCCTCCATAAAATTAGGCAAACGATGATGGGGGCAATTATCTAGATAGCTCTTGTACCTTAGATACCCTTCATACAAACCCTCATCAGGACTATTTCTGAAACTGATAATAATACCTCTCATCTTGTGAGCTTTGCTTTCTGAGTAATATTTTGATAGGAAATTGGTTGTCAATTCCGTCCAAGTCCTTGGTGCTTCTGCACAAAAAGAGATATACTAGTCGCAAACATTATTAGAGAGAGTTTGTCTAAACAACTAGGTTTTAACCATATCAATATTATAGTCATCGAATATAAAGGAACAACGAACATCTTCAAAAAATTGTAAGTGTCCATATGGACTCTCTTCGTCGGTTCCTGCAAATTTCTTAGAGTGTAATAGTTCAAATAATTAAGGGTGGATCACAATTCCATCCGGATTTATGCTCTTATTGACATTTATAGAAGCGTCCATGGGCGAACCCATTTTCCTTACTGCCTCAAGCTGGATTAAATGCCGAGTGTTGTTCATTGTTGTGGTCCTACAACTTAAATTAAAATTTAGTACAATGAAAGTAAATAACTAAAAGTAAAGTGACTTATAGCTCTAAGCTCCCCGGCAACGGCGCCAGAAAATAGCTTTATGATTACAAGTGCACAGATCGTTCGTAGCTAGTTTTGAAATAAAGATATCGATCCCACAGGGAGCAGTAGGCGAAAGCTTAAAATGCTTTTAACTAAACTAAACGAAGTACTTAAGGAATAATTTTGAGATGTAAGAAAAGTAGAATTGTTTTTGGGTTTTTGATTGGATGAAGCAATTAAAGTAAAGTAAAACTTAATGCAGAAATTAAGAATCGCGTGTGTAAAAGAGCTTGGAACTACAATAGGAAAAAGGCATTCTCAGGGAGTCGTGGATACACCGCTCGCAATTTAGACTAAGCAATCAAGATTATTATAACAAATAGTCTCATGATATGTATGTATGTGGGAGGAGCTCCATATATGGACAAATAGGCAGCAACCACTGCTCACATCATCCTTCATCACCACAGCTGACAGATAAATGACATCAATCGTATTATCCCGCTATTAAGGGATTTCTCCTGTGGCATAGATATGGCTTTATGATTTCTCCTTGTTTCCCCAAGTTAGTACGTAAAGAATGATAACAACTTTATAGTCACAGTAAGTTCTATCATCCCTCCGTCTACCAACAAGTAATCCCCTTCATCGTGTCCTCATAAGAGGCAAATATTAAGGGGGTGCACAACTCCCAACTTCATGATGAAGACAATTAACACATACACATAATGATGCATAACATAATAATCTCTATCTTATCTCAATCATATGCTAGAGTTTCTCCATCTCTCCAAGACCTAATGATCTACTCAGACATGGAGGCAATCAACATCATGGCAATGGTAATGGAAACAATTGTAAATGAATAGTTCTTATATAAATACACAATGAGTACGGAAGTTACAACAAGATCTAGATCGGGTGAAGATGGGATGGATGGAGAAGATGGTGGCGCAGCGATTGATGAAGATGAAGATCGATGCCTTGGCCTCCCAGATCTACGTAGGGCAAAGATGGATCCCTTGGGAAAATTCCCCCTCTAGATGCTTTTCGGAGGTGAGGTTTCGAGGATTTCTGGGTGTTCTGTATGTCGTCTCCCCGATCCAGTTGCACGAGGTGAAACTATCTGAGGAGGCGGCGGCGGTGCCAACTATACGGCCTGAACTATATGGCTAGAAAATTATTCTCGCCGTATAGTTGGTCATTAAACCCTCTAGATGCCTCGATCACTTTGGGTTTCCTTCTGTTGTTATTGATATTTCCCAAATAAGCAATTTACATTGTTTTTTACTCCTTTTCTCCCTACTACAACTGCTGAAATAATTGTGTCCATTGTATCCATCATCTGTCCTGATCTTGGTGAAAATAGACATAAAATGTGCACGCAAATGCCGTAAAATACCAAGATCCTACCACTATAATGCAAAACAATAATATAAAACATGATGCAATTTTGCACTCATCATTATCCTTATCACTGCTGCCCTTGCCGGTTATGGATGGGGGTGCTACATGGGCATCACCTTCTATCGCTAAATGCCCTGAAGGTACGGCATGCGTCATGGATGAGGGCTGGGGAATCGGAGGGGGATGCCAATTCGCTTTTCATTTTTTACCTGATGTGATCTGTTCCCGGTCTAATTTTCTCTAGTGATCTGGAAGCTAGAAGCCAAATCGATCTTTAGTGCCTTCGTTCCCAAACTGGTTTGTTTTCTAGAACATATTTCTCACAGATCCGAATAGTGAGATTTATTTCCCTTATTCGTGATATGAACTGATTGGTCCAATTTATTTCCTATGATTCTAAATTGGTGTAATTTCTCTTACATATAAATGATTTCGTCGTAAATTTGTGCAACATAAAAAGAATGAGGGGTGGGTATGTTCCTTGAAAGGGTAGGGACTTATTGACAAGAAAGGGATATAGGCCAGGGTGTTTTCTACAATTTGCAAAAGGATCTGTGTGAGGGATGGACGCCAAGGATAAGCTCGGGGCACCCTCGTATATGTAGAGTTGGTTTTTTGTTCCACAATTTGTATTGTGTGTGTCTGCTTTGTGGTTAATTAGGGTTTGTTTGATTTGTAGGATAGGGAAAACGCAGGAATAGTAAAAGTGCAGGAGAGTCTATGTTTTTGAATCCTACAGGATTTGGAGTCTACATGAATTTCTCTTAAAGGAGTGTTTAATTGCACGAAAGACAAAGTAATTATAACATGAGGTTTGATTGGATGGAAATTTTCCTCCAAAACATAGTGCAATGCAATCCTATGGGAAAAATTCCTAAGGTTCTAGTCCTACAAATCAAACGATCCATAAATGAAAATTCTCTAAGGATCACAATTCTCCAAATTTTCTATGAGATTCCTCTGAATCAAACAAGCCCTTAAACTTTCTCTCTCAGGATTCTCTGCATGCATCATGTCAGGATAATGGCTATTTAATCCTTCTACGATGAATCTATGCATGTCATGACCTCCAAACAGCCTTTTGGCCCCCACTTATAAATAAAGCACCACCCGAGTACAACCGAGTTTCACAAAAGGTCCAAACTCACCACACACCAAAAGACAAAGCAACATCCACTAGGGCCACATCACATCAAGGCCTAAAGGGGAAAAATAAAAACTAGGGCGCAAGATAGCCTTCAAGATTATCTAATTAGGAGAAAGGAGGAGCTATGAAGTGGTGCACCGCCACTCTCAGGGCATGAAGAGTGGTGTGCAAGTTCTCCCGGTACCGCTGTCTAGATAGCGGGTACCACTGCCGAAGATAGGCAAGAAAAATAAAATGGAGTCAAAAGCACACATCAAAAAAACATGCTCAATCACCATATTATTGCACGCATTCCAAAGTGTACAGGTTAATGGCACAAACACTAACCAGAAGAAATGCCGCCTCCTTCCGGTATGGTTTTCCTCCATCTGTACGAACTCATCGAGGTCATGGGCCTGCTAGGGAAGCCCTAGATCCTCCCGGATGATGCTCCACAGAAACTGAGTGGCAGGACATGTGAACATTATGTGGGTGCCTATTTCCGGTGCTCTACATAATGGGAAAATTTCATCGCCAGGGCCATTCCACTTGGACACCTCCACCTCTAAGGGTAGATGGTCCCGGATAAGCTGCTACACAAAAATCCTAAGGCTTAGTGGTAGTGGAGCTTTCTAGAGGGGGTGATCCAAGCCATCTCTAGACCCTGAAAAAGGGTTCGGTAAACCAAACTAACTGAGAACCCTCTAGAGGGTGAGGGATGCTAGGAGATCGAGCCATCCGCCTACAAGAGGGACACATGGGGAGACCCTTTAAGGTTCTCAAAGTCTGTGGCCTCGTCTAAGCTAAAGGTCCTCCGGAACAGGATGTTCTAGAGTCCCTCTTGCCATACCTCTGCCACAAACATCATGGGGGTCACATAGATTGCAAAGAGGGTGGGGAAAGCGGTGCATAGGGGGAATCTGATAGCCATAGGTCCACCCAAAATAGGACCTATTTCCCATTACCTACGACGAAGGAGGCGCATAGTCGGATTTCATGCTTGATGTCCTGGATAGCTCTCTAGAACTGAGAGTCTTCCTGATGTCGTGGTGGTGTCACGGAAGATGCCATGGATAGGCTAAAGTTGGGGCCGATGGACGATGGAGGAATCCGGGGAGGGATGATGAAGTGAAGACCTCATACGAAAGAACTCAGGGAGACATTTTATTTGAAGCCTATGCACGATTCAACGAAATACCACATAGCCTCGGGGACTAATGTTTGGGATGTAACCCCAGATACCCCAGAGTTGAGGAATAGTGAGTCCAATATAATGTATAGGATGATTACTGTGAAATACATATGAAGATAAAAGACATTTAGAGTGAATAAAGAAAAGAGATAAAAGAGAAGAGGAGAAAAACTCGGATGGGCCGAGTTACACCAATCTCGGCCCAGCCCTTGACCTCCCGGGCTGAATCAGGACAAGAGAGAAGAAGTGATCCGGCAGCACCTCGGCAGCACCTCCACAGCCAGCTTCATCCCCCGTGATGGGCCGACATCACCCAAAGTCGGCCCACCACATGTCTTCCTGCCAGCGCTGAGCTCCTGCCGAATCACCCTACATCGCTAGTTCCAACCAACACCTCGCTCCCGCCAAACCACCTCGACATAGCTACCTCCCCCGACGAATCCTTCCCCCGAGTGTGTCGGCACGGGGATAACCCGGCCCACCACGGGCCACCTCCTCTCACCGGACCGTCAACTCAACCCGGGTGGGTTGGCGCCATGTCCCACCCCGGGATTGCTACAGCATTGCCACCAGGGCCGATGCGGGGAGCTCCAGCTGGGCCATTGCCTCGCTACCCTGCCTGGGCCGAGAAAGAACGACCCGGCTGGGCTCATTCAGCCCCAGCTAGACCCTTTGCAGGCCGAACTACCTGGTGATCTAGCTGGGAGAAGGATAACTCGGCCATGGGTACTGTTCATCGCCAGGTTGGGCCCCATTTCACCTCAGTCCGAGTTATTTCTCCACAGGGCCGAATTTCACTTCCCCGGGCCGAATTACTTTGTCTCGGATGTCACTTCGCTCATACCTAGACCCACCAGCAACCTCTACATCGACACGCTACCACGTCAAGTCAAGCCTACGTCAGGTGTCAGTCTTGGGACGCCCATGGCTCAGACTGGCCCCTTTGGTCCAAGATGCTAAGGAATATGCTGGGCATCTTGGGAGATGCTAGGGAATATGCCAAGCATCTCCTAAAGATTCTAAGGAATATGCCGAAGGGATAAGACCGGTGACTCAATAAAGGACAAGGTGACTGGACAAGCCCCCACAAGACAGCTCATAGGAGTACATTAGATGACATACCTTGTCCCCTGGGCTCCCCTTTATAAGGAGCACCAGGGGTAACGTTACATGTGAGGCCCCCTAGAGGGCTCCTCTCCCTCTGCTCACTAGGAGCATGGTTTCTTCTTCCTCTGCTCTCTCCATGAGAGGCATGAGAGTACAGCTCAAGGAGCACCATTGTAGCCACAAGCATGGCAAAATATATGAGATTAGATGCAGGGGTAGAGGTGTTATCTCACTAGGAGAGCCTCGAACCTGGGTATATCGTGTCTCTCTGAGTTGTTCCGTATGAGGTCTTCACTTCATCATCCCTCACCGGATTCCTCCATCGTCCATCGGCTCCAACTTTAGCCTATCCATGGCATCTGCCGTGACACCACCACGACAGTTGGCGCCCACCGTGGAGATGATACATTGCAAATGTATCTATAATTTTTGATGCTCCATGCTTGGTTTTATCCACTTTCTTGTGTTTTGTCCACACTTTGGAGTACTTTTCATATGATTTCTTGGACTAACCTATTAATAAGAGCCATAGTGCCAGCTGCCTGTTTTGTGCTGTTTTTGGTTCCAGGAAAGTCAGAAAATGATTTTTCTCCGAATTGGACGGGACAAAAGCCAAAGTGCCTATTTTTCCAGGAGACTCATGGAGCCAGAATACGAGACGGAGAAGGGCCAGGGCCTAGCCACACCACTCCCAGGCGCGGGCTGGGCTTGGCCGCGCCAGGGCATGGTGTGGTGGCCCCAGGCACCCGCTCGGCCCCTCTCTTCGCATATAAGGAGCCTTCTGACCTAAAAACTTCGGGGGGTTCGACGTTTTTCCAGAAGGTGTTCCACTCCGCCGCCACCACCAGATTCCACGAAACAGCACCAGAAACTCTGTTCTGGCACCCTGCCGGGACGGGGAATTGGAGGAGATCATTGCCATCATCATCACCATCGCTTATCCATCGACCATCCATGTTTCCCCCATCTATGAGTGAGTAATCCCCCGTTGTAGGCTATGGGGATGGTAGGGATTGGATGAGATCGTTCGTGTAATGGCATCAGATTGTTAGGGCATGGTGCCTAGTATCTTTTATTAGTGCTTTATGACTTTGTTGCGACTTGTCGTGCTTACTGCTTGTCACTAGGGCCCAAGTGCCATGATTTCAGATCTGAACATGTTATTGATTCATTATGATAGTATTGTTTTTGGTCTTATCTGCAAGTTGTATACACACATTGTTGTACGGAACCTATGGCCCCGAAGTGACAGAAATCGGGATAACCGGAAGGGAATGACTTTGATGTGAGGATCACATGTGTTCACGGAGTGTTAATGCTTTGCTCTGGTGCTCTATTAAAAGGAGCACCTTAATTGCCAGTAGTTCCCTAGAGGCCCCGCTGCAAATGGGCTGGCAGGACAAAAGATGTTGTGCAAGTTCTCATTGTGAGCACGTATGACTATATATGGAACACATGCCTAGGATTATCTAGTACTTGGATGCTTTATCTTAATTATCTGCAATTGCCATATGTTCTGTTTGCTATGTGAATTGTCGTGTCCATGCAACGCCCATCCATCCATCCTTATGCCTACCGCACTCAAATCCCACTGTTTACTGCTTTTGTTACTACTGTCCTTGCTTTACTACTGTTGTTACTTTACTATTCCTACTACAAAACTGTTGCTACTAATAAACTGTTGTGAGCAAGATTGTTTCCAGGTGCAGCTGAATTGACAACTCAGTTGTTAAGGCTTATAAATATTCTTCGGCTCCCCTTGTGTCGAATCAATAAATTGGGTTTCACTTCCCTCGAAAATACTGAGATACACCCCCTATACTTGTGGGTCATCAAGACTATTTTTTGGCGCCGTTGCCAGGGAGAATAGCTTTATTTATCAAGTTCACTTGGATTCACTATTGTTCAAGCTAAGTTTATTTTCTCCTTGTTTGCTTGTTTCTTTATCAAAAATATAAAAAAATTGGTTCCTACTCTAGTTGTTATTTTCGTTGGTCTATTATTGTCTTGCTTTATCATGCTTGTTGTCAATGGTTGGTTTCTTTGAAACTGAAGCTTATTGGCAAGGTGGGTTCACGGAAGATCAAAAATATTATTATAAGGAACACCGCTTGTCACAAAAAGGGAAACACTTATGGGAACAAATTGATAGGTTGTATACCATTGCTAGAAACGTGTGCTCTACTTATAATGTTACTTATTGCTATGATGAATCTCGTTGCAGAAAGAGGTATAAACACCCCCCTTTTCAATGTGAGTATAATGATAATGATACCATATCTTCTTATGCTTAAGGAATTTATTACTTTTATGATGCGGAACAAATTGAAGAATTTATTGCTTGGAAGGGTGCTTTTGAACTTGCTAGTTTGCTTGAAAATATTGATGATTCACCTTACAAATATGAGGTTTATGGTATACTTAAATTTTTCTTTGATAATTACAAGGATGAAAATGGCTATATTCTTGAATATTTTAATAGATCCTTTCCACAAATGGAAGAGACTAATGCCTTGCAGAATCCTATGGAAGAAGAAATTGATGAACCTGAAATCTCATTAGATGAAAAAGAGAAGGAGAGTGATGAAAAAATAGGAGGAAGAATGGATTAGCTACCCATGCCTACCTTCTAATGAGCGTAACTCTTTATCCCTTACATTATTTGATTGTCCCCCATGCTTACTAAAGAAGGATGAATGTTATGTTCCTAAGGATTCTTTTGAAGATGTTTATGATAAAGCTCTAGTGCTTGTAGATCATGAAAAGCATGCTTTATGTGATAGTTATATTGTTGAGTTTATTCATGAGGCTACTGAAAATTATTATGAGAGAGGAAAATATGGTTGTAGAAGTTTTCATGGTATTGAAACACCTCTCTATGTGCTGGAAGTTTTGAAGTTACTCTTGTTTTATCTTCCTATGCATGTCACTTTGTTATTTGCTTACACGATTCCTATGCATAGGAAGTGGGTTAGACTTAAATGTGTCTTGAATTTGCTCCTTGATGCTCTCTTTTACTTCAACTCATATTTCTTATGAGAGCATCCTCTCAAACTTTTATGCCTGAAGATGATAATATGTCTATTATTCTTGGGAGACCTTTTCTTAAATACTGCAGGAGCTGTTATTAATTATAATCAAGGGAAGGTGACCTTCAATGTTAATGACAAGGAACACATTTTCTATTTCCTCAATAAGATTGAAAGGACTTATGGTTTGAATTCAATTGAACATGTTGAGGGCATTCAAGTTGGAGAAATATATTGTCCCATACCAAGAGAAAAATTTGAAACTGTTATGATTGGGACCATTGCTATCAAGGTTGAGGTAACATAATCATTAGTGGAATACAAAGTTTTGTCTCATATGAAATTGTTTTGGTAGCAAGACCTGATCTACCTTGTTAACAAAAGGATTTCATTGAACAAAACAATGTTTTCACTATGATTATTTCTGTTTACTTCTATTCTATCAATTCTAGTTTTTGCTTATGCCTAACTTAAAGGCATTAAAGAAAAGTACTTATTGGGAGATAACCCAAAAGTTTTAGATGAGTCTTGGAAGTTATTACCTCAGTAATAACCGCTCCTTATCCTTTTTATTTGCTTTTTGTGCCAAGAGTAACCTCTAATGAGAGAGAAGTAATGATTGGGAAAGTTGCTGTCCCGAAACAGATTTCTGTGCTTCACCATAAACATTCGTGTAAAATCTCTGTACGTCCTTTTGAGGCGTGAATTTTTGTGCTTCTTCCCCAGGTTGTTATCTAACTTTCGTTAGTACAACACCTTTTGATTTGAGCAACAGAAGGTCTTCAAAAAAATCGTATTTACCTGCTGGTCTGTTTTGACAGATTTCTGCCATTTTCTGCATTTGCTTCTTGTTGGTTCCTTTTTGAGTGATTTTGGGGAACTGAGCTTTTTGAGGGAAGTGCTACAGTATCTAGTGTTCTAATGGAAGTTTATTTGGTGTTACAACTGAACCTTAAGACCTATTATCTTGAGTGCACTAATGTTGCTAGTAAAGATTGTGTGAAGTTTTGTATGAAGGAAAAATTCCAGGTGTATGGAAGGAATGAGTAATGAGATGAAGGATGGACTAAAGCTCAAGCTTGGGGATGCCATGCGTGTCACCCCAAGAAATATCCAAGAAGTACAAGCATCAAAGCTTGGGGATGCCCAAGGCATCCCCTTCTTCATCAATAAAAATCTCAGGTTTCTTCCAACCACTTCATGTTTTATTGTTTCATGCACAGTTGTGTTGTTCTTGGAGCGTCTTCTTTTTCGTTTTTCGTTTTGGTTTTCGTTTGCTCAGTTTGCTTAGTTTGCTGAATAAATTGGTTGGACTTCCTCTTTCATACGTTGGTGTTCAAATAGTCTGGTTTGGTTTGGAAAAGAGTAGGAATGTTCATACTTAAGTGGTAAAGAGAGCTTGTTTTTGACTGTGTCCTATGCTTTGTCATGCCATGCTTGATATTTTTTTTCTTTATGCTTAGTATTCTTTGTTGTAGCATGACTTGTTTTAAACAATTGAGATTGCTTAATGTGCCTTGGATGAATCATCCGTTATTTAGCATATTAAAGCATAGTATAATGGTATTCTCCTTTGATGCTTTATTTGGGTTGACTTGGCACATGCTCACACCATGTTATGACTATCCCAAGTCACCATAAGCCTTTATGATCCTTTAGTTTTCAACTTGTAGTATCACTTTATGCTTTGATTAATGATGTTTTGTCGCTCTGCATGATTATGGCCATTATTGCTCTCTCGTTTGTCGCTCCCTTACTATTGCTAGCCTTCACCTTCACTGAGTATTTTACTCATGTTTCCAACTCCCTTAAAACCAAATATTTTCAAAGTGTCCACCATACCTACCTATTAGCATCATTTGTTACTTTCGTGCATATCCAATATGCCTTGTTTTCTTCCGAATAAAATGTTTGCTTGTTATGAGAAAGTTAGTTAGTAAAGCTCTCACGAACTTGATGGCACACTTTTTCCTGCACTTAATAAACCTGAACCATTGTGAACTCTCCATGAAAGTTATATGCTTGCTAATTATAGGTTGGGGATTAGCAGAACCGTGCTGTCACGGGGAATGCTTTCAACACTTGTAAATATATACCCAGTTGATACCTTGATCTTTTATTTGCGGATGTCGTCGATGTGAAATAAAAGGGGAGCTTGTAAGTCCATGGAGTTATGTATGTGTGTTAGAGAAACACCTGGGCCACTGGTCTAATCTATGCTGACATGGTGGAAACCTGCAGTGTAACCATAATGATATTTATGAAGCATTCTCCTTATAAAAAAAGATAAAGATAGCTATTGAGAAAAAGAAAAAAAAGAGATTTATGAAACAAGGAAAGAGAGAGAAAAGCACCATTTTCCCATGGTAAATAAGAAGATTGATGAGATACTCATTGTCTGCTTGCCTTGTCATTTTGATATGGGGGTTCTTCCGTATCATCTGGCAAGGGGTACCCCGTTGGCGGTTCTCAATGATACGCACATACTTACGATGACAAGAACTTACCGGTAACTAAAGTTGAGTAGCATGAGGAGCGGCCCTCGTACTCAAGGGACTTGGGATTTTCAGTTTATAGTCTGTCAAGCATATAACTCAGATTGGACCTCACTTTCACCTTAACCACATTAAAGATGCTTATGATAGGGGCAATGAGAGCTCAAAGCTAATGAGTACCATACTTTCAGCATTTGTAAGCCTTTCAAACTATTCAAAACCTTTTCATTTCCTTGTTGAGTCTCCACACATTCTATGAGCACTTTCTTGAGAGCATAGTGGCCATTCTTATTTCTATGTGCATTGTCCCAAGACTTGTTGATTGATGAATACCTTGATATTGCTTGTTTTAAACTATTTGTATCTAGTCACTCTTGTGAACTTTGAAGGTGTCCTATGCATTTATGTTTGCTACTCTTTGAGGGACAAGCTGAATGCCACTATGCTATGTTTTCTTTATGTGAAACAAACAAACGTCTTGCAAAGCATTGTTATTCATGAATCTTTTGTTTGTGCCTTTTCATGTTTCATCATAGTTTCTTTGTCTTATTGCTAGAACTCTGTCTTTCATGTTATGATTGAAGTACTATGATCCCAGCTTTGAATGTTTTACAAATACTTTGATCAAGTCTTTGATGGTGCATGTCACCTCAAAAATTATTCTTTCTTTTTATCACTTACCTACTCGAGGACGAGCAGGAGTTAAGCTTGGGGATGCTGATACATTGCAAATGTATCTATAATTTTTGATGATCCATGCTTGGTTTTATCCACTTTCTTGTGTTTTATCCACACTTTGGAGTACTTTTCATATGATTTCTTGGACTAACCTATTAACAAGAGCCACAATGCCAGCTGCCTGTTTTGTGCTGTTTTTGGTTCCAGGAAAGTCAGAAAATGAATATTCACGGAATTGGACGGGACAAAAGCCAAAGTGCCTATTTTTCCAGGAGACTCATGGAGCCAGAATATGAGAAGAAGGGCCAGGGCCTGGCCACACCACCCCCAGGCGTGGGCTGGGCTTGGCCGCACTAGGGCATGGTGTGGTGGCCCTAGGCACCCCCTCGGCCCCTCTCTTCACCTATAAGGAGCCTTCTGACCTAAAAACTTCGGGGGGGTCGACGTTTTTCCAAAAGGAGTTCCGCTCCGCCGCCACCACCAGATTCCACGAAACAGCACCAGAAAATCCGTTCTGGCACCCTGTCGGGACGGGGAATTGGAGGAGATCATCGCCATCATCACCATCGCTTCTCCATCGACCATCCATGTTCCCCCCATCTATGAGTGAGTAATCCCCCGCTGTAGGCTATGGGGATGGTAGGGATTGGATGAGATCGTTCATGTAATGGCATCAGATTGTTAGGGCATGGTGCCTAGTATCTTTTATTAGTGCTTTATGACTTTGTTGCGACTTGTTGTGCTTAATTCTTGTCACTAGGGCTCGAGTGCCATGATTTCAGATATGAACATGTTATTGATTCATTATGATTGTATTGTTTTTGGTCTTATCTGCAAGTTGTATACACACGTTGTTGTCCGGAACCTATGGCCCCGAAGTGACAGAAATCGGGATAACCGGAAGGGAATGGCTTTGATGTGAGGATCACATGTGTTCACGGAGTGTTAATGCTTTGCTCCGGTGCTCTATTATAAGGAGCACCTTAATTTCCAGTAGTTCCCTAGAGGCCCCGCTACAAACGGGCTGGCAGGACAAAAGATGTTGTGCAAGTTCTCATTGTGAGCACATATGACTATATATGGAACACATGCCTAGGACTATCTAGTACTTGGATGCTTTATCTTATTTATCTGCAATTGCCCTATGTTTTGTTTGCTATGTGAATTGTCTTGTCCATGCAATGCCCGTCCATCCATCCCTATGCCTACCGCACTCGAATCTCACTGTTTACTGCTTTTGTTACTACTGTCCTTGCTTTACTACTGCTGTTACTTTACTATTCCTACTACAAAACTGTTGCTACTGATAAACTATTGTGAGCAAGATTGTTTCCAGGTGCAGCTGAATTGACAACTCAGTTGTTAAGGCTTTATAAATATTCTTTGGCTCCCCTTGTGTCGAATCAATAAATTGGGTTTCACTTCCCTCGAAAATACTGCGATACACCCCCTATACTTGTGGGTCATCAGGGGCTGATAAGAGGCGCTGGTTGGGTTACCATCCGGATGGGAACGTCTTCATCAAGCTCTGCTTCATCATCGATCAAAGATCTCTGCATCCTCTTCCTCAACCTCCTCACCAACATGTACCATAAGTGTTAGCTGACCCATTGGGTGTGACTCAACTATATAACTCAACCTCATCACCAAAGAGGCATTGAGTAGCAAGTAACTCAACCAACATGCACGTGAGATACCCTGGAAAGTCACTCGGGGACTATCACCCTCAATCACCTAGATGTTCACCCCGGGGATGAGATAACTCAACCCGGGGACTAGCACGCATGCCATTTGAGTCACCTTAGGGTAGAAAAAGTATCTCGGGGACTCGGTGTCTCCGTGCATAGGACAAACAACTCAGAAAAGACTTAAGATATGCCTTGATCTCGTATGTATCCACTACTTTGTGTCTTTAAGCTGCCTTGGATAAAAAAGTAGCTCACCAGGTCATTTATAACTCAGATTTAACTCAACTCACCAAGTTACATAGTAACTAGAGTTATACTTCAGCTTGCCTAGTTGCCTTGTAACTCGGATTTGACTCAGTTAGCCGGATTACCTAGTAACTCAGATTTAACTCGGATTGCTGTTTTCAGCTTACCAGGTCATCCATAACTCGGATTGGTGTGTGCGTCACCATGCCAGGTTACCTGGTAACTCGGATTTTACTTCAGTTTGCCTAATTACAGGTTTCCAGGTTACATGGTAACTCGGATTTTATCTCGGTTTTCCTAGTTACATGGTAACTCGGATCTTACTTCAGTTTTCCTAACTACAGGTTTCCTAGTTACATGTTAACTCGGATTTTACTTCAGTTTGCCTAATTACAGGAGCAATTCGGATTCGCTTCAGTTTCCTAGTTACAGGGTAACTCGGATTTTAACCCAGCTTACCAGGTTATCTTATACCTCAAATCAGTTTGTTCCATATCTTGGATGGCATGTGCCAGCATATCAATCATTCATCATATCAAATCTCGGATCTATATCTCGGATCCATGTCTATGGAAATATGCCACGATATCATGAAATCATATCTCGGATCCAAATCTATGGCAGTTTGCCAGCCAATCGTAAGGCCATATCATATCTCAACCAAATAACTCGGATCTAAGACTTATGTCAGATTCGAGTCAAGCAACTCAAACTTTCATCAGGTAACTCAGATTTGAGTCATGTGACTTGGATTTGAGTTAAGTAACTCGGATTCTGAGTCAAGTAACTCAAAACAGAGACTCATGTCAATTTTGAGTCATATAACTTAGCAATTATATCTCAGATGGGATAACTCGGATTACAATTCATAAGGCCAGTGCCAAATCAGGCCAGAAGCCAAATGACTTACCCAAATGGGTTAAGACCAGAGCCGAATCAGGCCAAAAGCCAAAAGACTTACCCAAAAGGGTTAAGGCCAGAGCCAAATTCTGCCAAAAGCCAAATGACTTACCCAAATGGGTTAAAGCAAGAGCCGAATCAGGCCAGAAGCCAAAAGACTTACCCAAAAGGGTTAAGGCCAGAGCCAAATTCGGCTAGAAGCCAAATTCGGCTAGAAGCCAAATGACTTACCCAAATGGATTAAGGCCAGAGCTGAATCAGGCCAGAAGCCAAAAGACTTACCCAAGAGCCAAATTCGGCCAGAGCCAAATTCGGCCAGAGCCAAATTCGGCCAGAAGCCAAATGACTTACCCAAATGGGTTAAGGCCAGAGACGAATCAAGCCAGAAGCCGAAAGACTTACCCAAAAGGGTTAAGGCCAGAGCCAAATTCGGCCAGAAGCCAAATGACTTACCCAAATGGGTTAAGGCCAGAGCCGAATCAGGCCAGAAGCCAAAAGACTTACCCAAAAGGGTTAAGGCCAGAGCCAAATTTGGCCAGAAGCCAAATGGCTTACCCAAATGGGTTAAGGCTAGAGCCAAATCAGGCCAGAAGCCGAGAGACTTACCCAATTGGGTTAAGGCCAGAACCGAATCAGGCCAGAAGCCGAGAGAGTTACCCAAATGGGTTAAGGCTAGAGTCAAATTCGGCCAGAAGCCAAAAGGGTTACCCAAATGGGTTACGGTCAGAGCCAAATCAGGCCAGAAGCCAAAAGAGTTACCCAAAAGGGTTAAGGCCAGAGTCAAATCAGGCTAGAGCCAAATTAGGCCAGAAGCCAAAAACGTTACTCAATTGGGTCAAGGCCAGAGCCAAATTAGGCCAGAAGCCAAAATACTTACCCAAAAGGGTTAAGGCCAGAGCCAAATCGGACCGGAAGCCAAAAGACTTACCCATAAGGGTTGGAGCTGGAGCCAAATCAGGCCATAAGCCACAAACTTACCCGAAGAGGGCCATATGATGAATGCCCATGAGGGCTATATGTCAATTTGGGTCAACTCTTGCCGAAGATACATTAAATTGGAGAAAAAGGATCGTAACTCGGTAACAACTCTAGAGACATTTTATTTGAAGCCTATGCACGATTCAACGAAATCCCACATAGCCTCGGGGACTAATGTTGGGGATGTAACCCCAGATACCCCAGAATTGAGGGATAGTGAGTCCAATATAATGTATAGGACGATTACTGTGAAATACATATGAAGAGAAAAGACATTTAGAGTGAATAAAGAAAAGAGATAAATGAGAAGAGGAGAAAAACTCGGATGGGCCGAGTTACACCAATCTCGGCCCAGCCCTTGACCTCCCGGGTCGAATCAGGACAAGAGGGAAGAAGTGATCCGGCAGCACCTCCACAGCCAGCTTCATCCCCCGTGATGGGCCGACATCACCCAAAGTCGGCCCACCACAGGTCTTCTTGCCAGCGCTAAGCTCCTGCCGAATCACCCTACATCGCCAGTTCCCGCCAACACCTCGCTCTCCCCGAACCACCTCGACATAGCTACCTCCCCCGACGAATCCTTCCCTCGGGTGGGCCGGCATGAGCCAAAGCTGGCCCATCGCGGGTCACCCGGCGCCCACTCCTCCACAGGCATCGACAAGTTCCCCCGGGTGGGCTGGCACGGGGATAACCCGGCCTACCACGGGCCACCTCCTCTCACCGGACCGTCAACTCAACCCGGGTGGGCTGGCGCCACGTCCCACCCCGGGATTGCTACAGCATTGCCACCAGGGCCGATGCGGGGAGCTCCAGCTGGGCCATTGCCTCGCTGTCCCGCCTGGGCCGAGAGAGAACGACCCGGCAGGGCTCATTCAGCTCCAGCTAGACCCTTTGCAGGCCGAATTACCTAGTGATCCGGCTGGGAGAAGGATAACTCGGCCAGGGGTACTGTTCATCGCCAGGTTGGGCCCCATTTCACCCCAGTCCGAGTTATTTCTCCACAGGGCTGAATTTCACTTCCCCAGGCCAAATTACTTTGTCCCAGATGTCACGTTGCTCATACCTGGACCCACCAGCAACCTCTACATCGACACGCTACCACGTCAAGTCAAGCCTACGTCAGGTGCCAGTCTTGGGATGCCCCTGGCTCAGACTGACCCCTTTGGTCCAAGATGCTAAGGGATATGCTCGCATCTTGGGCGATGCTAGGGAATATGCCAAGCATCTCCTAAAGATGCTAAGGAATATGCCGAAGGGATAAGACCGGTGACTCAATAAAGGACAAGGTGACTGGACAAGCCCCCACAAGACAGCTCATAGGAGTACATTAGATGACATACCTTGTCCACTAGGCTCCCCTTTATAAGGAGCACCAGGGGTAACGTTACATGCGAGGCCCCCTGGAGGGCTCCTCTCCCTCTGCTCACTAGGAGCATGGTTTCTTCTTCCTCTGCTCTCTCCATGAGAGGCATGAGAGTACAGCTCAAGGAACACCATTGTAGCCACAAGCATGGCAAGATATATGAGATTAGATGCAGGAGTAGAGGTGTTATCTCACTAGGAGAGCCTCGAACCTGGGTATATCGTGTCTCTCTGAGTTCTTCCGTATGAGGTCTTCACTTCATCATCCCTCCCCGGATTCCTCCATCGTCCATCGGCCCCAACTTTAGCCTATCCATGGCATCTACCGTGACACCACCACGACACATGATGCTCGCATGCTAGGAGAGGGTAGCCCTAGAGGTATTTGGCTTTAATGAGCCGGAGCCACAACCCTCCATCCTTCTTGAGGATACGCATACCCATTTCAGCACCAAAGCCATGTTTAAGTGGCGCAAGTAAAGAATACCTATGCCCTCAAGGATATTGGGCTCGCAAAAGTCATCCCATTTCACCATGTGGTACTTCTGATGTCCGTCCGTCGCTACCCAAAAGAATAAGGATAACTCCTTAGCGAAGTCCATGTGAGTCCCCTCTGGTAGCAAGTACAACCCCATATGATACATGGGAGGCTGGATAGGCATGAGTTAATCAAGATCGTATTGCTACCCATGGTCACGAGTCTCTCTCACTAGGGTCTAGCTTTATACCAAACCCTCATGACCAGGGCAAGATCCTTGATCAGAACTCGTGTATTCTGTATTGTCATCCCTAGCTAAGTGATGGGGAAGTCTGCTAGCCTATAGTTGAGGTTGTTAGTAATATGTTTTCTATCCTCATTAGAGTACCCCAAGATCATGACCTCACTCCCTTAAGTCCTGACATGGATTCAATGAGGAGGAGCAAGAACTTGAGATTATTGATATCGAGCTCCAAGCCCTGAACCATGATCATGGTGTCATCAGCATATTGGAGGTGGGATATCCCTCATCCAGGGATAAGATGCCCTACCACACCAAAGATGTAGACAACAATGTTGGCTCTATCCAAAATTTCTGCAAGGGCATCCACCATAGATTTAAACAAGAGGGGAGATATAGGGTCCCCCTATCTCACTCCACAGGATGGTCGAAAGTAAGGAATAACCTCTCCATTGATGTTAATAGTGGTGTTGCCACTCATGACGAATTGCATAATCCAGCAGATCACCCTATCATCAAACTATAGGGGTCCGCGCCTGAAAACAATAATTTTTTCCTATGCCAAGAACCCTAATGCCAGGATCTATCTACTAGTAATGCAATAACGGGAGGGGATTGTCGCGAACTTACCCTTGAAGGACGAAAAGTGTTGTCAATGCTCGGGAGAGCGTGGTTGATGTAGTCATACTGACGTCGACCTCGGGGTCATGTTGAAGTCTGACGGCTCCTTCGGCTCTAACGACTCCTAGTGCCCCAAGTGTTGCACCTCATGGGGAGTTACACATGTCCGGTGCCTGACGATGACTCTCGCTCCTCCGATCCAGCAGCAGTTGTGGAAGTATACCTTCTAGATTCGAATCTCGCAGCATGACGGCGCTCCGCAGTGAAGAAGTCTCTTGTTCGCGCAGTCCAGACTTGGGACCACGGTCATGGGAGAGAGAGGATCAACCGGAGGTCTCCCCAAAAGAGAGGGAACCTTTTATTGATTATTGTGTTGTATTTATTTTCTCAAGATACCTCTCAATATATAGGGGAAAAGGCACCCCATAGCTAATTAGCTTAGCCATGTGGGACTAAACAAAGGAGAGGGGAGGGGGCTAGCCGCTGTCCAGGTCCCTAGTGGGGCCCACATGGGGTCCCTTGGCCCAGCCGACCTCCTCCCCTCCTTCCTCCCTTTGGTCTTTCCCTCATGGGCCTTTTCCCCTTAGGGATTTTGGCCCAATACTGAATTTGACCATTTAATTCCTTTTTCTTTTATTAAATAAATATAAATAAATAATTAAGCATGATAATTCTTAGGGCTACGGAACTCCTTCCATCCCACTCTGGATATCCTCTGGACTTTCCGAAACCCTTCCGGTTTTCTCTCTCTTTCTATTCTTCGGTAATTCCGATAATATCAAAACAATCTCCGAGCATCATCAAGCCCTTAAGCATGATACCCCATGGTTCAGGAACACTACAGACATGGCCAAGACCCCTCTCGTACCAATAATCATCAGCAGGACCTGGATGCCCATGATGACTCCTATGCATTCCACGAATCTTTGTCGTTGAACCATGAATGTTGTGTCATATTACTTTTGTATCTGCGATACTTGCATTGTCCGAGATCTAATCAATGACATCACCATGTCGTGTTCAATCTCGTTACCGACAAATGCTACTTAACTCATTCCGACAAGTGATATCCCCGTGACCTAGTTACACGTTGCGCAGCTATTGAATATAACTTCTCCGAGTGGGCCCTTGAGTATCTTTCCATCACACGGATGGACAAATCCCGCTCTTAACACATAATGCCTCTACATGCCCTCTGAATACCTGAAGACACTTTTATGATCACCGTTCAACCGAGTGTTGTTTGATGCTATCAAAGTATTCTCGGGTGGCAGTGATTGATATGGCCTCATGGTCTAAGAAACAAGACACTATATCTCCTAATAATTGTAACTTGAACTTCGTGACATGATTGGGTCATGATTCTTAGATTGGTATAGTTCATCATCTCATTCTTTCAATGAGGTGACTCCATTGTCAACTAGCATAAATGCCACATGATCAGGAAACCTTGATCATTTGTTGACCAATGAACCAGTGACTAGAGATTCACTAGGAACTATTGGTTGTTTATATATCAGATGTGTATTTATATTTCCTTTAAATATAGTTATAACATGATATAAAATTTAATCATAAACTTTATGAAATATCATAATAATCCATATTATTATTTGTCTCTAGGGCATATTTCCAATAGTCTCCCACTTGCACTAGAGTACAAATAAACTAACTGCATTTATTTACTAATCATCGGCACCATAATCCTGGTACTTCTGATCATGCTTTCTCATGGAAGAGGTTGAGTCTGGGATCTGGACTTTACAGCCCCTCATATCCTTTGCAACCTACTAATGTCACCTTAATTGACATTAATACTTTATCATCTTATGATAATATCTTATGTATGTATAGTAGTTATGGCAACAGAGTGAGGTCAATTTCCAGGAGCCAACTGTGAAGTTAGATCGGTCAATGCGAACTTTCTCATGGGCACTGTGCCTTGGGACACACTCTCTGCGAAAAGACAAACCTGTCCAGCCACAACATTATACATCGCTTTGGTAGTATCCTTATACTTTTAAAATGTAGTTAGCAAAACACTAGTGCACCATGTGCATTTTTTGATGTTTGTCACCATGCTTCCGATTTAACTTCAGCCGGTATTATGGATGCAGAGACTTCCAATCCTTTAAGGTTAACATATGCCCTTATATCATATCCCTTTATGCTTTAAGGTATGTCATCCTTCATGGATCTGGAAAACATGTCTATAGTTCTCATTGGACACCATGGAAAAAACCTAGCTCAACATTCAGTGATTCATACTTAATCACTTTCGAACTTTTCTTCTTGGATCATATTATGTTGAGTTCTCATCATGGTTTCTAAGATAGAATCTGTGTCAAAACATAGTGGATGACGATCATCCTTTTCTTTCTTTTTGACCATCGATGTAGCACTCACATGAAATTCCTAATTCGAATGATCTAGGACCATTCCTTTATCAATTCATATTCCAAAACTATTTCAGAATATCGTTTAGGAATATATTACAACACAATTTTGTATTATACTTTCCTTCAACTTTTAACCCTTATAAATCATTATTTATCAGTACTTGTTCTTTTATTCTTAATGTGTCGTATACACATACGAATTTACAATAAGCTCCCACTCAAAACATGTCTCCTACATATTTGAGTCCAAAACATCCATTTCTCCCACTCAAAATGTGTTTCCTACATATTTGAGTCCAAGACTTACATTGCTCCCACTCACACATATTAATTTTAGGAAGAGTTTATAGCTCCCACTCAATTTCATGCAAATTGCATATCTTCTCAATATTTTGAATAACTTCAAAATCCATTGATCAATTATCAAATTGAGAGCTTCTTTTATGAGATACTAGTACTTTACTAGTAAAAAATCCTCTAGACTTTAGCACTTCTGACTCAAGTTCTTTTGAATTCGTCCAACACATTATTCGTGGTGAATCGTGCTTTGTGTTTCACCTTTTCCATCATGACCTTGTGGTACTTTGGAAAAATAAAGTAACCCCTTACTTGACAAGATTTAGTAACACTTTACTTTCTAATCTTAAGTGAAATTTACTTCTAGGATTTCTCGTAACTTTAGTTTACCATCACTTTCCTTTGTAGTTCACAGGTATGTCATATTCTAATAACATGAAAAGTAATTCATAAATGTCTCCACATATTATGTAGGGTACATCTTTGAATCCTACATTATTTACCAAAAAAAATAGTGGGGAAAAACACAATGATCATTATGATTGATCTTTCCTTTATGAAGAGACGCGTTCTGGAACACATTCTGTTGCGCTTCTGAACACTCTGATGTGGGGTTATGAACCCTCATCATGCTTTTACTATCTTCCATTAGCTTTATTGTCGAGAACATAGTTTTCTTCAAGAATACACCAAAATTTCAGCAATACTAGTTTTACCTATCTCCTGGTTTTAGATATGGATTTCATATTCAAAGTTTCCAGTGAATACTCTACAAGGACTTGTTCGCTGTTGCTTCAGTGATATTGAATAACTCAAAAGTTTCCACAACAATCCATACAAGATATGGTGCCGATCTCATGAATTAAGATGGTTTACTTTATTCTAAGTGGGTGTTCGCTATTTCCAACTAATGGCCTTTACACTAACACTACAACAATTTATCTGGACCCATCTATTTACCCACTTAATATCAAATATCACACTATGATGCTTTGCACTTCAACATAACAAAATGCATTGCATTTCACAAGTTTTATGCCAATCTCATAACGTTGAATCTTATCACTATTGATCAAATCATAGTAATTTGACTCTCTTTTATTTCAATACTCTTTGATGTTGAAATTCTTTGATCATATCAAGTAGTTTCACGCTCATGTATCATTTGGTAAACTCCTTTACAAAATCTAACAATCACAAAATTATAATCACCACTTTGTTGAAATACGGTACATCGAATATGTATTTTATTTCAACATTCATCAAACACTTTGTATTTATACAATATGCGGTGTTTCAATTATCTTACCAAACTTGGGCATGATTTATATGTGACAAGAGATCAAATGACTTTCACATATTATCAACATAACTTTTGAATTTAAAACAATGGTTCCATTCAAAATGAATATATCATTAAGTTGGGTATTTTCAAGGCATTTTAATATTTTACAAATATTCATGCATTATCAATTAGTTTCACAATACGGATAATTCACACATAATCGAACAATATATGGACACAAATAGAAGTCATTCATAAAAGTAGAACAATTGTTTGTTACAAACTCATATGAATAACCGTCTCACGAAGTGTGAGACACACTAAAGAAGTTAACAATCCATCGATTACAATAATTATCCAAAACAATAAACTAAATGATAGATGTCGAGGGAGAGTGTCAGCCATCATCATCATGCTCGCCATCAACACGCAACATCACCTCCTCTCTAGCAAGCATCTCTCATGTAGAAGGACCTATTTTCACAAAACAGAACAAGTATCAGATACTTCAATACTGCAGCTAGTTTTTGCAAGATTATAACATTTATAACACTGTATATCATATATACCTTCATCATCGATGACCTCTTCATAAAAGAGTTCAACCTTCACATTCCTGAAATGTGATATGAACTCGTGGAAATCCTGTGTTTCCCCATCACCTCTCATGATGCAAGTCATGCAATGCGCTTGGTAGCTAGGGGACAGTGACCACAACAACACGCCTATTGCAAAGGAGTCTGTCTCCTAGTAATACACATAGTAGACAAGTCTCATGTACGCATCATGCATACGCTCCAAGTGCGTCTCTAGACAAGCGAGTTCCTCCATCTTTATGGAAAGGAAATCTCCAAGCAACTCGTGTTTCCATATGCGCACCTAGCCCATGAACTCCGATCTGAGCTGATCCAACATCGTATGTGGGTCAAGATTCCCCACAACTAGATGTAGTCCGTCTAACATTCTGAAACACATCGTTACTGAAATGAAGGTGGACATCTCATGATGGTAGTAGCGGTCTTCCCGCTGTTGTGGGGTCTCATAGAAATATGGTTGTTCCAAATCCATATCATAACGTATGTAGTCGACCAAGTCATTTTCACTAAGGAGGTCATCCAGATGCACAAGCCATTCAGGGAAGTTGGATCCATCAAGTTTGAGCTTCTCAGCATCTAACCAATCGTCAACCTAGAAAGAAGCATTGGGGAGAACCATTTCTACATTTACAATTGCAAAAGGATTTTAGACTAAGTTTATAATTATATGAGTTAAACAAGAACTCCACTAAAACTACTATCCCCAAAAAATGTTTTAGTGATTACACGATCCCCATTCACTACACTGCCCCGATCTTCACGGTCGGTGATATAGTTGCAAAGGTGGACGCCGAAATATCGATCACATGATTCATGTGACTCGTGCTCGATCTTTCGATCATCCATGTTCTGAGGCCATGTCTACACATGCTAGGCTTGCCAACTCAACCTTAGGTGTATTTTCTGTGCAACATGGCTTACACCCACTGTATGCAAACGCATATATGTCTGACACCTGAACATCACGGCATGCCTCATAACGGAGAACTTCCTTGGTAGTGCACACTAAGGGAGAACACTTTTGTTGCTATTTTGTTTAGGGATCATCTTATTAGGCTACCATCGAGTATCTAATACTAGCACATAACAATATGCACAAACAATAAACATTGAATTTAATTGTGATGCAATATGGTCCTTCACGTTGTGATCTCCATCCCGCATCTTCGGATCCGGTGCCAGGGTTCCGGTATCGTGGACACTAGGGTACCGGTGCCTCCAGTGTTGTAGTCCACCATCATCATGACCGTTACTACTACTTGGCAACATAAAGTAAATTACTTTACCTTGACTTCGACCATATCACATCACAACACCCCTGCAAAACAAAGTTAGACATGTCTACTTTATCTTTGCATGTTTTACGTGGCTATTAGGGCTTCCGCACAAGAACCGTTCTTACCTACAAACTTCAACCACAATGCTGATCAAATAGTTATCTATACTACACCCCTTTCGGGGCCCTCCATTGCAAATGGCATACCAACTAATGTGATAGAGATAGACAACCCCCCAAGCCACTTTATACGGTATAAGCCATATGTCAAGCATGGACCAGTCTCGCGAATGAACACGTAAAGTCAGTTGGGGGATGCTTCATCAAGCATTACTATGGTATGCACAAGTACACGTGGGAGGGTAACAACTATAAGATCAACGCCCACACGCTACAACTCATGTGTTCTACCCGTACTAGCAATAATACACATAGATCTAGCTCTGATACCACTGTAGGGGTTCGCACCTGAAAACAATATTTTTTTCCTACGCCAAGAACCCTAATGCCAGGATCTATCTATTAGTAATTTGGAAGGTGGCAGGTGCATTGCAAAGACCAAAAGGCATACGGTGATAAGCATGTAAACCAACAGGACAAATAAAGGTTGTTTTTAGTTGGTCATCAAGGTGAACAACTAAAAGGGAAATGGACGTCGCCTAGAGGGGGTGAACAGGCGTTTTAAAATTATTACGGGTTAGGCTCTAATAAATGCGGAATAAAACTTAATGTTTAATTTATCAAGCCAAAACCTATATCCACTAGGTTCAACTAAGTGCACCAACAACCTATGCTAAGCAAGACAAGCAACAAGGTGATATCAAGATATAATACTTCAAGCACGATGGCTATCACAATGTAAATTGCATAAGTAAAGGGCTCGGTTGAGAGATAACCGATGGACGTGGAGACGATGAATTGTTTCCCGAAGTTCACTTCCAAAGAAGCTACATCTCCATTGGAGAGGTGCGGGGGCGCAATGTACTTCGAACTCCACAAATGGCTCACCTCGAGGTGTGGTGGCTCGATGCTCACCCAACGCCACACAAAGGCCTCACCCCAAGATGCGAAGTCACGCAACTCACCGACGCCACAAAAGGCTCACCCTATTCTCCCGTGAGCTCGCCACAAAGGCCTACTCACGTTCCACTATGGCACACTTGAGGGCGGTCACCGAACATGTACAAGGCTTGGGGCAATATCCACAACTCAATTGGAGGGCTCCCAAGAAAAGCCACAAAGGCTCCACAATGCCATAAAAGGCCAACATGCTTGGGGAATCTCCACAACTCAATTGGAGCCCCCAAGAACACACCACAACTCCACACAACCGTCTAGGGTTCCAAGAACCCAAGAGAAATAAGCCCAAGAGTTTGAACTCGCTAAATCTCTAAGGAGAACTCAAACGTATGCACCAAATGCAAGAGGCAAGTCCTTCTCTCTCAAATTCCACCAAAGCTACAAAATCTATTGGGGGAATAAGAGAGGAAGAACACAAAACTCTCTAAGATCTAGATCCTAAGGATTCCTTCACAAAGAAGGGATTTGGTTTGGTGGGGGTTGTAGATATAGATCTCCTCTCAAATCCCACAAAAATATGCAAGAATCATAGGAGGGGAAAGGGGAGAGGGAAAACTCTTCGAGGTCAACAATGGAGGAGAGAGAGGGTGAAAAATGGACCAAAAGATCTAACTTTCCCGAAAGGGAAGGGGAGCTCCTTTTAAAGGGCTCTCTGATCTGCCCATTACTCACAGACTCGCACACGGCCGGTAGTACTGGTGGGTGGATGGTACTACCGGTGGCACCCAGCCAACGGACAACAGCGATGCGAAAACAGAAACAAATCTGGCCGAAACTACCTCCGAAAGTTCCGGTCGAAGTTCCGACAAATCGACACGACCAAAACAGAGAGGGTGCTGAACCGAAATCAGGGTTACCGGAAGTTGGTCCGGAATTTAGACCCGTACTACCGGCGGCAAAATGCCCTAGAGGTACTACCGGTGGCCCGCTGGAACTACCGATGGCCCGCCGGAACACCGGTCAGGCAAAAACTCCAGAACCAAAACTGCCACAACTTTTGCATCCGAACTCCAAACGAGATGAAACCAATTTTGTTGGAAAGATTCAAAATATTGGGTATCACCAAGGGCGAAAATACCATGAATATATATGTGAGATACCTCCCAAGGTGTGGAGCCGGAAAACCTGCAAGATCAAAAACACAATAAGATATGCAAGGGAAATCCGTTTTTGACGAACTAGAGCTTGTTATGAAGATAACCACAAGCTTTAGATCCTCACATGGACAAGAACCAAATAACAACCAAGAAAGATGATGCTATGTATGCAAAGGTTTGAGACCTCTCCGAAATATATGAACGAGTCACCCACTCGAGAGCCCCTCTTGATAGTACGGCTATCTATCCTCAATCCGGTCTCCCAACCCTAGCCATCTCGGCACCATTGTAACCTTCGGTTTCTCCATCAATTAAGAACAAACAAGCAGGAGTAGGGTTTTCCCTCTGGGGCCCTGAACATGGGTAAACTCCCATCCCCATTGTGTGTATGTTAGCCGATGAAGTCCAACGCATACTTGTTCCCCGAAAACCCAAGTCCATAAACCATGAGCATTGTCGGGGATACCCCATGTCAATTGGCGCCGACCGTGGGGAACCCGTGTGCTGATGTTGCGACTTCGGTGGTTCAATCGATGGCGATCTACGGATCATCGATTCCTAGGGAGCAGATCTACTTTGGCTCCCTCAACTTCACCATCCACTCGTCGACCACGCGCCTAGCCTTTGATTCCATCGACAATGGAGCCAACCTGACGATCGATGATCTGCACTTCCACATCAGCAAGACCGACACTCTCTGTCTCCCAGACCAGATATGTTTGGTTCTGGAGCAGTCGACATCACCATGGATTGCACCTGCATCATGGATCCTAGAACCCCTCGGCACCCTCAGCGAGTTGAATGCTACCTCCTCATCATCAACCTATAGTTCTGGCAGCGACACCTGTCAGTCACAGATCCAAGTTGAACGATTCAACCGTGGGCAACATCTATGATGACTCCAATCTTGGTAGTTGTGGAAGTAACCCCCAGGTGTGTGACCAGCACCCCTGATAGGAGTAGCTCCCGAGTGTCTGTTTGAGTAGTAGAATTGAACAGAAACTCAGATTTTGTTAGTTTCAACTATCTTTTCTCTTCATAGTATCCGAGAAAATGCTCAACTCGAATGTCTTGCTTAGAACATGCAGTCCAATACGTTGCACCTCCCCTTGTAAGATGTGATGAGTTTTGAATTATTGTTGACCTCAACGATGATGCCAAGTGAGCTCAACTATCAGCCTGAGGAGTTGATGGGACACGATGGTGTGGACCCCGGTATCAAAGCTCACCCGGACTGGACCACACATTGTGCAAAGATAGGGATATTAACAGTGGTTCCTCGATTTGCATGCATAGTGGAGTTACTGTAGCGACTGTTTGTTTCTCATCTTCCACGTGTCTTTCCGGATGTATGCCATGCGTCCCTGATTGTTATCCTATGGACAGGGTTGATCCGTGGGTGGTATAAGTAAAATGGGAAGGGTGCGGTAAAAATTTCCCATTCTTCGCAATCTTCTTCTTCTTCCTCCGCGCACTCTGCCATTGCCGCTCTTCTTCGCTGCGCTGGATGTACTGAGATAATTCCCCAGTGCCTTCCTACGTTCCTTGAAGAAGAATCATGCCGCCGCAAAGCAGAAGCATGGTGGAGTGATGGTGAAGCCGAAGAAGACCACCGCCCCAAGAAGACTGGAGAGGTGGGTCGATGGAACCTACAACCAAGGAATTGCGTGCTCAGGCAAGAGATCGCGTGGAAGCGATGAGGGAGCAGTGCGCTAGATTGGTGATCTAGGTGCACGAGCTTAAGGATAGGTTGGAGAGACTTGCTGCTAGATGTATTTAGTTTGTACTAGTTAATCCAGTAGTAGATTACAGTAATATGTAGTGTCCTTTTGGTACTTTTTTCATTTTGGACCGTGTAATGTCACGGTAGATCATCACAAGTGCATGTGTACTGATATTCCCATATATATATATGAAATTATTTATATCCTTATTTTGGTGTGTTCTTTTGGTGGCTTGCTAATCAATACTAATGTTAATCAAACCAAATGGGAAATATGCAACACGTTTGACTTGTAAAAAATTCGGTAAGGCGGAGGATGTTATAGTTAAGCCTCATAGTTTTTCCCCTTCAGCCTACACATAGGTCGCTCTCGGCCTTATTCAAAAAATCCCCCGCTAACCACTAGCCCACTCTCCTCTAACCTTAACCCTAGCCACTTCTCTGTGGCCGAGCTAATCTCTCCAGCACATGGGACCACACCATCTTCCTCGTTGGAGCGTACCTTTCCGTGGTGGCGCTGACCTCTCCGGCACGCGGGACCGTAACGTCTTCCTTGGTGGCGCGCACCTCTCTGCCAAGCCGAACGGTATCTTCTCCCGTGGTGGCGCTGGCCTCAACCGCGTCGTATGATTGCATATTCATATGTCCCCAGTCGCTCGAATCTATAGTTTCTGTTTGACAGCATTGAGATCTATAATAAGATACAATTTCTTAAATCAATGTGTTGATGATTTAGTATGCATTGGGATCTGAAATTTAACATTGCAGGGTACTATGGAGTGTTTATAATTGCTAAGGTATATGTTAGTTATTTGGCCATTCGTTGTACAACTGGTGCTCAATTAATTATCTTTGTGTTACCATAGTACGACGAGGGTTCTTATGGATATAAAGAGCAGAGCGAAGATTTTAGTCTCCATTCACTCTCTATATACGAAGGATATTCTCATTGAGGTGCACATTTTACGCGCCCACTATCCCAATCTTCCCTTCTAATTCTTTTTAATTTTATGACTCTCGCTAGCTGCAATTAATAGAAATGGTGAACACCATCACTACTAAAGTTCCTGGCATCCACAGCCTGTGCCTTGTACCATGCGAGGTAAACTTGTTTTTAGTTTATGGCTCTATCAACACAAGACATATATCTAGATATATGTGTCAATGAAAGTTAACATGGGAAATATTCTTTCAATTGGTTTCAGGTCCCAATATTCTTTAATTCAAGAAGTACTCCATGCAATATAGTTTTGGCAATAAAGTTTACATGACCAGGAAGGAAAAAAGGGGAAAATTGTTAGAAGTTATAAACCAAAAATTTCTTACTATGTTTTGTTTGCACCCTAAACGAAACGACAATCTGCAAAAAAATATAGTGATTATCTTTAAACTTAACCATGCCTAGAATGTCAATCTTAATTACTATAGGTACGGACCGTAACAAACTTATATGTTCTTGCTTTCCTGCCTAGGACTTCTCATTCAATTTTTCTAGGAAGTATATGATGTCTTGCATATCTAAAAGAGAAACCATCAACTTCTTTTGTATTTGTAGACAAGATGTTATTAGTGAAATTAAAGCAAAGTGTGATAATAAGCTACTGTTAGTTTCACATCAAACTGGGAGAGATTATGTTCGCCAACACAAACTCCGGGAAGGTTACGTTTGTACCTTCCAATTCAGAGTCGAAGCGGTCTCTCTAATCGTGGCATCGCATCTTTTATAGTGGTTTAAACGTGTGGGTATTAATTAATGTTGATTTTGCTGAAGTTACATTTTGTGTGTTATGTGTTCTTGGTTATTCTGTTCCTGATAGATATTACATATTGAATGTGACTGAATTGTAAAATTGCACATATAACATGCGCCGACATATACATTACTAGGCAGTAGAGTTCTGCCGTTTTCGCTCATAATGTTCGGTACCTAGTCAATGTTGGCCTATAATGGGCACAACGTTAATGTCTTGTTGTCGTGGTAGCGATAGCTCGGCGGGTGATGATGTGCCGAGTAAAAAAAAAGCCTCATAAATTTTTTCCCGAGGCGGTTATCCCTAGCGGCTAACCGATCTCTTCTACTCCAAGAAAAAGCTAAAAATAGAGTGCAAAGTCCATGTGTTTCTCACCGTCTTCAATGGTAAAAAAATGTTTTTAAGACCAAAGAAGAGGTTGAATTGAGCCTCCAAAAATAGGGCTAAACGGGGTTAAAAACAAGAGCTCCTGTAACATGTGACGGAAGACTTTGGAGGAAAAGAAGAAGAGTGAGGCCGACGCAACGCGGTCTCCTCTCCTTCTCCGTCGTCTCCAACCTCTCGTCCGCCTCCCAAATAAATCCAACCGATTTTTTTTTTCCGCCGCTGTCTGTCTACCCGTCCGCCATTTTTTCTCCGCCGAGGTCGCCCGCGCGCGCTAGATCGATCGGTCGCGCCCCTACCTACCCCTCCTCTCCCGCTGAAGAAGTCTGCCCCCTTCATTCCCTGAAGGGATTTCTTCTTGAGGTGAGCGTCAAATCCGGTGATTCTCTTGCTGTCCCGTCGATTTGGCTGCACGGTTGGCTTCGTGCGGGGACCGCGCCGCGCTTCTTTCTCTTGAGAAATCGACGTGGGATTAGAGACTGTTGGGCTGTTGGCTGCCTTGCTGGAGCAGCAGGATTTGGGTCCTTTCAGAATTGGAGCTTGGGTTCCTTAATTCGTGCTATTTAATCGCATTTTAGAGAAGGGCCTTGGATGGCAGGATTCGGATGGAACTGTTGGCAGGATAGGATCGAATTCGTATGAAATTGCCTACTGCCGCGTGCTGACTGCGTCGGAATTTTTTGCAGGCATGCAGAGCCAGATCGTGTGCCATGGGTGCAGGAGCGTTCTACTCTACCCAAGAGGGGCCCCGAGCGTGTGCTGCGCGGTGTGCCACGCCGTGACCAGCGCCCCGCCTCCAGGTAATGCTCATCTCCGAGCTCATTGACTCAGGAATCCTTCTTTTTTTTGCGAAGACATTGTCTCAGGAATCAGAGGAACAAATATCATGTGATGTTCAGTTTTGTCGATAATGGTCGGATAACATGTACAGCGCTGCTGGAAGTGGAAAATGAAGGACATAGTAGTAGAATTATTTTATATCCTAAAGAAGGTTATGGGAAACCTCACATGGAGATTGTGTAGCTTAAGATAATGGATTCCTACAATGTGCTTTCCATTTCTAGGTTTGGTTCGACTAGCTAAACATGCTGTAATTTGATCAGAAAGCCGTGGGGATCAGAAAGACTGGAGGTTGCTGGCATAATTACTAACAATCAGACGGCCGCTTTGGATTGTAGGATTTCATAGGATGTATATCAATCACTGGGAGTTTTTCCTACAAATGTCCGTTGGATCATATGATTGGGGTTGCCAAGATACTATGCCCCCAATTTCATACGAATCTCAACATGAGCTCAAACCTCATTTTTATTGTAATGCACTTTCTATTTGTCTCTCTTTCAATCCTACAAAATTTATGTGTTTATTCTTTGAACCATCCCAAAGGCACCACTTGCCAAATTCCTCTATTTTGAGATCATGTAGGAATCCACGTCACATGACATCTCAGTCCTGCAATTTTTCCTTTCTCTATGTTTACTAATTCCTGCAGTCTGAAGAGGCCCTACATTTGCATATAAATAGTAAGATCTCTATGACATGTTGGTATTGTGTTATAGAGGTAATGATATTGTGTTATAGAGGCCCTACATTTGCAGTCTGAAGAGGCCCTACATGTTGCATGACTGGTGGCAGACGGATGAGCTTCTCCCTTCCATATATGACCCATCTACCTACTTTTGTGTGGTTACTTTCAACCTCTTATGCACGGTCCCATACAAATTTGTCTTTCACTTAATCCAGTTCGTCTCGCAGAACTAAGTAGCCCATAGAACCCTTCTAGTCTAGCTTTTATTGCTTAAATGGTCTTGCTGTCTACATTAGATGCACCATAAACCTTCTACCCCTCGCATTTTGGGTGTATATTCTGCTTTTTCATGCCTGACACATCTTCCTTGCTTGCTCTTGACAACTTTATCTTTTCATCGTGTTGTCCTATCTTTTATGATTTCACAACAGAGCAAGTACTTTAGTGGTTATTTACAATGTTTTCTTATTGATTATAAGGGACAGCTCAAGCTTTGAAATTAGACAATGGGCGATCGTTTAACCATTCTTAGCTTTGTAGGCTTGTAGCTGCATACTACTGTGAGCTCTTGGTTTGTTGATAGTGCTTCAAACATCTCGTTGACATGCTTATGAAAGAATAAGTTATTTTCTTCTGCAGGAATGGAGATGGCTCAGCTTATATGCGTCGGCTGTCGAACGTTGTTGATGTATACTCGCAATGCGACTACCGTCCGATGCTCATGTTGTGATACAGTCAATCTTGCACCGCCAGGTACTGATGTATGTGTTCAATTATTTTGTCGATCCTTGAGCTTGTAAGTTGAATTCGTAGTCTCATGTGCGTGTTACCATATATGAGTGAAATATCTGTTGTATTTAGTGAGAAAGGGTTACTCTGGCACAAAACCGAGGAGAGCAAAATTGATGCTACGAGACCTTACCTAAGTATTATTATCATCATTACCATGGGTGTAGCTAGATTACCAGAATCTTTTTACGGGTTGAAATTGGCTGATTTCTAGTAAATTTGGCTGCAGCAGTTTCACAAAGTCGAAATTGAGTAGTATTTGTGATCTCGTATCAACCTATGGTGTGTTGCTGCTTGTTTTGTTTTTATATCATATCACAAACACTGCATTATTGACTTGTTGGTCATGGAGTCAAGGCCAGCCTTAAAAGTCATCTCACCATTACGGAAGTCATTCTTGACATCAAGCTGAGATAGACCCGTGTCGAACATAAGCCAGTATGCCACAACAAGAAGAGCGTGAACAGTGGTCATGTGAGCCATGTGAGCAAATGTCTCTTCATAGTCATGACCATGCTCCTGCTGAAAGCCACGTGCCACAAGACAGGCCTTGTAGCGCTCAAGAGAGCATTGGAGCAGGCATGGTTTTAAAGGTGTTAAGGCGTCTTAGAGCGGTTGGGGGGCGCTCTGACGCCTAGGTGGGCGCTTTGGACGAAAGCGGTCAATTTTCCAAGGCGGATAGGGGTGGGGGCTCCGACACCTAGGCAACGCCTTTAAAACCATGGGAGCGGGTCTTAACCTTGTAGACCGGCAAGATCCCATGTGCCGGTGCACTCAGGGACCAAGTTCCTCTGCCACTTCGGATGAACAACATCATGATAAGAGGTCTGCTTGAGAAGAGCAGCACCAACAAAACCAAAGTTGTCAATAGCCGGACGCAGACGGGTGTGGTGGCCATAGGTAGGAGGAGGTGGCGCATCAGCAGAAGATGCCTCACTAGGAGAAAGAGTCGCTTTGAAAGGAGATGTGCAACTGCGGAAGATGACTCGTCATGAGAAGATGGCTCACCGGGAGAAAATGGTGCATTAGAAGGAGAAGGTGCATCAGGAGAAGGCGGCGCATTAGGAGAAGATGGCAGCGGCGGTTAATTTGATCCTATCTCCTAAGTAGAAGAGGAGGACACGGATAATTTGATCAAAGGGGATATAAAGACAATAAAATGCTAACATTTTAGTATGTCCTCTCCTTCTCTGTTGCTCTGTCCCCTCTCATGTTTTTGTCTCCCTTTGTGCGTGTGCACATGCAGGCCCCTGTGCACATGTTGTGTATCAAATGTGTTCTATTTATCTGTTCTCCACTTCACGAATTCTGTTTGTTCATGATGCAGTGAGTAGTATAGCTCATGTGAACTGCGGCCAGTGCCAGACGGTGTTAATGTATCCATACGGAGCATCTTCTGTCAAATGCGCTATCTGCAATTTCATTACAAATATTGGAGTATGTCAATATCTTCTTTGGATCTCTTCATGCTTTGTCAAATGCTCAGTGAAACTGGCTGATTTTAGACTAATTATTTTCTTAATCCCAGATGAATACCATTAGACCATTGCCACCTACGATGCCTGCACCAAATGGAACTTCATATACTGTCCCATCGACTTCTGCGGTATGTCCATGCCATGAGCTCTTCAAGCATTCTAGTGAAGTCCAAGGTGATTTACCTCTTCTAATTTGACTTTTCACCGCAGCCGTCCACTCAGTCGCAAAATGTAACCGTGGTCGTCGAAAATCCAATGACGGTAGATGACAAGGGAAAGCTGGTAAGCCGTCTCTGTGTTTTGCTACCATATACCAATTGGGTTGCATGTGTATCTGCATTGCCCAGTGAAGCTACCACACATTCTCAACCTGTTGACATTTATGCAGGTGAGCAACGTCGTGGTCGGGGTAACTACCGGTGGGAAAAAGTAGCAAACATGTCAGCAGCACACAAGTGCGGCCTTGTTTCTATGTGTTTATAATCTAATGGAAACACTTTGTACTATACCCCTGTTTGGCGATCGATTGATCGGTTGCTTGGAGGAAAGAAAAATCCGAAGAGCGTAAAGACATTTCATCCGTGCCAACAGAAAAGAAAAGAGAGTGCGGGCATGCGGACCAAGAAAACCGTAGTTCGTTTACACCTTGATTCTTTTGTATGTATAATATGACATGGGCTCTGTTAGACTTCACTGTGTGATCAAATTCCTGCCCTGAAGGGGCCTTCTCATCCTGGATGACAATAACAGCAGATAACTTTGCACATGGCTGGCTCCAGGCTGTTGATGATTTGGTAAACGGTAATTATTGTGGTGATTAATTCTTTTGAAGATTATATAAGTACGTCAACAGTGTAAAATTATTGGTCAAAGGGACCAGGTGTAAATTGTAATTGTGGTTGCATTGTACGTGTAATAGCAGTTGTGGGTATTTACACACCGTGCCTGACAAAAGTACTGGTCAAGGGACCTTGTGGATAAATGCAATTATTGTTGATGGTAAAAGGACAAGTTGTGGTGTTGGAATGAGGTTCCTGAATGATGTTTCACCTGTACTGTTTTGCGGTAATAACCAGATCTTTATCACTACATGGAAAATCGGCAAAGAGCCAGACAACTATGTTTTCAAAATAGACGACTATGCTGTCTTGTATTAAAAAAATAGTTATTTTTCACTTGACAGTGGAGGTCCTCTACCATTGGGATTGTTCAAATAAATTTATGTTGTTATTGTCAAATCTTTTCAGTTGGGTGCAAATTTTGAACATGATGGTTTGAAAGTTGAACAATCAATCTCCTTCCATATATTTTGATTGATGTTGAGATTGGGATTGGTCAAGTAGTAAAATTTATGTTGTTACTGTCAAATCTTTTCATTTGGGTGCAAATTTTGAACATGATGGTTTGGAAGGTGAACAATCAATCCCCTTTTGTATATTTTGATTGATGTTGAGAGAAAGAAGGAAAAAAGATTCATTATTGTGCATTTGAATTTGAAAGCTGAACAGTATTAGCTCTGCATATTTTTATTTTGCAGGATGAAAAAATATATGGGGTGAGAGAGGCTCGAACTCTCGACCTCAGGATCACTCGCTTTAGCTATGAGACCTACGCGCTAGCCAACTGCGCCACCACCCCTTTGTGATCTATCGGTGATGCGGCGTTATATGTATGGGTCAACGCATTCTCAGTAAGATCAAATCCGAATTATTCTTGTCAGTTGTACCTAACAAGGAAATTGGTATCTTCTCCCAGTGAAGTGTGCCACATTTTCCCCTCACATCACATTCCTTCTCTCATACTAGAGACGCAAAGTTCCTGAAGAAACAGTTCTTCTTTGACACTTCACTTTCCACTCATCTCACAAGTCTCAAACAAACTCTAAAAAAAAAACTCCTTTTCTTGACTAATCAACTGATCTTACACGTGAAGAAGAAACAAGGTAGCCCATAATTTACAGCTCTGAAGTTTTGTAACCTGTAAGCAACCCAAACTTGCAAAATCTGATCACCTCCAAAACTTAATCATTAATAGCCACCATCAGCAGCTAGCATATATAATGTGCTCCAAAATTCCAGTGACCCCAAACCTCCTTAGTGTTCAGTTACAGTTCTTCCTAATCACCCAATGGACCTTGAGCATGGCAAGAAGCCCTCTGCACAGCCTGCAGAACCCTGCGCAGCCCAGCAGGTCAAGAGCAAGCTCGTCGGCCTGCGCCCGATCCTGCTGCGAGCGTCGGCTCTCTCGGCGACGACGGTGGCGGCCGTGGTCATGGGGCTGAACAGGCAGTCCTACACCGCGGTGGTGGCAATTGTGGGCACCAAGCCACTCACACAGACCTTCACCACCCAGTTCAAGGACATGCCTGCATTTGTGTAGGCCCCCCATGCTTGTTTACCATCCTGTAGAGTTTAACGGTATCGGCGTCGTTGTTCGGGTGACTGGTTTTGGTTTTTGTTTTTGTTTTTGCAGATACTTCGTCATAGCCAATGCTATTGCCAGTCTGTATAACCTAGCAGCAGTGCTGGTTATGAGGAGGCGCCTTGTGCAGGGAAGGGTCCAGCATTTGGTGCTAGTGCATATGACTGACATGGTAATTTCTGCTTCCTTATCTCAATTCATCAGTTAAATCAAATGCCACATGTATATTACTTTAAAAAAATCCAGTAGTAAATTTAAACATATGTCCTATACCAATAATATTTGAGTGCGTTGATAATCCAAAGACGCGTAAGACAGCAGCAACCAATCTAGTCTAGTTGAGTGTATATTCTTCTTAGACGTAATTGCTCGCTCAGAATAATATTTGAGTACATACAAGTAGAGCCAAATGTGATCATAGAACTGATATTTGGAGCCTTCTGATGGCCCTACTATAAAAACACAGCACTCAATCTAATCAAGAAACTCTTGCAACTATCCAGAACCAGTTGGCTTGAGTGAAAACTGCTGGTGCTGTACTTGTACAGACTAGACACATAGTAGTAGTAGTACTGTAGCATATCTGGCAAAATTTCAAACCGGTGCCGATGGACAGCAACACATGATATTTTTCTGAATTATCCTTCTATTTGTCGATATCATCCCATTCCCAGGTCATCATGGTTCTGTTGGCCACCAGTGCCGCGGCAGCGGCCTCGATGGCCGAGCTAGGCAAGAACGGCAACCTGCACGCTCACTGGAACCCGGTGTGCAACAAGTTCGGTTCCTTCTGCACCCGTGGAGGCGTGTCGCTCGTGTCATCGTTCCTCGGCGTCTCCCTCATGCTAGCCCTGAACTTGCTCTCCGCCGCAGCGAACGCTCCCCGCGCAAGCCAATGAGCAGCCATCATCGTCTCTCCTGCCCAAAAGTACAACTGTTAATGCCATGTCATGTGAAGTGTTCATGTGCACCTCAGGCTGAAATGTGCTGAATTTGGCATGGACCTGTATCACCTTGCCTGGCCTGAAATGTGCAGGCACATAATCCCCAGTTGGTTATGGGGGCTTTGATTGGATCAGCTCTTACATAGATCAAGTGGTTGCACCATTGAATCCTACTACTGCTTTGTGGTTGCAACTCAGTACTCTCAGCTGTACCAGCATCTGGATCCGTTTTCTCAAGGCGATGATACGTTGCATCAATTTGGATGTATGTCTGGTGAGCCCTGGTCTTTCAAGACTGCTGCTTGTACCTGTTGTACTGCATGGAGCTTCTTTTTATTATTACCTGAACAGTGAAGTTGTTTGGGGTTGCTTTATTGCTTGGGATGATCCATCCAGCACCAGCCTTGCTTATGCTCTTGACGAGGAGAACTTATCAGAGTTGGTCTGTTGATGTTGATTTGTCAGAGACAAGGAACACATGCCTATGAGGAAACTCCCTACAAATTTCAGTCAACATGCAACTAGGAGCTAAGTGATGGCCACTGGTTCAGCACTTCAGCCTAACAATCTGTTTAAACAACAACCCTAGAAAAATGTTGTCAAAGCATCTTAAAAATGTTGACTGTGAAGGTGAGTAAACTTTTGGTGCTGAGTGGGCTCGTCCCGAGCCTGTAAATAGCTCTCTCTCTTTTCTATCAATGCATCAAAAACAAAGCTTTTGTATTTTCACGAAAAAATTGTTTTTTTAAAAGTCAATCGGTTAAGCAAATCATAAAATTGGAACAAGAAATCCTGTGTAAACATAACATCAGATAGGACCGGAGATAGCCGCTGCCACTTGATCCAAGTACATCTTGACCCTGTTTTCTGCACTTTACTCTTCTGCATTAATAGTATTGATGTACAAGACTTGTTGCCATACGCATACGGTACGAGTGTTGATGGCATGAGGTGCCCCAACATGCAGCTGGCCAGTACATCAAGAACAGGGTACCCAAGGAAAATCCAGGACCCTTTCAACATACTGTTCATCATTTTTTATGTCAGCATTGCAAAAGCAAAGAATATATATAGAATGCGCAGACGATATGTGCATACATTTGCACTTTTGTCGTTGCAATAATCTGCCTCCTCCTGCCTCAAAAACAAATAACATTTTGAACATTCACAGAGTGTCCAAAATGTAACCTTTAGCATTCATTTCTACTCCAATATAATCATAAAACCTGAAAGTGCTATATTGTGTAATCTATCGAGACAAATCTAAACATACGATTTTCACACATCAAATCAGAATAGTTTTAATAATATTGTTGGTCAAATTTTAAAAGTTTAACCAAGACTATGTTATAACGTCGAGTTTTAATGGACTTGAGAAACTAGCTATAAAGGAGGAGAATATTCTCAGAGTAAGAGCAACTTGCACAATCCATACTCGCTTCCTTGCGCCCACTTTCAATAAAGAGGTGCAAAATACTTTTTGCAGGACAAATGTTGTCCTACTTTGCACTAAAATCACAAGAAGCCAAACCCAAAGGGCTGAGTACAACAATCCAACCCAATATGATTGGTTTGTGCAACCTAAAAGGTACTTGTAAATTGTAACCCCTGCAAGCACACTAACATCGTTATAGTTGTGTGCATCAGAGGATGTAGTTATGGTCGTGTGCATCAGAGGTTGTAGAGGCCAGGAGGCATTGCATTTCTTTCCACGAAAAAAAGATGTCCTTGCACAATGACACCAATACTTGTTGTGAAATTTCTGCAACCAAAGCCTGCATCCAGACTAACCTGACTCCAACCGGTCGATGGTGGTTCCCATTTGTTCATACACACAACTCTCTCCTTCCGTGGCTTATTATGGTGAACACCATGAATTATTTTTAAAAGTAACAAAATTTTGAAGTGGGCAAAGAAAAGCGAGAACATAGGTTGTGTGCACAACCACGCGAAATCTAGGTTTAAACAATTGGAGTGTCATTATATTTTCTTAACTGGATTTCAGTGATGCACCGGCTCTCTATCTAGACAGATTCTGATTGTTGCACGAGCTCCAGTGCTGTACTGATGTGGACTGATTTGTGGAATCAGTTGAGCATAGTTTCGTCCGCAATAGCCATCGAGTTGTCCATCCAACTCGCAAGATTCCATATAGTAATCGTTATTGTACTCTATCTCGATATGTACAAACCAAGCATGAGTAATGCTATTACCCGTCTCGAGAGGGCCTGTGTTAGATTTGCGACAAGTGAATAACGAAGAACGAAAACAAAATCACAGCAAGGGGACACAGATTTAACGTGGAAAACCCTCTCCAACAAAGAGAAGGGAAAAACCACGGGCGCCAGCCAGCGAAACTTCACTATAACGGATAGTGTTTACACAACGCCGGGGATTTCACAGATGCAACTCATCCCAGCCGGCGGCTTACAAGAAGTATATATAGCGGTGGTAACCTAGGTCATCAACGATCCGCATCGGCCCAAGCCTCCGGAGACGGGCCTCGCTCCGCTCCGTCAGAAGTTGGCCTCTACTTTGTAGAATTTGGATCAATATATAACAAACTCCACCTTGAGACAAATTCCTTCTTGTAGCATCAACGGTAATCATCTCCCTGTACAAACAAAGAAAACACTTTCGGCGCCAATAGCCACTTCGGCTAAGCAGTTATACCAACTAAGCTTGAGCATAGCTCAAACTTAGCAACAGGTAGGCTTTGTCATCATATCAGCAGGATTATCATAAGTGCTTATCTTGCATACCTTCAGTGTACCTTGTGCAACAATATCACGAACATAATGGTACTTGATATAAATGTGATTTGTTCTCTCATGGAACATCTGGTCCTTATCGGCCCAAGCCTCCGGCGACGGGTCTCGCTTCGCTCCGTCAGAAGTTGGCCTCTACTTTGTAGAATTTGGATCAACATATAACAACATGAACCTTGGTAAATCGTGTCTAGTGATCCATGGTGACCTGAATCTATCTCCACATCCAAAAAAAATCACGTATTTTTCTTGAAACCATAAGCAACATGTTGGAGAGGCCATTTAAGATGCCTCCATCAATCAACCATGCCAGTTAATGAAAAGAATAAGGTCCAATCCCAATTTCGGCGAGAGTTAGGGATACAGTCGTAATAAAACTTTAGGTCTAAGTTGATTCTGATGATGTAACCTCAGTTTAGTGAAAAGAGCAACTTGCAGTTTTCACAAAGTTGCGTTTTTCTTAAAAGTGCAACTTGTACTCAGAAATCAACTTAGACATACAAAAAATCTTAGGCGACTAAAGGATTAGTAAAATTAAAAAATATATCATTGGGGAGTTAATGATCATTCTGATCACTCAAACCTCTCCTTCTGAATATACACACTTGAACAGCCATCAGAATGTTTTACAACCAAAATTAATCATTATTGAGTTTTTAATACTCCCACCGTTCCAAAATAAGTGACTTGGATTTATCTAGATTCGGATGTATCTACATATTAAAACGTGTCTAGATACACTTATTTTGGGATGGAGGGAGTAGTTCTTCTAAATCGACCATAGGAAAAAAATTGTGCTCTATTGATACTCACACTTTGAAACATTGTACCAAACATATATAAGTACAAACTTCATATCAAATCATCATCATGCACACATTGCAGATTCACTACTGTCTAAACAAGCTATCTGCTTATGTTGTCTGAATAAAATAAATAGACCTCCCCTAGAAATGGTTCATCCAATTGGAGCTGACTGCAGCAGCCATCTCAGGAGGAAGGCTTGGCACCACCTCACCCCCCATGGAGCTCAGCTGGCTCAGCACTGCCTTGAGCACCTTCTTGTCACAGTTCATGGTAGGGTCTAGGTAGCTCCCAAAGTCAGGCAGGCCATGGTCCAGGTAGCCCATGCCATTATTGCCTGTCACCATGGGGAGGTAGCTGCTGTCGCTGGCACTGTTATTATTGAAGCTGGAGAAGCAGGGCACTTGCTCAAGTGCAGCGGCGGCGGAGGCGGAATTCATGTTGGCATGGAGCTGTGCTAGGGTGGTGTCCATGAGGGGTGGCAACGGTGGTGAGGAGGTGTCTGTGGATGCGCCATGGCCAATGTTGGCGAGGCTCCTTGGCTTGGGGGTGGCACCAACTCCTGATTTCTTCTTGCAGATGACTCTGCACAGGACCCAATCCTCCTGCTGAAAAACACGTTGAGGATCAACAAGAGCATTTATTGGTTAGTAGTTCAATGAGTAGGTGAGAATTTTACTACTAGTTGATCTGAATGCAATCTTGTTGGTCACTGTCAATGTACTACTTGCTCCCCATTGCATCTCATGTCACATTGATGTGGACCCTCTCTTACAACCCTTATTGGTCCATGCATGTGGGCATTCATGTGCAACAAAGGATTTTATTGGATTGGATAGATTTTACTTTTTACTTTTTGGTTGCTTGGTTTGGTCAAATTCAGATGACAATCATGAAATGTGTGCCTATTTGAAGGTTGCTAGGAATCTAACCAACTCACTTCAATATCTCAGTTACGGATGGACATTTGTTTTTAAAGTCACCACAAGTACATACTATGAAATATCCCCACACAAAAAAATGTAAAAACATGTATACACAATATTAAACATTGAAAAATTCCACTTAATTAGTAGGACGATGGTCGAAGGGATTTGGTGGCGTGTGTACACATGTACTTAATCGTATTATACAAGTTATAATAAAAATTATAACTTTGTCTCTCTTTAAAAAATATGCTTTATATGGATTCAGATTTAACTACCTAAGACGGTAGGTCATGTAGTCATTATCCCTAAGAATTAATTGATATTTTTTCTCAAAAAATAACTACTACTATATGTTAAGATTAAGCAAGCATTATAATTCTTTTTTTTCAAATGGACCAGCATTAGTCATTATCATTAGGACGTGTACCACAATTAATTAAATCAGTTGAATGAAAATGACCAGACCCCCAAGGAGAATAAATGGCCAGTAGCAGCCAATAAATCAATGTGGAATTGTCTCTGGAAATAAACAAATGAATATAAAGTGACAGGTCAAGAATCCCACCTCATGTGTACAGTATGTCAAACTTGAAATGAACTATTAAATAAAATATCATGGATTTATCTTCGATCTCTATCAGTTGTAAGTGCGTGTTAAGGGAGCGTGAATTTGGTGGCGTGTGTACACATGTACTTAATCGCATTACAAATTATAACTTCGTCTCTCTTTAAAAAATGTTGTATATGGGTTCAAATTTAACTACCTAAGACAAAAGAAATTGGTAGGTCATGTAGTCATTTTCCATAAGAATTAACCGATATTTTTCTAAAAAAATCTCCTATATGTTAAGATCAAGCAAGCATTATAATTCATTTTTCTAAATGGACCAGCATTAGTCGTTATCATTAGGACATGTACCACAATTAATTAAATCAGTTAATGAAAATGACCAGACCCCTGAGGAAAATAAATGGCCAGTAGCAGCCAATAAATCAATGTGGAATTGTCTATGGAAATAAACAAAAGAATATAAAGTGACAAGTCAAGAATCCCACCTCATGTGTACAATATGTCAAACTTCAAATGAACTACCCTAAATACAATGCGTACACACTACAATAAACCTCACATACGGTTGGTTGTGCTCACAGTTTGTACCTAGCTAGGCCATAGCTATGAGAATGAATAAAAAAAATGCAAAAAGGAAAATAAATAGTAAATAATTGTCACTCCATGGTAGGACAATGCACCGAACATTTCATAGTAAGATATAATTAACGGATTATTATTTTAAGCATTACGTAGTTTAATTAGTATCATGGGTATGTGTACACTTTACCTTGGAGTTGAACTTGGAGGCTTGTTCATGTGCACCCTCCAACCTGTACTCGTGCATCACCCACTCCGTCTTTCGGCCCTTGGGAGCTCTCCCCTGGTAGAACACTAGCGTCTTCCTCATTCCAACAAGCGCGCCCCTGCGTGCCACCACCCTGTCCTTACCGGTCGCCTTCCAATACCCCGATATGGTCGCTCGGTTCGTGCGTTGCCCCGTCGCATATTTCCGATCCTTTAGGCTGAAGAAGTACCACTCCTTTCCACCCACCGATGCGGCCACTGTTCATCAAAAATAGTATACACATAGGTAAACTATCGAGTAAATTCCGCAAGAAAACCGGGACAAATTCCTGGTTATCAACCCCCAAAATCTGGTCGTAGAGATTTTTCTCTCGCTTCTGTTGTCACGACCGTGACATTGACACGTTTCGATAAAACCGCGCATTTGGGGGGAATAGGATACGCCAATCTCATTGAACCCACTACCTTCCATTTTCCTTTGGTCGCAATCAGCCCCATTAGTAGAAGTCGGCTTGTTACCACTAGACTAGATGCTGAGCTATCGATCAGCAAGTGCTAGACACTAGTGTAAAGATAGAGACACTCCCTCATCCTAGATATATCAACACGTGTACGGCCGATGCTGATCGTGGGCAGAGATCCCGCGCGCGCGAAGGTGTGATTTGGCTGGTTCGTTTGATCTCGATCGCGGTCGCCGTCGCGTCCGTGCGGGCCAACGCGCAAGCCCAGGGTGACGTCATAATAGGTTCGCGAATAATTAAAAAATAAATGGGAAACGCCGCATTACTAAATAAAAAAGGTGTCGTGGTGTAGTGGTCTAGCACATCTGTCTTACACACAGAAGATCTCTGGTTCAAATCCGGACGACTTCAAAATCTTTTTTTGTCCTTTTCTTCTTATTTTTACCGTTTTCCCTTTTAATTAGCCTACTGGACTGTTTAACAATAATTGAAGGGTGCAATTTATATACTTTCGAAGAAAGTAGTGCCTAGCCTAAAATATAGGTGATGTGAATAAAATAAATATCAGTTAAAAGAATCTTAAAGACCATGTGAAATAATCCAATAACTGGTCCGACCTTATAAAGTGTAGTTTCAAAAAACTTATAACGGGTAATTTGTTGGACACAAACTGAATGGACCTTATAAAGTGTTGTTTCAAAAAAATAAGGTGTATTATTTTTTGGACACAAACTAAATGTAGTTGCAAAGGAGTATATATTTATATGGTTTTCCGCGAATAATCCTCTTCTTGCCTAACCATTTTTTTCAGAGCTAGCATCTAATTTTTGTTTACAATGCATTATAGTAGTTGCTTATCACGCCGGCCGCGCCCTTACCAAGACCTATTTGGCACACAAGAAATTCCAGTGCTAATTATGGAGGGAATGGAAGATCCGTGCTCTTTCTCTACATACATTTATTTTCGTAATTCTTATTGGAAAACAACATTGTAAACTATATCCAAATTTTTTGGGTTACAAAAATAATTTGTATATAATAACCCTAGCAGGATCAAAGGTTCCGTGATCTAAAAAAAGGATCAAAGGTTCCTTTCTCTAAAAAAAGGATTAAAGGTTCATTTTCCCATCTAATAAAAGTAGAACATGATTGGACAGTATGTACTTCACTAGCTAGAGATCATACAATATTGAAGGGTGCACAATTATGGCTTCCACGATATACCTAGGTAGATAGGTTAAATTGTTATGATAAAAAAAGATACGATAAAATTATTACCATCACACAAGAAGGATAAGTTATTTCAAAAATATATATGTGTAAGTTAAAGATTTTTTTGGGTTTAACTTGACGGAAAATGAAAAAAGTATATATCCAAGGCAACACTCAGTGAATTTGGAAAGTGTGAAGGAAATGAAAGACCTAGCTAGCTAGATAGATTCGAATTAATCACTTGTTTTTAGCAAAGTGAAACCGGTAAGGCTTTAAAACTTTCATTCTTGGAAGTCTCCCACTTGATATATTCTTCTAGCAGAGCCTAACCTGAAAGCGACGTTGGTTTCAGACTGCCACATCAAGATCAAGATCCTTTAAAAAAAAGATCAAGATCCTTTTAAAAAACATGTGTGCGTGTGATCTAAGATGCAAATAATTAATTATGAAAAAATTGGAAGTATTTATTAGTAGATCAAGTTTATCAGCTAGTATAGTCCATGCAAATGCCTACTACTTCAATATTCCCTCTGAAGCCTCCATGTCAAGATGGCCAAAATTCTCTAATCTTCAAAGGCGACTTTCGATTCTGAAAGTTCACCAGAAACTAAAATTCGCGTAAATATTTATAGAGGAGGAAGGATTCTGCGTGGAAGAAATGCTAGCTTTATTTTTTTGGAAATTAAGGGCTTGAAAAAATTAAAAAGGGTGCAGTTTTTTTTTCATGATGATATGTGCACAACGCATTGCGGGCTTTCAGACGTTTCTTCGCACGGAAGGAATACGAAGGGAAAAAAAAACAAGATCGTTGCATGTGAAACACATTCTCCCTCTTAATTGAGACTTAATTATCTTTCTCTCTCTACCTCTAAATTTATGTCCATGCATGACCATATATACGTTCTTGATTACGTCTAATTAATACTAGTACTAGTAGTCACTTTCACATCGATGCAAAGATGCAGAGAGAGAGAGAGAGGGAGAGGACGGGCGTGGTCATGGTAGAGAGAGCACGTACCAGGGAGGTCCCATGGTTCGACCTTGTTGAGGTCGACGTCGACCATGGGCGGGCGGCGGCCGGAGAAGCCGACCTTGCCGGTGACCTTGGGCGCGAGGTAGTCGCAGATGAGCTCGTCGTCCCTCGGGTGGAACCGGAACCCCGGCGGCAGCTCCGTCTCCACCATGCTCAGGAAGCTCATCGACATCTCCCCCCACCTCTCTCTATCTCTCTTGCTGATGTGACGAGAGAAGAACGGCGTAGAGAGAGAGAGAGAAACGGACAGGCCAAGCAAGAGAGAGAGACAGAGAGGGAGTCGTGCTTGTGTCATGAGTTTGCAACTTGGGAAGAAAGAGGGGTTTATAAGGTGGTTTAGGTGGTGGGTCTACCTCAACCCCTTTTCCTCTCTTCTCTTTTTTATTATTCCTTTTTCTTCATTTCCATTTCGCCCTTTTCTTTCCACAAATAAGAGGAGCACTTCCACGTCAGCGCAAGAGACTCCACACCACACATATGCATATATGCCGCTCACCAGAGATCTTTTTATCTCTCTACGTTTTTTCGCAAAGTAATAAGAAATTTTCTTTGAGAAATAAAGAAAAAGAAGGGACAAAAAGGAATATATCATCTTGTATTAGTGGAACTGAAAAGGGTGGGATAGCTTAGCTATCCAACACCAAGCATAACCAAGTGGCTTCACTTGCCAAGGTGTAGCTATCCGTCCTACTCCTTTCAGTTAAATGTTAGATACTACTTGGAGAGGACCGGCAAAACGAAAAATTCTTGGTCAATCTTTTGGTGATATGAAGTAGTATATGCACATAGCTAATTTTGTTTTCCAAAGGCGGGAAGTGCTTCCCTATTAGATCATATCATCGTATAAAAGTTGTTGTTTTGGACATTAATAAACTTGATCCTCAAAAAAATTGTGGATTCACATATGAATATCATATGTGTGAATTTGTCTCAAAATGTACCTTACAAATATGCATTTTTAAATTTTATTAATACAGTGTAATAAAAAAATATTAGCCAAAGTTGTATAGGACCATAGGGTGTAGGAAAATCCATTGATATTTCCGTAGTTTAAACCCTACTGTTATACAAAAATAAACTAATATAATAATTAGTACTGGTATAACGAAGCAATCATTCCTACCTGTGAGCTAAAATAATATGTCTCGCGGAAAATGAACACGGATACACATCATCAGATAAACATTTTCTAGTATTTGCGAGTTCTACGAACAACAGTTAGTCAACCAAACAAGCCTATAAAACATTTTATCAAAAAAGATTACCGTCTCAACGCACTGTCAAAAGTAACCTTTTGTCTTTTGTGCTTATTATTTTTAGTTGAAATCTGCTAGGAGTTTGGTCCACATCTTAGGCTCACTGATAAATTAACACTCCAGCTTTGATACTTGACCGGGGACCTAGTAGATGTCCAATCTAAAGAAGGAAGTTGAATTGGTCAAGATCACCCTGCCATATACTATAGTAAATACGAAAAATTCCTCTGAAAATAAAGAGAAAAGGGGACAAAAAGGAACATATCATCTTGTATTAATTGGTGGAACTTAATAAGGCTGGATTGCTAGCTATTCAACACCAAAGCATATCCAAGAGGATCAGCTTGTCAAGGTGTAGATATCCTACTCCTTTCAGTAAAAATGGAACAGGCAAAGTTGTTGCATCGTTTGTGTGTTTTCTTTTAAAAGAAGTCGTGTATAAGCCGGGGTTATGCCCTTTCTACAAGCTAAAACAATAATAGCAATCGTAGTGTATCTAGCGCAAACTTATGTATAGAATCTCACGAAAATGGATCATCTTCTTGTATTCCCTCCGGCCCATATTATTATTCTCAACTTTATCTAAATTCGGATGTACTTAGTTAAGAATTTAGACTAGATGTATTTGTATCTAGACAAAGTTGAGAATATTAATGGATCGGAGGGAGTATTTGGAATCTGCTAAGAGTTCTGTCCACCTTTTCGGCTCACGGCATAAGTTAGAGATAGTCTAATAACATCTCAGTGAAATGGAACATCTCCTAGTAATTGCCAGCTCTACGAACATCAATTAGTCAACAACAACAAAAAACTATAAAAAGCAGTTATGTCAAACGAGGATACCGTCTCCACGCACTGTCAAACAGGAATTTTATTGTTGAAAGGTGAAATCTGCTAAGAGTTATGTCCACCTCTTGGGCTCACGGCATAAATTAACACTTCATCTTCATGGCACATGACAGGGGACCTGGTAGAGGTGCCAAGCTAACGGAGGTAGAATTGGTCAAGATGACAAGATGGCACCGGTATAGTAAAGAAAACGTAGGCGCATCAAGACTTGCACACTCTGTCTCGGCTATCTATGGCGCGAGCGAGAGCGACGACAATACGAGAATAGGTGGAGATGATGTGCACTTTTAAGAGCCGTTCGTTTGTCTCGCGCAATCCAGAGCAAGTCTCCCCAAACGAACAAAGATTGCGCAAGTCAACCTTGCCCCGAGGAGGCGCACGGCATCAGGGGTGATCAGATTCGGAAAAGGTGCACAACAGCTCCTGTCGATGAACACACACGACGTCGAAGAAAGAGAGGGGGTAGTAAGGCTCATTCCGAGTCGAGGAGCACACGGTGTCGAAGAAAGAATCGGGTCTAGCAGGAAAGTTTAGGCAGCCTGACGTGTGGCATGAAACAGAAGCTGATGTTTTGCCGACACACAAACCGTAACATGGCCAGGAGAAGATTGTGTATTAGAGAGGGAATTTCCCCTTGGGGTACGCGCAGCCAGGGAGGGGAGGGCGTACGCTTGCACGCCAAACACCGCACACACAAACCTCATGAGCCCCGGCTCGTTCCCAGCATCTCTTGCCTTGGTTCTCAGATAGCGCCAAAGCAATCAACCGTCAGGAGCCCACGACGGACGGCATAGATATTCCGCTAGGCGCATCATCGATCCCCCAAGGCCAAGATCATCCACCATCCAAAATGTCAATCATCCAAACCACGTGTGCTCAAACAAGGTTAAACCTCCCTTTTTTTTCTCTCCAACAGTAGCAGATTTCCTCTTTAAAATGTTCTTCTATGATCAGAGGCACTATAACCAATCAGTGAAGCCATGCAGAAAAAGTTGCCAGACTTTAGAGAGAAAGCCAGTGACAGGACTGCAGCACGAAAATGCAGAAACGTTATATTCCATATTCAAGAAGGCAAAATACTAACAGAGCTCCTACAGAGGCTTGAGAGATAATTGTCCTCGTTAGTAGTAATGGGGAATTTATGCTCTGCTCTACTACCAAGTGAAAGGGACCTGGAAATGGGCAACGACAGCAACATCATCTCCTCCAGCCCGCGTGGCCCGGCCTAACATCGCACCTGGGGTTCAAATCAACTTTCCAGTTACCATGAACCAATCGACCGACTGATCAATCAGCTGGTGCCAGGCGCGCAACACCGTCAGTGTTACAGCGATACCGAAAGATCTCTCCGCTGCTCACTGGCTGGCTGGGATCTGAACACCACGGCCAGCCAAACCGAAGTGAGCTTCCAGGTCCAAGTGAGGTGCGTGTCATTACCTTTCAGGTGATGGCTGCATCAGTGAAAAGCGGAGGGAATTGACCTGTGGCCTTCCAAGGAACCTCCGGGTGTACAAATCAGGATAAGGATTTGCGGACCGAAGAGTCGCGACGGCTCTCGGTGGCCACCTCGACGCTGACACATCACCGCAAGTACAGCGCGCCGTCGTTTTCAGAACAAATCCTGCACAGATGAAAAAAGAAAAACGAGGGCAGAACAAGTGGGGAGTACTGCAGAGATCTCTCACCTTCAAAGATCACACACTGACCTGGCAAGAAAAGCTTGAAATTGACCCATGGAACTGAAACCAGCCAGTTATTGCAATGGTAATGCAGCCAAAAACAGGATGAACTCTAGCTTACAGTTGAGTTTCACTGTAAATTCTCATCTATCAGATGAAAGCTTGTTGCTGTTGAGCTGCCACAACACGAGAGGTCAGGCTCAGAAGAGATCTTATCTACCTACCAATGATCATGGCTTATTTTAAATCCCTCACTTTGCATATAATATACTTGTGTTTTCATCACTTTCCTCTGAGCTATCGAACTATGATTGGTCATTGGTGCCAAATAAGAATTGACTAAAGGACTGGTCAACAAGGACATACACAAGTGTAACAAAGATTTTTTTTTTCTCCTATGAATTATATCACTCATCGTTACCAAGCAAAATCTTAGAGTTGCTAAGCTTACAGCACAAGAATTTTAAACAGTTCTATTTTGCAGGATACAAAAAATCTAATGAGTTAAAAAGCAGTATTTTACAAAAAGGAACAGAAAAATCATTGCTCTCAAAGGAATGAATATGCACACATGCCAGACAGACAAACACGTAAGGATAGGATATGACAGACCTGAAACCACAAACCATACTGATGGGATCATGTGGAAGCACATGCTTAGTAAACGCAAGTCAACCTCTTGCAATAGTCTTCATCATCCCCATGTTGGAAACATCACATCAGAGATCCAACAGGATTTGATATTTTATGAGACAATACATAGCTTCATCGACAAATGGTCAATGTTGTTAGGCAACGTACAGAGCATAATGCTTGTTTGTCTCTCAGCCAAAATGATTAGTGATTTAGCCTAAAGTCTCTACGAGATCAAACACTAGCGTTTATCAGGAAAGCAGGGGGTAACATTTGAGAAACTATTGGTGCATATTTATCCTTCCATTCCTAATTGTAATTTGCATGCAGTTATGGTAGTAAAACTATCATTTTTATACCACTTTATAGTACTCCGAAGTCCTTTTGTTTCAAAATATAAGATGATTTAGCCTTTTCATGAAACTGATGTAGACGCCTTTTAGTGTATAGGTTCACTCATTTTGCTCCGAACCTACACACTGAAAGGTGTCTAGATACACATGTTTCAGAAAAAGGCTACGTCTTATATTTTGGAACGGATGGAGTACTACGGAAATGATTTGTGTAAAACGATTCCACTCTGCAGCTTGTCAGTCTTGCCCAAGTTGCAGGCAATATAAAGTACAACATCAACTTGCTTCATGATCATTTCACTTCAAAGAAACAAGCAAGTATGTAGGGAAAATGAAAGGCCATGGAATCAATCTAGAAGTTGACCTAGCATTTATATTGGATAAAGGCACAGTGCTCAAGGGCAAACTCTTGCACATTTACAATATCTGCATTCACAATATCTGTTCAAAGTGAGAACAGATAATGTCAGCTTGCGCAAAATACTAAATGTGCCAAGCAGACAAAAGTAAGGCAGGGAACAGGTACACATAGGTTACACCTTGCAAAGGAGCAGTTGGCAGATATGAAAGCACCATCAAAAAGAAAAGGATGTGGCTCTCATAGGTTTAAAGCAAAGATCATCTTTAGAGTTTAGATTCATATTCATTCCAAGATCAAGACAAACCTACATGTTCTGCAGGACACATATCAGTTGACGAGCAAAAGGACAGCTACATGTCCTCCTAGAACTCTCACTACACGGAAGCTATATTTCTCTCCATGGCCAACGACTAGCCCATAACGATAATAATTGTCTCTAGATTTAAAGAAAGAAGTAGCTCTGCCACACGAGGTGTCTCTATTACTCTTCAGCACCAACAGACCATTCCATCAACCTACGTATTCAGGCATGAGAAGTGTTACCATGTCATGCTTCCAAAGCATCTCCTGTTAACTTCCAAGCAACTACTGCCATATTCCTTGGAGACATAGCAGGATCAAACAGAGGAAACAACGATGCTTGAACTGCACTTCCTTGTTCTTGAAGAAACAGTAAGCGATCAAGCAAGATATATGTTTCCACCAGTGGACCTAAAGCAGCCCGAAGGCACCAAAAGGGACCTATGAACTCCTGCAAGAATAAAAGAAAGGGGTTGCACTAGTAAGAATATCACTTTGAGCTCCCGAATCTGGTATCATATCCAAAGGTACGGAGGGAGGTGTGGATAAGTGTATCCCATGCTACATTTTTGTGAATATGGTTCAGTAAAGCATTTAATGGCACTGCTGTATTTTTGTGAAGATTGTTTAGAAAATCATACTCCCTCCGTCCAGAAATAAGTGACTTCGATTTGTCTAGATTCGGATGCATCTAGACACGTTTTAGTGTATAGATACATACAAATATGGATAAACCAAAGTCACTTATTTCTGGACGGAGGGAGTATAATGTTTATGCATTAGCTGTTCCAAGTTTATATGATGTATGAACTGTGAAGTATGGAAATAATATTAATATCTGATAGCTCCCCTGCCATAAGGCATAAAATGGATTTAGTCTAGTCCTAGAACTTTTTGCAGCATCGGCAAAATAGTGTTAGTCTTCACCATATTCATTTTCTCCTAGTATTAAAATGTACCAGTTAGATATGTCCACAACAAAGATCCATGCATTCACTTTGAGTGCTGTGGAGAAACTAATAGTAGAATATTAGGGAAAACAGTGCATTACAGAATCTAGTGCAGTTGAAATGATCCCAGCGTACTTATTAATGCTTGTCCAAAACTTGGTTAAACAGGATAGCACTATTTTCATTTTGATTGAGCAAACAGTTGAAAAATAGGTACTACCTCTGATCCAAATTAGTTGTCGCAGGTTCACTGAACCTAGACAGATTTAGGCAACATTTTGCCAAAATCTGCGACAATCAATTTGGATCTTCACTTCTTGGAATCATCGTACAGCAACAAGACATAATAGAAAAGGGCATTCCAACTTAAACATACAGTGAAGTGTTGCACGTCCTTCCATATTTCAAATAGATGAACATCTTCAACAAGATCACAGCCAACACGACCTAATCCAGAGACGGTGAAATCTTTGAAAAGAGCGAACTTGTAACATGCATCATGATGAATGTCACTTGGTCCCACGTTAACTTCTGATATGGATGAATCATCGACTCCTGAAGTTGAATAAGTATCACCTGCCAGCATTATTTATTGTCCACTTATAAACTCTAAAATCTATGATTATAGCCAATCCAAAATAGTTGTGACTTATGCGGTATAAAAGTTGATAACCTGTACAACGTTCGCTGCTACAACACCCGACAGACCCTTTAGGATTAGTTGGTCCTGTTGGTAGTGAGCCATCTGCGTTCATGTTTTGTTCCTTGGGATTAGAATAGGATAAATCCTCAGCTTTCCCCATAGCCGAACAGGATTCCATAACTTTTCGAAGCCTTTGACGGCGCAGAGCTTTTCCTTGCCTTCCAATTGACGGACTCAATTTTGACACTTCTGGAAAATATTTCTCAAGTACCTACAGGAAAAGGCAGTTAGGTGAGTCTAAAACCTTCAATGGAACAAGTACTCCCTCCGTCCCAAAAAGGATGTCTCAAGTTTGTCTAAACTTGGATGTATCTAGACACTGTTTAGTATATAGATACATCCAAATTCAAACAAACTTGAGACATCTTTTTTGGGATGGAGGGAGTAGTTCTGTTTTATAAATCTGAAACCGAAACACCAGGATAAGATAGAAGTGTAACAACTAAGTGGGATAGAAACTAAATGGTTGAGAAAGAGTCAACGCCAAGAAGGTACTGATCCATGAGGTGCTAAGTCTACTAAACAGCAATCGAGAAAATACAAGGAACAAAATTTAGCATGCATGGCTCCATTATATTAGTTTGTGTGCCACACATATAGGGTCCATGTGGTATACTTAGAGCTCTATAATAAGCTAACAGCTTTCTATCCTACACTCGCAACACAACTTCAGAGGTCCCAAAAGCTGCTTACTGTGATTATAAGCCAACAGACACGTTATGTACCAGAACATATGGCCCCACCATGTCAGCTCCTGATTGGAGCCGGCTCGCTAGTGTCAATTATGAGATAAGATCTGCAATCCCTCGTTAGGTGGTTTATCATTTAAATTAGGAAGATATCTTTTAGCTTGGGCCTTGAGCCAATTAGAGAAAATATCTACAGTTTCTTACTTAGATTGGATGGTTGGGCCTCTATCTAAAGAGGGGCCCATATGAGGAATAAAGCAATCAAGAACTAGAAGAAAAGAATTCTATATTGCCCACAGCGCAAGAGCCCTTCCACTATATCTCCCTCACCCTAGTACACAACCTTCTTGTCCATTACTACAGCTAAAGCTTCTCTCCAGAAGTTATCTTACAACAGGAGATCTAGCATAAAGTGCCAATTAATACATGAAAGGACTACTTCATCCATAATGCTTGGAGGTGATCACATAAAGCATACCTTTATTACGAGGTATCAACAAACAATCATGCTTGACAGCTTTGTTCTTATTTTAAGTACACAAGGTCTTCTTTTCAGCACATGTTATATGACTGCTCATTAAATAGTACTCCCTCCGTCTCAAAATAGATGTCACAGGTTTGTCAAAATTTGGATGAATCCATATACTAAATAGATTCATCCAAATTTTGACAAATCTGCGACATCTATTTTGAGTCGGAGGGGGTAATAAATAATATGTGGGTAATAAATAACATGTTCACAGATTGTAAAATGAAGAGCAGGCAAAAGTAAGGAACTGAGTGAAAATCAAGGGTTCAAATTAACAGGTTGAAATAACAGAGCATTTACCATTTGAAAAGCCGCTCGGAAGGCATGTATATCGAAATTTTGTAGGGCCATTTCCTTGGTGAGGTTTCTCCATCTCTCTGCACTCTAAAACGGATCCACAGAAAGGCTTTTCAATAAAGACCATGCTATTTAAGACTACCAATCTGGCAGATAAATTTAGTCAAGCACAAAATATCCATCTTCAATAGTGGTAAATTACTACTAAAACAACGACCAGAAGAACGGCTTCAGACATTTTGTCTAATCCTAACAAACAGTAAGTTTCAGAAATTACTAGGAATCAGGACGCGAGCGGTAAACATACTTTGCATGTAATTGCACAAAGCATCGAGGAGTTACTATAGTATTATCCAACTAACTTGTACTACTATGTTTTGCACTCTTGGCTATGTATGGACTCCTGACCACCTTAAAGTACAAGTTCCGGCACCAAAGTATGGTTAAAACTTAAAACATATCATGCAACACTATGAACAAGGAGTTACTATTATACCTGGCAAGCAAGGTCGCGGATGCTTTTGCCAAGAAACAGTTTAGATGATTTAGCAGCTTTGCTAATAGGAAAACCAGGGCAGGTGTCTGTATCCTCATAACAATCCTCGGATAACAAGTTATAACAGCATCCCACGCTTACCAACGCTTGTACTTGTTCACAGGACACAAAAACCCTGCGCACAGGACACATTAACCATGTTTTGAAGAACAATCCATGCAATGGGGACAAGGTGTAGCTGCAGCAATGAGTTTTGAGAAAAGCCATGATTGAGCACAAAAGACCAACCTTAGCATGTTAACTGAAAGATCACCACAGGCATGAAGACCAGCAAGGACTAACTGAGGAACGTTAGTTTTTGTTACATGCTGACCATGATCATCTTGACATGCATCCAATGTCACAGCTGCCAATGTGTCACTAGAAAGAACATGACAAGTGACAGTTCTGGGCACTTTGAACTGTTGCTTCTCCACACTGCAAAAGCAATGGGAAACAATTTATACCAACAGAAATCAACTCTGGAGATATCAAGGTAGTAAAACTAAAATCAATATGACAAGAATCGCACCATTTAGCAGCATAGTGTTTCTTTATCCTCTCTGCACGAGCATTTGTAACAGATGCATGATGTGATGAAGCATCTATAGCGACAACAGGGAGTTGATACTCAAAAGATAAAGCTTGTGCAAGATAACCCTGATAAGGCCATTCAAATGGATAAGAAACAAATGAATGAAAACACAAAATTACGTATTACACAGAGTGTGCTGCCATTCCCAACAAAAAATAGTGGTGGAAAATTAAGGTGTGAAATCCAACAAATATAGGACATGTACGATCACGGCCGTGTAAATCCAGATGGCTTTACACATTGACAGATAGGTCCAGCAAGAGGTAGCACATATTAGTACTTTGTAACTGCGACACCTAGGATCCACAGATATGCCCAGCAAGAGGTAGCATACATGTGTGCGTTCTAATTGCTATAGGTAGAAAAGAAAGTCAAGTAATTTGGCCCTCGCTTGAACCTTGTCTTTTTTGCTATATCCAACATGAAATACCTGCTCAAACTTGGCCAGTACATAATCTGATATTAAAGATGGCACAGTCATGAATGCAAGCAATAAAATACCCAAAATCTACGGAGAAAACATGCCCTCTCTAGTCCTTCAGAGCATACACACACCTAAGTTGCCAGAGCATTTTTCATTTTTTGCATGGTATTTTTTGGTTTTTTTGGGGGTTTTCCTAGATTTTCCTCGCAACGTTGGATCAAAATCATGTGGGCAAGGAGGCGTCGCTCGCGGGAGCCTCTGCGGGCACATTCACACGCTAGCTCATCCCATAAAATAAAGGTGTTAAACATCCAAGTATCTATCACATGATTTTACGTATTTTTCTCAAACAAAACCTTGTTACAATTGCAAAGCTTCTTCCAAGCGCAAACTGCAGATGGTGTACCTGACCAGAACCTACATCAATCACTGTCTTGGCTCCACTACTCCTCGCAATTGCATCAACCATAGCAGATAGAGTTTCAATCTGCATCAATCAACTTATCCAATCATGAGAATGAGAAGAACAGATGATCTGTATCGCCTTTGAAAAAAATAAACATTACATGTATCATTACAAGCTGATTACCTACTTCGTGCTTTTTCTTGGTGTTCATGCCTTGAGCGAGAACAGTACCGATTGATGCTACACGCGAATTAGGTAGAAACTGCAAGTATTTAAGACAATGTGAGTCCGAATGAAACAGTTTCCACATTATCTTTCAAAAACTGAATGCATCATATCACATGTAGAGCGTGTGATGAATACATGCGTTCTGTCACGACTAAGCGACAGGACTGCAGGTGCAGCGTTCAGAGAATCTTTCGTCTATCAAGTAGTCCAACTAAAATGTGCTTCAATACAACATTTCACTGCTCCTATTGCTGCTTCAGATGGAATGCTAGCATGAGGAAAACCTACTTGATCCAACATACCAACTGTGGAGATTTTTGCTCACGCGGGAGAACAAGCGACCTCGTGGTGAGAATAAATTCCTGTAGCGAACTTGGCCAGTGGTCCTGCAAAACAGTAGAGAGTTTCAATAAGCTGGGCTGGTACCGAAAGCTTGTACTGCGGGACTGAATTGGTGGAAATGGGAGGCGAGGGCCTGCCTGGACACAACCGGAGGGCAGCATGAGCAGGCTCTCCACGGGCTCCCCGCGCAGGCACTCCATCCACTCGGCTTCCACCGTCTCCCACAGCCTATCCTGCTCGGACCGGACCCAAAACCAAACACCTCGAAGGCGTCAGTAAGATGCAGCGGTGCAAAGGACGTTACCGGCAGCAGCAAGAAGGGATCCCCGTGATGAAGAGCACGTGGAGCCCAGGCGGAACCCCGGAGAAACTATAGGAGCTAGAATTTCTGTTGCGGGAAGTGCGAGGGGAGATGTGCAGGGGAGGGGACCTTGAAGAAGTTGACGACGTGGGCCTCGAGGAGCGGGCGGTGGCCGCCGAGGAAGGAGGCGATGGCCTCCATCCACTCGCGGGTCTGCGCCGCCGTCTCGCACGAGCGCGCGACGCCGTTGCCGCTGACGGCGTTCTTCGCCAGAGACGCCGCCATCGCCGGTGGAGCGGAGGAAAAATAATGGAGTAGGCGAAATTAGCACAGTAGCAGATGCTGTGCAGAGATAGCAGCCCAAATGTCAGTCCATCCCAGCCCACTACAACCGGCCCGTCGCCCAAGGTGTCGCTCCCGGCGTACGCGTACAAGGGGCAGCCCACGCGCCGGCTCTCGTAACCAACCCCCCGCGCGCGTGCGCCTCACGTGCCCGCTCGCTCGGACGGGACACACGCGGGCCCGGTCAATGTCAGAGCACCACGTCGCCGACCGACCCGAAAAGCGCGCTGTACCCGACACCGACACGCGGGCCCGGCGACGCGACGCGAAGGGAAAGCTGCCGATGCGAGTACCGTTAACGCCAGCAGCGGCAGCGGTCGAGAGAAAACCGGCCTAGTGAAAGCGCAGCACGTCACATCACATGGTCGCATCACCGTCAGATCTCATCAACCGATCTCCTCCGCCACCACCTGTTTCCCTAGAAAAGAAATTTCAGAGTCATAACTGTCTCTTTTGGTCCCATTCAGCCTTGCCTTCTTCCCTTTCCTGAAGCCGTTCTTTATGGATAATACTGGCCTAGGTTGGCTGGACCTTTATGTTTGGCGTTTGGGGTCTTGGATCATGTTTGGTGTATGTGATTTGTCTGTGGATTTGTAGTGTTATTCTAATGGGATTTGCTAGCATAATAATACTTCAGCACATGGAAAGGTAGATGGTGACAGGAGACAGGTGCGAAAGGAAGTGTCAAGCATCGGCCAGGAGATATTGTGCTTTCAGAATACTAGTATACCTCCCCTCAAAAAGAAAATTACTAGTATACCTATGCTAGCGGGGTATAAGATAAGTAGGGTTTTTTTTTTGTTTGCGCCTGCATACCTTCGTAGCCAAAATGTGGGATAAAGGAGAATGTGTTGATTTTTTTTTTGACACAAGGGAAGGGGCACGAAGGCCCTAGAAGCTGCATTAATGGGTATAATTACATAGAGGTCCCTGCTCCAAACAGGGATAACAGAAAAAACCCTCAATTTTACAAAAAGGACCTTGACTGTTAAACGCGATCGGGTCTTTCTTCTCCGCCAGCGATGAAGGATCTGATGCAACGGTCGTCGCCGGCAAGACCGGGGACGATACCACTTGGTTCGCCAGCAGGGTGGAGTACCGTACCTAGATCGAGTTTCCTCCGAGATGGCACAGCCTGGAGGCAGAGATGACCGTGGTGCTCACAGCACGACACGGCGCGGAGTGACCCCTTTTGGCCAAAGATCACATCGGCGAGCATGTCCTCCGTGGATGAACTCCGTAGCGGCGCAGCTTTCGACCTGCACATGAGCAGATCAAATTTTCCCCTCCTAACAGCATGTCCAATCACAAGATCTGGCCACTCCTCTTCCCCGCCACCATGGTCAGCCAAGGGGAGAGGCCATGCCTTGTGGGTAACACGCTGCAGGAGCATGCACTTATTTCTAGAGCTCGCCCCGATCTCCACCATCAGCTTCCTCCATGGAAGGATAATAGAGAAGAGCGAAAGTGACTGCTCGCCGGCCTGCGTTGCCAAACGAGAAGCAGAGCTCCACCACTTGGTCTTATTGACGGAGATCCCTAAGCCCAGAACGGCCGCCAACCAAAGCTCCTGCCACCAGAGCTTTGCTGGGAAGACCTCCAGCCTAGGCCACGCCGGAGACGACCAAGATACTCCGGCGAACTACTCCCAGACGCCACATGGGGACAAAACACCAACACAAGATCTAAAACTACTACTACTACTACAAGTGTTGATTTAGACCATCTTTCTTTTTATATTGTGCGTCTAAGCACCATTTTATCCAGCTCGACGCTTTGTTGCCGAGATATGTCGTACTAAGAGTGCTATGTTAAATATTTCATTCTTCGAAAAAGGGAATATTATGTGAAACTGAAGTTAGTGTCTCTAGCTCCGGCTGCAAGAGAGTTGGATTTGGACGAACCACAAAAGATATCACCTACACACAATAAAAATGACCGAGCTCGGTCACGTCGATCAACAGATCAATCTACACTATTAGAGTGTTCTTGACATATTTTTTTGTTATATAAGTTACGAAGACAATAGTTTTATATAACAATGGAGATAGGTTATTTTTGAAAAGAGGACAAAATCCTAGCCTCTGCATCGGTTGATGCACACAACGGAGATAGGTAAAAAGTCTGACACGTAATAATAACAAAAGGCGACAAATTATTGCCTTGGCGGGACAAAACGTGGTGATGTATCGCTCCATGTTTCTATTGATCTATCCATATCAACCCAATATTTGAGTGTGCTAGTTCTAGTTCGATTTTGACACCTCTTTTTTAACTTGAGTTACCACATGAGCTCATACATATCTCATTTCGAGTCGATCCGAAGTCAACTAAATGAAAACAAGCAAAACTCGGTCGATCCGAAGTCAACTAAATGAAAACAAGCAAAACTCGGTAGGCTCACGAGTAGGGATGGACAGAAAAACCGAAAACCGAACCCGAAAAGACCGAAACCGAAACCGAATAGACCAAGATCATTAAGACCGGTTAAAAAATTGGATAGCAAATTTTAAAGACCGAATTTAGTTTGGTTAATTCGATCATTAGTTCCCGCTACCCGAATGGACCGAACTGACCGAAAGTTACGTGAAAGTGGCCTAAGTCGCCCATCACTATAGATTTATCTTCCTCGACTGAGCTAAATATGGTATTGTACTATTAATTTACCCCAATTGATATGAATTGATAATGTGCATTATATTTTCAAATTACAACTGGAATTGTACCATTTTTTTACGAAATATTATCCAATTTTTATATTTGATAATATCTACCACACAATTCGGTTATGACCGAACCCAAACCCGAATTGTCGGGTAGTAAAAATAATAAGTAAATTTTGGTCTTCATTTTTTAAAGACCAATTCTAAAATAGACCGAAATACAAAGACCGAATTTTTGGTCATGACCGAACACCCACCCCTACTCACGAGACTTCATACCTCGAGTTTTTTTTCTTTTCATTTAACCACGTAGTATCTAATAACAACTTTGACTGTTTTAAATGAAATCATGGAACAAATCTTGAAAGGAGAGTACTACGCGTCCCCCGGGGGATAATCCCCCAAAATCCCCCGGTCCCCCTGCTGCCACGTGTGAAAGTGCATGTGTGCCCCCATGTGTGGTTTTGGTAATTAATGACAATCTTTATGGACTTATGTTTGCATTGAGTTTTACCTGTAGGATTTGTCCATAGGCAATGCTTGAACCATATGTTGGCTTCAAGGCTGGGAGAAGAAGAAAGGGAAGAAAATTAAGTGTTGACCAAGGTTTCAATGAGTGATCCGGAGATTGGTCAAGTGAGAGTTGATCCTATAGCAAGTGTGTCTTGAAGACTAAAGTTGGAGTGATATATCTTATGTACCTTCAAGACACCAACATAATAAAGAAAGAAGAAATGATGAGCAAGTTCAAGATGATCCATCTCGAAGAGATCATTTGCTTGAAGATTGCCATCCTATGGTGATCATGGATATGAGAAGATGGTATGCCCAAAAGAGAAGCTCTACCATAGTGGAGTATGGGGAGCAATTTGCAAGTCTTCACTAAGCTAGCGCAATCAAGAAAGGTGTTCCATCTTGAGGTGGACAAGATCGCTACCATCAAGCTCAAGTGGAATGTGCTCAAGGCAAAGGTATGTTCTTGATAGGGTTTCTTTCTTACCGGTCTCATGGTGTTAGTTGGGGATACCGTTTTATAGGATAGATAACCGTACTATCAAGAGGGGCTCTCGAGTGAGTAACTTGATCATATCCTTCGGAGAGAGCTCAAACCTTTGCATACTTGGCATCATCTTTGTTTGTTATTTGGATATTATCTATGTGAGGTTCTTGAGCTTGTGGTAATATTCATAACAAGCTCTAGTTCATCGAAAACGGATTTCATATACATTCTCTATTGCGTTTTCGATATTGCAGGTTTTACCGGTTTGTCTTGTAGAGATTGGTAAAACCTTAATTTATTTGGTTCTTATCCATGAGAGGATTTTGAGCTTGTGTTAATCTTCATGACAAGCCCAAGTTAATCGAAAACGGATTTCATATGCATTATCTATTATGTTTTCGATGTTGGAGGTTTTACCGGTTCGTCTTTTTGAGAGAGGTCAAACCTTTCATCATTTGGTTCTATCCTCCGTTGCTGGACTATGATGGTTACCTGCATGATCTTGTAGAGTTTGTGGTCCTCTTTAAAACAAGTCTAAGCTCAACAAAATCGGAGTCCGGGTGCAAAAGTTATGGGTGTTTTCGTATTGCTGTTTTTGTCAGTTTTGCCTTGGCCGGAATGTCCGGCGTGAATAGGCCGGAATGTCCGGCCTGCGCGCTCTAGGGATGTAACGGTTGGATTTTGGAGGACCTATATAAGGGTCCCTTTGTGGGTAACACGCTGCAGGAGCATGCACTTATTTCTAGAGCTCGCCCCGATCTCCACCATCAGCTTCCTCCATGGAAGGATAATAGAGAAGAGCGAAAGTGACTGCTCGCCGGCCTGCGTTGCCAAACGAGAAGCAGAGCTCCACCACTTGGTCTTATTGACGGAGATCCCTAAGCCCAGAACGGCCGCCAACCAAAGCTCCTGCCACCAGAGCTTTGCTGGGAAGACCTCCAGCCTAGGCCACGCCGGAGACGACCAAGATACTCCGGCGAACTACTCCCAGACGCCACATGGGGACAAAACACCAACACAAGATCTAAAACTACTACTACTACTACAAGTGTTGATTTAGACCATCTTTCTTTTTATATTGTGCGTCTAAGCACCATTTTATCCAGCTCGACGCTTTGTTGCCGAGATATGTCGTACTAAGAGTGCTATGTTAAATATTTCATTCTTCGAAAAAGGGAATATTATGTGAAACTGAAGTTAGTGTCTCTAGCTCCGGCTGCAAGAGAGTTGGATTTGGACGAACCACAAAAGATATCACCTACACACAATAAAAATGACCGAGCTCGGTCACGTCGATCAACAGATCAATCTACACTATTAGAGTGTTCTTGACATATTTTTTTGTTATATAAGTTACGAAGACAATAGTTTTATATAACAATGGAGATAGGTTATTTTTGAAAAGAGGACAAAATCCTAGCCTCTGCATCGGTTGATGCACACAACGGAGATAGGTAAAAAGTCTGACACGTAATAATAACAAAAGGCGACAAATTATTGCCTTGGCGGGACAAAACGTGGTGATGTATCGCTCCATGTTTCTATTGATCTATCCATATCAACCCAATATTTGAGTGTGCTAGTTCTAGTTCGATTTTGACACCTCTTTTTTAACTTGAGTTACCACATGAGCTCATACATATCTCATTTCGAGTCGATCCGAAGTCAACTAAATGAAAACAAGCAAAACTCGGTCGATCCGAAGTCAACTAAATGAAAACAAGCAAAACTCGGTAGGCTCACGAGTAGGGATGGACAGAAAAACCGAAAACCGAACCCGAAAAGACCGAAACCGAAACCGAATAGACCAAGATCATTAAGACCGGTTAAAAAATTGGATAGCAAATTTTAAAGACCGAATTTAGTTTGGTTAATTCGATCATTAGTTCCCGCTACCCGAATGGACCGAACTGACCGAAAGTTACGTGAAAGTGGCCTAAGTCGCCCATCACTATAGATTTATCTTCCTCGACTGAGCTAAATATGGTATTGTACTATTAATTTACCCCAATTGATATGAATTGATAATGTGCATTATATTTTCAAATTACAACTGGAATTGTACCATTTTTTTACGAAATATTATCCAATTTTTATATTTGATAATATCTACCACACAATTCGGTTATGACCGAACCCAAACCCGAATTGTCGGGTAGTAAAAATAATAAGTAAATTTTGGTCTTCATTTTTTAAAGACCAATTCTAAAATAGACCGAAATACAAAGACCGAATTTTTGGTCATGACCGAACACCCACCCCTACTCACGAGACTTCATACCTCGAGTTTTTTTTCTTTTCATTTAACCACGTAGTATCTAATAACAACTTTGACTGTTTTAAATGAAATCATGGAACAAATCTTGAAAGGAGAGTACTACGCGTCCCCCGGGGGATAATCCCCCAAAATCCCCCGGTCCCCCTGCTGCCACGTGTGAAAGTGCATGTGTGCCCCCATGTGTGGTTTTGGTAATTAATGACAATCTTTATGGACTTATGTTTGCATTGAGTTTTACCTGTAGGATTTGTCCATAGGCAATGCTTGAACCATATGTTGGCTTCAAGGCTGGGAGAAGAAGAAAGGGAAGAAAATTAAGTGTTGACCAAGGTTTCAATGAGTGATCCGGAGATTGGTCAAGTGAGAGTTGATCCTATAGCAAGTGTGTCTTGAAGACTAAAGTTGGAGTGATATATCTTATGTACCTTCAAGACACCAACATAATAAAGAAAGAAGAAATGATGAGCAAGTTCAAGATGATCCATCTCGAAGAGATCATTTGCTTGAAGATTGCCATCCTATGGTGATCATGGATATGAGAAGATGGTATGCCCAAAAGAGAAGCTCTACCATAGTGGAGTATGGGGAGCAATTTGCAAGTCTTCACTAAGCTAGCGCAATCAAGAAAGGTGTTCCATCTTGAGGTGGACAAGATCGCTACCATCAAGCTCAAGTGGAATGTGCTCAAGGCAAAGGTATGTTCTTGATAGGGTTTCTTTCTTACCGGTCTCATGGTGTTAGTTGGGGATACCGTTTTATAGGATAGATAACCGTACTATCAAGAGGGGCTCTCGAGTGAGTAACTTGATCATATCCTTCGGAGAGAGCTCAAACCTTTGCATACTTGGCATCATCTTTGTTTGTTATTTGGATATTATCTATGTGAGGTTCTTGAGCTTGTGGTAATATTCATAACAAGCTCTAGTTCATCGAAAACGGATTTCATATACATTCTCTATTGCGTTTTCGATATTGCAGGTTTTACCGGTTTGTCTTGTAGAGATTGGTAAAACCTTAATTTATTTGGTTCTTATCCATGAGAGGATTTTGAGCTTGTGTTAATCTTCATGACAAGCCCAAGTTAATCGAAAACGGATTTCATATGCATTATCTATTATGTTTTCGATGTTGGAGGTTTTACCGGTTCGTCTTTTTGAGAGAGGTCAAACCTTTCATCATTTGGTTCTATCCTCCGTTGCTGGACTATGATGGTTACCTGCATGATCTTGTAGAGTTTGTGGTCCTCTTTAAAACAAGTCTAAGCTCAACAAAATCGGAGTCCGGGTGCAAAAGTTATGGGTGTTTTCGTATTGCTGTTTTTGTCAGTTTTGCCTTGGCCGGAATGTCCGGCGTGAATAGGCCGGAATGTCCGGCCTGCGCGCTCTAGGGATGTAACGGTTGGATTTTGGAGGACCTATATAAGGGTCCCTTCTTCCCCAATGTTCACCTAACCTTTCTTGCAAGTTTTCCCCTCCATTGTTGACCTTCTTGAGCTTGCTATCCCTCAATCCCTCCATTGATTCTTGCATATTCTTGAGGGATTTGAAAGAGGTGATCTAGATCTACAATCCCACCTATCAATATCTCCTCTAAGTGAGGGGAACATCTTGGGATCTAGATCTTGGAGTCTTGTGTGGATTTCTTCCATTGTTCTTCCTCTCTTATTCCCCCCATAAGCTTTTGTAGCTTTAGTGGAATTTGGGAGAGAAGGACTTGAGCACTTCTTGTGTTCTTGCCATTGCATTTGGTGCATCGGTTTGAGTTATCGGTGAGGATTCGATTGGGTGAAAGGTGAGAAGCTTTTCACTCTTGGGTTCATTGGAACCCTAGACGATTTGGTGGTTTTGCAGGTTTGTGGATTTCTTGGGGCCTCTAATTAAGTTGTGGAGCTTTCCCCAAGCTTGTTTGTTGGGAGCCTCCAATTGAGTTGTGGAGAAGTGCCCCAACCTTGTGAGAGGTTCCGGATTGCCACCGACAAGTGCACCGATAGTGGAAGTGTGGATCGATCATGTTGGGGTGAGATTCACAGGAGAACAAGGGAGGTCTTTTGTGACGTTGGTGGTTTGATACCACCCCCTCTCCAAACAAGACGTACTCCATGTTGGGAGGAACTCGGTAAAATATCGTCATCTCCGCATGCCTCGGTTATCTCTATATCCGAGTTCTTACTTATGCACTTTACTTTGTGATAGCCTTCGTGCTTGAAGTATATATCTAGCTATCACATAGTTGCTTGTCTTGCTTAGCATAAGTTGTTGGTGCAAATAGGTGAACCCTAGTTGTTCTAGGTTTTGTGCTTAACAAAGTAAACGCTAGTTTATTTCCGCCTTTGTTGAGCCACTCTCGGAAAAGTTTTAAACCACCTATTCACCCCCCCCCTCTCTAGGCGGCATATGTATCCTTTCAATTGGTATCAGATCCCGGTCTCTCATTTTAGGCTTCACCGCCTTGAGAGTAAAGATGTCGGCTAGGGGATTAGTGCACACTGAAATGTTCATATTCGATGGCACAAATTATGATATATGGAAAACTCGTATGCTTATTCATTTTCGGGACATGGACCCAAATTTGGAGCGTATTGTAGATATAGGTTTTTCTCCTCCAATGGATTTCGAAAATCTATCTTGTGAGGATGAGAAAAACTTATGTCTCGATGCTCAAGGTTCTAATGTGCTTGTTAATGCTTTGAGCTATGTAGTTACTTCTTCAATCATACCTTTTTGGAGCGCTCATGAGTTATGGACAAAACTTCAAGATAAATATGATGTGTCCAACATTATTGAGGATGATTGTATTGCTTCCACTTCTAGTCGAGATGAGTTATCTTTTTATTCCACTTCACCAAAGTGTGGTAAGACACAAGGTAATGATATGGTGAGTGGTGGTGAACTTTGCAATGTTGATAGTGAGCTTACTCTTATTGATACTTCTCTATCTCATTGCAATGGTTCATCTTTGGACTTAAACACGTATAGCACTATATATGAGTTACATGCTAGTGTCGATAGTCCTTGCATATCATGTATAAATTTCCCCAATAGATCTCATGATGATATGCTCTCCTTGCCTTGTTGCCATGATAAAAATGCTTCTATTTCATCTAGTACTTGTGTTGCTAACCATGTAGAGGAAAACGAAGATCCTATTGGCCAAGACAAGATCTTGAATGAAGCGTCAAATAATTCATCATCATCACCACCATCACCAGCATCTCATGGTACCCACCTATGCCTTATGGCTAAGGATTCAAAGGTAACTCCTACTTTGGAACCCAATACATCTTGTGATGATGAGGATGAGGATAATGAGGTAGAAGAGTTGAATGTTGATGATTTATATGAAAAGGGTGAGATGGTTTATCATGCTCTTGTTGATAATAATATTGCTTGCTCTAACTTCGTTGAAATCTTGGACTTTGCTATTAAGAGCAAATAACATATTGATAAGTTAGAAGCATAAATTGAGGAGCATGAGAACACCATTGATAAAAATGAGTAGCCTTGAGCGTGAGTATGCTAATCAAATTGCACATCTAAATGAAGCTCTTGAAGAGGAACAAACCACTAAGGAATACCTTGAGGAGACCTTTGCTCTAGAGTTGTCTAGAGTGAAGGAATTTCATGATAGAGGTCCTAAGGTGGCTAGTGGTCTCATACGTAAAAATGATGAGCTTCAAGTTGCTTATGCTAAACTCCTTGAGGATTTTGAGCACCTCAAAAATGGCTCTAGGGTCATCAAGGGTGAGCTCATCAAACTCACCGAGTCACATGAGCAACTTAAAACCTCTTACTCAAAAGAGCTTTCGAAGTTTCCCTCTCCTCTTACAATTAATTATGATGCTTGTGCTACTAACTCCATTTCTTATGAAGCATCTATTTTGAAGGAAAATGTTGAGCTAAAGACTCAACTTGCTTTGCTAACTAGCAAGTATGGGATCTTGGAAGAAAGTCATGGTAAGCTATCAAGCTCTCATGAGGATCTTCTAGCATCCCATGCTAGGCTAAAGTTGGATCATGAGGCTATTATGCCAAAGGTAACATCTAATGAGCCTCATGTGGACATTAGCACTACTTCTACTCCAAATGTCATATTGCCATGTGTTAGTCCTTGTAATTCATACACTAATGCCATTGATACATCTTGTGATGAATTACTTTCCGTCCCTTGTTGCTCTAACAATGTAGCATCCACTTCCTCTAGTATTTTTTTTCACATTAACCATGTAGAGGAAATTAAAGAGCTCAAGGCTCAAGTCACTTCTTTGAAGAATGACTTGAAAAAGGGTCATAAAGGGAAGGCCACACTCGACAATATCTTGAGTATGCAAAAATCCCTCAATGACAAGAGTGGGATTGGATTAAACTCCAATGTCAAGGACAAGTCCACTATCAAGTTGAAGCACAAGGGCAACAAGAAGAATGACCAATATCAAGTCAAGAATCCGGCCAACATTGTTTGCTTCAAGTGCAAGGAAGAAGGGCATCATGTTAGATCTTGCTTGTCGAAGAATAATAAAGATGGCAAGAGAATAACTTGCTACATATGCCGTGAGAAGGGGCACATTTCTTCCTCATGCACTATTGGTATCTCCTCATCCAACCCTATCATTATTGATGATACTTGTTCTCTTTATAAGGATGAGGTTGGCAATGTGTTTGCCAAATTTGTTGGTGCTCAATGTGGGTTCATGAAATGAACCATTTGGGTTGGCAAATCTATTGTGACTAACCTCTTAGGACCCAACTTGGTTGGGTACCAACCAGCCAAAACTTGATCAATAGGTATTGGTGGAGGGCATTGGAGGCTTCGTTACATTATGAAGAATTGAGGGATCTTCATCATTTATTCTTGTCAAGTCAAGCCATTTGGATTATCATGCTTCTATCATATATCCAATATTCCTCCTTGCGGTAACATGTGCTTAACTCATTTACATTGAAAGTTACTTGCTCCCTTGTGTATATGTTGGTTTTGTACCTTTGTATGTGTTTGTACATGTTGTGCTTCCCTCGTACTTATATTGAGTTATCAAGTATACTTGTGTATGTTGGTTGTCACACCATGTATTTGTGTCTCTTGGGTTGGAGCCTTTGTTGAATTTATTTGGTATCTTTCTTGGCTCTTGTGAGAGATTAATGGACTATCCCATTTTGGGGGAGTGTTATGCTTGGGCATTCCACAATCCTAAAATGTGTGTACATGAGAATACCACTTAGTATGTATATTGCAAGTTTATCTAGTCTCTATGTGGTATGTCTTTCTTGTGAGAAATTCAAGTTCCATAATGTTCATTAATCATCTCTATTTGGATGTTTTTACCTCTTGTTGAGTATTCTTGGTTTATCACATTATGGGGGAGTCATACACTTTGTGCATATTACAAACCAAGAAAATGTGGACATTTGAGGTAGTGTCACTTAGAACTGATATTGATAATTATCTAGCTCCTAAGTGGCACATTTAACTCAAACAAGTTCTAATTCCCTTGGATTTATTTTATTGGTCATCTTTCGAATCTTTTTTGTGAGAGTTTTCTTGGTATGTGTTTCCCCATATTTGGACCTCAATATCCTCCATGGAAACCATTTGCTTCAAGTTACTTTAATCTTTTATGATTGTGTGACTATTTGGAGCTATCAAGAATCTCTATCTAAGCATCAAGCTTAATTTTTATATTTCGTCATATGCTTATTGTTGTGAATATGATCATTATATCCTTGAAAACTACCTTGGGAAATGTTTCCCCATAATTCTTGTCATTGGACAAGTGGTACTCCATATATGGTAGAATTTATTGTTCATATTCATTTTGGCCTTTGCTTAAATTTTGTTCTACCTCTTGCCAACAAAATGTTTTGTGTTTTCTCCCAAGCTTTCCTTGCCTCTTGTGGATCTTCTTATTTTTTGTATCCTCGTGTGTTTTATTTAATGTAGGTACTAGTGATGATCCCATTTGTGTGCATTTTGCATTCAAAAGGAAAATCCTACATAATGCACTATCCATGGGGGAGCTCTCCTATATTATTTAGAACACTCATATTTATGCTTATTGTTTTGTTCCATATCATGTTTTATGTGCTTGGAAGTTTGATATTTTCTTTTGGTACTTTGTGCTATCATGAAAAGTGTAGAGAGTTTGGTTTGTGTGTTGGAACCTTGCTTTTTGGGAGTTGGTTTTGTCTCATTCCTTGTTACTTGTTTGATCCTTTAGGATGAAATAAATCCTTGAGCATTCGTGTTTTTGTCGATCTTTTGCTCTTTGGCTATTGCCTTGTTCATTTGTTGAATTTGTGTCCTTTCATGTGTTGATTTGGATTTTTGATACAATTTGGACACCCTTTTGTCGTGTCACACTCTTGTGTGCAACTTCTTGGTTTACTTGGTGTTTTTGTTCAAATTGTATCTCCTTTTTGGTTCTTGAAATCTTTTGCATGCATATTTACTACATGTTCTATTTTATGGCATGCTTTCTTTCTTGATCCAATATATAGGGGATTCTCCACCAAATCCTATCGGCTAAGATGTGCATGAAATTCAATTTCATATCAATATGCACATATTTATGTGGAGTATCTCCTATGTATTGTAGTTTATCTAACTACTTTGGACCCAATGAGTTTTGGGACCATTGTGTACTTGAATGTGTTATAGGTACATTGGAGATTCATTGGATGCTTTTCAATAATAAGAAGATGTGGGGACTAAATGATAATTGGAGTCAATCTAGGATGATCAACAAACTCATATCTACTTCATCCTACCAATGGTATCTCAGTAATAAGTATCCTCTAATGCATACTTTTCTAGCATCCAACCTTTGTGGTTGCATCATGGCATGATTTCCTTCAGTTGCTTTTATTGTGGTTCTTGCAATATTTTATTGTATCATCCTTATTGTTATATGAGTAAGTTGAGATGAATGCATATTTTGGGGAGTATATAAACTTCATGTTTATGATTCACTAATCCCACATATGCCAATCTAGCAATTCTATTGCCAATCATTTCCTCAATTTCTCTCATGTACAATATGGATGAATTTGCAAGGTTTATTTGTTCTTTATGATACTTGTTGCTTTTTCCAATACATTCCAACTATCTCTTGTTCCCTTGTGATAGTTGTGATGTATTTGTTGGTGTTTAAAGGTCATTGATGATCAATAAGATAAATTTGAGCCTTTGGCCATGCTTTCTAGCAAATATCTTACTAGAATTATCTATGACTTTCTTTTGGATATCTTGTTCATTCTTGAGTGTCCATTTTGTGTGTACATGTTTCTTTTTGGATGTATATCTTGGTGATTGTTGTCTACCTAGAAACTTATACACATAATTATGGCTGAATCTCTAGTTGATATCCTTTTGCTTTGGAGTCTACACCTTGTGCTCCTTTCTATTCTTTGGTGGCTCCTCCAAATGTTTTGCTTTGAGTGCTTGACCTTTTCATTTGCATCTTTTGGCACTCATTGGTGTTAAGAAAGTTAATCTCTCATGCCTTTGTGTTGTTATGTAAGTTTGGGGGAGAAAGGATACCATGTTTATGCACTTTGCATTCAAAACAATTATTATATTTGGTGCATAAACGTTGGGGAGCTTTCCTAATCTACCTAAGAACACACATTTTCTTTCTTGTTCTTGTTTGATGTTTTGTTTGAATATGGGGAGTTAGGATTCCATAATTGTGCACTTTGTTGTGCATGAACCTTGGGGAGCTTCCTATTTTCATCTAAACACTCATTTTCTCTCATCATAATATCTTCTCACTTGCTCGTGCTCGTGGTCTAAATGATATAGAGGGAATGAGGAAGCCATGTTTGTGCATATTGTATTCAAATGCAAATTATAAGTTGTGCACAAACCTTGGGGAGTCTCCTCATATTATTTAGATCACTCTATTTTCAACCTTGTCATAATATCTATCTTTCTTTTGGTATCTTCCTATTGTGAAGTGCTTCTTTTGATCTTTTGATTGCTTGCTTCATCGCTGATGCTTCTTCACCATTTTATTTCTTTGCAGTCTTTGGATCCTTAGTTTAGTTTGATTTCCTCATGGTATTCATCATTAGATACATGCATTTGATTCCACTCATATTATTAGAAATGCACACCATATGGAGGAACTCTCACTAAATTGGCCTTCTAAAGTTTTTCACCCATTTCGGCAATCGATGCCAATGGGGAGAATTTGAGAGGGTTTTAAGGGAATTTGGTTTTGTGTTTTGAGTTTTATACTTAAACTTTTGCCTTGTGTGCTTTTCATCTTAGCGTGTTGCTTTGCATGTTGAATATATCGAGGAAACTCCACCACCGGTAATGGTTGGCAATATATGCAATGAAATTCAAGTTCATCCACACGTGCATAGATTGTGGGGGAGTTTGCTCGATATTGTGGTTATACTAACATCACATACTTATGTAGTATTTGATGTTAGCACAAAGTTTTGTTCAGTTAATTCCTTATATAAACCCTCTCAAAGGGATTGTCATCAATTACCAAAATGGGGGAGATTGAAAGTGCATGTGTGCCCCCATGTGTGGTTTTGGTAATTAATGATAATCTTTATGGACTTATATTTGCATTGAGTTTTACCTGTAGGATTTGTCCATAGGCAATGCTTGAACCATATGTTGGCTTCAAGGCTGGGAGAAGAAGAAAGGGAAGAAAATTAAGTGTTGACCAAGGTTTCAATGAGTGATCCGGAGATTGGTCAAGTGAGAGTTGATCCTATAGCAAGTGTGTCTTGAAGACTAAAGTTGGAGTGATATATCTTATGTACCTTCAAGACACCAACATAATAAAGAAAGAAGAAATGATGAGCAAGTTCAAGATGATCCATCTCGAAGAGATCATTTGCTTGAAGATTGCCATCCTATGGTGATCATGGATATGAGAAGATGGTATGCCCAAAAGAGAAGCTCTACCATAGTGGAGTATGGGGAGAATTTGCAAGTCTTCACCAAGCTAGCGCAATCAAGAAAGGTGTTACATCTTGAGGTGGACAAGATCGCTACCATCAAGCTCAAGTGGAATATGCTCAAGGCAAAGGTATGTTCTTGATAGGGTTTCTTTCTTACCGGACTCATGGTGTTTTTTGGGGATACCGGTTTATAGGATAGATAACCGTACTATCAAGAGGGGCTCTCGAGTGAGTAACTTGATCATATCCTTCAGATAGAGCTCAAACCTTTGCATACTTGGCATCATCTTTGTTGGTTGTTATTTGGATCTTATGTATGTGAGGTTCTTGAGCTTGTGGTAATATTCATAACAAGCTCTAGTTCATCAAAAACGGATTTCATATGCATTCTCTATTGCGTTTTCGATATTGGAGGTTTTACCGGTCTGTCTTTTAGAGATTGGTAAAACCTTACTTTATTTGGTTCTTATCCATGAGAGGATTTAGAGCTTGTGTTAATCTTCACGACAAGCCCAAGTTAATCGAAAACGGATTTCATATGCATTCTCTATTGCGTTTTCGATGTTGGAGGTTTTACCGGTTCGTCTTTTTGAGAGAGTTCAAACCTTTCGTCAGTTGGTTCTATCCTCCGTTCCTGGACTATGATGGTTCCCTGCATGATCTTGTATAGTTTGTTGTCCTCTTTAAAACAAGCCCAAGATCATTAAAATCGGAGTCCGGATGCAAAAGTTATGGGTGTTTTCGTATTGCTGTTTGATGGCTTAGTGTACGGCGCCAAAAAAGTGTTGGTGTGGTGTTGATGTAGAGCTCGCTGGGAACCCCAATAGGAAGGTATGATAAGCACAGCAGCAAGTTTCCCTCAGTTATAAAACCAAGGTTTAATCGAACCTGTAGGAGCAAGGAAACACCCCAAAGGTGTTGCTAGCTGGGCTTTGGCAGGGCGCACTACCGGTGCTAGTAGCAACGTGGAGACCTGCACAATACAACCACAGAACTTTGTCCCCAACTTGCGATAGGGTTGTCAATCTCACCGTGTTTTGCAGAAAACAAAGGATTAAATGTATTGATGACCCACAACTATAGGGGGTGTATCGCAGTATTTTCGAGGGAAGTGAAACCCAATTTATTGATTCGACACAAGGGGAGCCAAAGAATACTTATCAGTCTTAACAACTGAGTTGTCAATTCAGCTGCACCTGGAAACAATCTTGCTCACAACAGTTTATCAGTAGCAACAGTTTTGTAGTAGGAATAGCAAAGTAACAGCAGTAGTAAAACAAAGACAGTAGTAACAAAAGCAGTAAACAGTGGGATTCGAGTGCGGTAGGCATAGGGATGGATGGACGGGCGTTGCATGGACAAGACAATTCACATAGCAATCAGAACATAGGGAAATTGCACATAAATAAGATAAAGCACCCAAGTACTAGACAATCCTAGGCATGTGTTCCATATATAGTCATACGTGCTCGCAATGAGAACTTGCACAACATCTTTTGTCCTGTCAGCCCATTTGCAGCGGGGCCTCTAGGGAACTACTGGCAATTAAGGTGCTCCTTTTAATAGAGCACCGGAGCAAAGCATTAACACTCCGTGAACACATGTGATCCTCACACCAAAGCCTTTCCCTTCCGGTTATCCCGATTCCTGTCACTTCGGGGCCATAGGTTCCGGACAACGACGTGTGTATACAACTTGTAGATAAGGCCAGAAACAATACTATCATAATGAATCAATAATAAGTTCAGATCTGAAATCATGGCACTCGGACCCTAGTGACAAGCATTAAGCACAACAAAGTTGCAACAAAGTCATAAAGCACTAATAAGAGATACTAGGCACCATGCCCTAACAATCTGATGCAATTACATGAACGATCTCATCCAATCCCTACCATCCCCATAGCCTACAGCGGGGGATCACTCACTCATAGATGGGGGAAACATGGATGGTCGATGAAGATGATGGTGAAGATCGATGGAGATGGCTCCGGGGGCACTTTCCTGTCCCGGCAGGGTGCCAGAACAGAGACTTTCTGTCCCCCGAATCTCCCCTTCGGTGGCGGCAGCGCAACGGAACTTTTCGTGGAAAAACGTTGACCCCCCCGAAGTTTTTAGGTCAGAAGGATTCTTATAGGCAAAGAGGGAGACCGGGGGGGTTTCTGGGGCCACCACACCATGCCCTGGGGCGGCCAGGCCTAGCCCGCGCCTGGGGGTGGTGTGGCCAGCCCCTAGCCCTCCTCCATTTCGTATTCTGGCTCCTGGAGTCTTCTGGAAAAATAGGCACTTTGGCTTTTGTCCCGTCCAATTCCGAGAATATTCATTTTCTGACTTTCCTAGAACCAAAAACAGCAGAAAACAGGCAGTTGGCACTGTGGCTCTTGTTAATAGGTTAGTCCAAGAAATCATATGAAAAGTACTCCAAAGTGTGGACAAAACACGAGAAAGTGGAAAAAAACAAGCATGGAGCATCAAAAATTATAGATACATTTGCAATGTATCAACATCCCCAAGCTTAACTCCTGCTCGTCCTCGAGTAGGTAAGTGATAAAAAGAAAGAATAATTTTTAAGGTGACTGTTGGGGATATACTTTCCGGGTATCCTCAACGTTCCTCACTGACCAAGGTGGCCCACTTTGGGTTAGAGCTTTGCTTCACGGACGACCCAGTTAGAGAGAGAAGACGGAGTCCCATCCGGCTACGGGAAGGCCTAGAAGACTTACCGACTTAGGCCTACAATGTTACTTGTAGTTCAAGATGTACTCTGTAACCAACTCTTAGTCGTAGCCGGATTGATCTCTCCTGTAAACCCTAGGCCGAATATCTATATAAGCCGTCCTAGGGAGAGCCTTTAGGGCAACATCAGATAACACTAGACACCTCAATAGTCTACAATCTCAACTCGCATAGGCGAAACCCTTGTAACCCATATTCCGACTTTGTCGTATTACTGGATTGATAGGAGGAGTAGGGTCCGTCCAAAGCCGGCAGATTCGAACCTGGGTAAACTTGTGTGCTCACCGTCTCGGAACACCGTACGTCTCACACCCCTCTCTTCTGCACGCCTCGAGGACCCCCTCATGGCGTACTTGTCATCAATCCGAGGATAGTTGGCGCCCACCGTGGGGCAAGTGAGCTTCGGATCTACGTGTCAAGCGGAATCTGCAAGAATCGGAATCGGCAAGACCATCGCCGTCGGTCGCATCCTCTACGCCAGCAACGTCCCTCTCATCGTTCTCGACGAGACTTGGATTCCGGCTAGGGAGGCCGTGACTGCTTATACAATCATGTCTTTTGGCGAGATCGATGTTTACATCGGTTTCGCTGAACCTGCCCAACCCACCCCAGCGGTGATGATAGAGGCAGAAGAAACTTCTGGGTCCCCTTTGTCCGCGGAGGCGGCAGAGTTCTGGATCTCAGAAAACCCTAATCCCACCCAGCCCGCACCAGCTGCGGAGATAGTGGAGAAATCCGAGCCTGAAGAAGACCTCGCGGACCAAGTCGAATCTGGAGTGGATCTCCCTGGAGAAGCCGGATCCTAGATCGACCCACCCGTGGAAGTCGAAATCCAGGTGGAGCACATCAATGACACTGATTCCGACTCTGATGATGTCGGGACAGACAAGCCTTTCCTCAGGTACACACTAAGATGTATGATACTGCGAGGCGCTAGCGCAGATGCAATCCTCGAAACCATTGAAAATTTCGAGAGAGCTGATCGCGAAAGCCGCAGGTACCTCAGGAAGCACGCATCGCACTTCATTGGATACGTTGGATCCGGATCCGGCTCTGCCGATGCTGGAGAAAACACCGACTCGGTGCTGGAGGCAATTGGAACAAACGCCAACGTTCCCGCATCCTCGGATGAATCCATGACGTCGGCAGATTTCCGAAAGTTCTCCGCGGAATATGACGAGGAGTACAACTCCAAAGCTGCAGAAGATGGAGAAGCCATGGACGAAGGATCCGGGGAACACTCTCCCAAAGCGCAGGATGATATGGAGGTCAGAGACAATCCCGAACTCCAGATGTCCGAAAGTACCGCTCAGAGCTTGACTCCGGGCAACGGCCCCAAAGCCGTCTTTGCTACCGGCGCTGCCAAGAGGGTAAAGAAGAGAAACAAGAAGAACAAGACCCCGGCAAAAGACCCTCTGACAGAGGAGGTGATTGCCGAGGAATACGAGGAAGACTCGGATGGAGCACTTATCCCAGACGAGCCGAAAAAAGAAGCATCGGTCGATGGACACGTGATCACTGAAGGTGCGTGTAAACTCATCGATGCCGCATTAACCACACCTATCCCTATAGCTGCAGAACTTACCGCTGATGAGCTGGACGAAAGGGCCCAAGCCCTAGAAGCGCGTCGTCAACAACTCCTTGATGAAGCCAAAAACATCGAGGTGGAGAAGAAGCGCATGTCAAACAAGGAGTACATGTCCCGTCTGCATCAGAAGACACGGAAGCAGCACGTAGATGACAACCAATTCCCACGTGTCTGTGCCGTCCTTTTTGGAGATGAGATGGGAAAGCCACGGAAGGACAACAATGGAGATTGGGTTTACCCAACACCAGTGCAAAATACTGTGGCAGCTCGCGAAATTCTATCAGCTAATCCAGGACCAGAAGAGATACGTCTGGGTATCAAGCTACTCAACAAGGGACTGGAGCAGCAAAAGGTCGCCCTGTCTGGAAGACAAAAGCTCGTCTCGGATTCCGACCAATGTCGCACAGATCCGGCATGGGCTGGCGCAAGATCCCACTATGTTCGGGCGCAGTATCATAACCCCGAACGCAGGGAAGACAATTATTCAAGAACCGGATCGACGGGGCAGCACCGCAGGACTACACATAACTGGAGCAACGTCGCTCCAGTAGCCGAGAAAGACGCAATCGCTGCACTCAATCCGAGGAATCCTCCCCGAAAGGGAGAAGATAAAGAAAAACGTCGGGAGGAGGATCGTCAGAAAATTCCACCTCCTAGACATGAAAACCGTCCGGCTGAACCTTACCATGGTGGGAACGACGGACGAAGGAACGACGGAAACCACGCTGGTACAAGCCGGCAGGGGGCTCGTCACAGTCAAGAACCTCCCCAGAACCGGAATAATGACGCTTCGGACGGAGGCCGGCGATCAGCCGGAAACAACCCAGCTGCACCACCCTCTCCACTGCACAATTATCACAACGGCCCCCAAGGAGGTCAAGGAGGACGACATGGCGGAGGAGGTGGTGGCAGAAGCCGAAGTCCGGCTCCAAGGCACCGCAGCCACAGCCGATATTCGGGACGATCCCTATCCCCGAACGACGCAAGGCACAGGATCAACTCCAACATAGAGGCTCAGCGCTATGAAAACGATGACGTGTACGTGGGCCCAAAGTGCTTCGGACCACGCATCAGAGCTACAAGATTCCCAGAAGGATTTGCTATCTCAAGACATATTCAAGCCTACGACAGCATTGCTCGGCAGACACCTGGTTACAGGACTTATTCCAAGCTTGCTGCATCGCTAAAGGCGGAAACAGCCTGGTCGCAACCCGATATCTCCCACTTATGTTGCGGAAGACGGCGCGATCATGGCTCAATGAACTTCCGGCAAACATCATCCACAACTGGTATGATTTACAAAGTGCGTTCTTTCGGAATTTCGAAGGCACATATTGGAGGCCCTATACGGTTGGAGACCTACAGCGTTGCACCCAAAAAGCCGGAGAAACTTGCCAAGATTATCTCGGACGATGGATTGACACTAAGAACTCCTGCAAGGGAGTAAATGATCAAACTGCGATTGAAGCTTTTATTTCAGGTCTCCCAATTGGATTACTGCGCCATCGCTTGAAGTGTGACAAGGTTACTGATCTGGGAGAGATGATAGAAACAGCGAGCAAGCATGCAGATGCTGACGACGATGCAGAGGGATTACTCAACGTCCTGGCTATACCTCAGTCAGCAAAGACAAAGCAACAGGCTCAGAAACGCGAAAACACCTCGGAAGAAAAACCCAACGCGGAGACAACAATAGTCACTACTGTTTCCGGGTCTGGAGGACGAGGAGGACGTGGCGGAGGCCGCGGGCGTGGCCGTGGGACATCAAGGGTCCAAGGTAGAGGAGAGCAACACACAGGCAAAACCTACACTTGGGCCGACATTGCCAATAACCCATGTGTGCATCACTTAGACGCCAATGTGGGCTCGTCCCACACCAACGCTGAATGTCGTTTTAACGACGACATCAAGAGAGATGATACTGCGGGCTACAAAGCTAAGCGGAAGAAGGGAAATAAAAATCCCGAAAAAGAAAAAGAGACCAAGGAAGATTCCGACATGGAGGAAGCCGACGCTTCAAATCCCAAGTCGGAAGGGAAGAAAACGTTTCCTCCCAAGAAGGACACTTACGTCACCTTCCTCGGATCTCAACCAGCAAAGGTCAAGAAAGCAGTTCTCCACGAGCTCAACACAATAGTTCTGGCTGTCCCTCAGTATTTGGACTGGTCGGAGGTGGCAATCACATTTGACCGCGCTGATCATCCGCCTAAGTTGCATAGGCGAGGAAAATACGCCTTAATCGTCAATCCACTTATTGACGGTTATGGTTTCTCCAAGACCCTCATGGACGGTGGTAGTAGCATCAATATTCTCTATGTAGAAACGCTACGCCGGATGAAGATCTCGGAAACACATCTTAACCATAACTCTGTGATTTTTCACGGGGTTGTACAAGGAACACAAGCTAATTCCCTGGGAGAGATCACTTTGGATGTTACTTTTGGAACACCAAAAAATTATCGAACGGAGGCACTTTCCTTTGAAGTGGTCCCGTTCAAGAGCGCATACCACGCTATATTCGGACGTCCGGCTTACTGGGATTTTATGGCTCGTCCGTGTTACATTTACAATATGATGAAAATTCCAGGTCCCAACGGTGTGATCACCATCAGGGGAGACCCGAAGAAAGCGCGAGAGTGCGAGGATGGAAATGCTGCCTTTGCCGAAGCCGTGCTGCACGCCCAGGAGTACCAGGAGATCAAGAAGAGCATAGATCCGTCCGAGATGCCTGCGACGAAGAAGGAGGTGACAAAACCAAATCCGGAGTTCAAGGCATCAGAAGAGACGAAGACGACGCCATTGAAGGATGATGACCCCTCCAAGGTGACCCAGATAGGCGCAGGCCTAAGTAGCGCATAGGAAGGCATGCTCGTCAAGTTCCTCCGAGAAAATCAAGATATCTTCGCATGGCAGCCATCTGACATGACCGAAGTACCTAGGGAACTTGCCGAGCACTCTCTAAATGTAAACCCGAACGCTAAACCCGTCAAATAGTCCTTACGACGGTTTGGTGACGAAAAGCGTAAGGCAATAGCTAAGGAACTAGCGCGGCTCGAGTTAGCCGGATTCATAGAAGAGGTCATCCATACTGAATGGTTGGCCAACCCTGTAATGGTCCCTAAAAAGGACACTACTAAATTTAAGGATGTGTGTTGATTATACTGCCTTGAACAAGGCTTGTCCAAAAGATCCGTTCGCTCTGCCTAGAATTGATCAAGTTATTGATTCTACGGCAGGCTCGGAACTCCTCTGTTTTCTCGACGCATATTTCGGTTATCACCAAATCCGGATGAAGGAATCTGACAAAATCAAGACTTCATTCATAACCGCTTTCGGAACCTTCTTTTATGTTACGATGCCCTTTGGGCTGAAGAACGCAGGAGCTACGTACCAGCGCACGATGCAGCGTTGCCTCCATGATCAACTCGGACGCAATGTACATGCATACGTGGATGATATCGCGGTCATGTCCAAAAATAAGGAAACATTGATTTCCGACTTAGAGGAGACGTTCGCCAATTTACGAAAATACAACATCATGCTTAACCCGAAGAAATGTTTCTTTGGAATACCAGCCGGAAAATTGTTAGGTTTTATTGTGTCTCAACGAGGCATAGAGGTGAACCGTGACAAGATCAAGGCTATTCTCAATATTTCCAGGCCAACTCGCCTGAAGGACGTACAAAGATTAACTGGTTGCATCGCCGCAGTCAGTCGATTTGTAAGCCGGCTTGGTGAAAGAGCCGCATCATTATACAAACTCCTGAAGAAAACCAAGGATTTTGTCTGGACTGACGAAGCCGAAGCTACACTACAAGACCTGAAGAAAGTACTCTCATCTGCTCCTATCCTTGCAGCGCCGGAACCTCAGGAACCGATGTTGCTTTACATTGCTGTGACAAATAGGGTTGTCAGTATAGTTATGGTGGTGGAGAGACCAGAAGAAAATCAGGAGCACCTGGTGCAGCGTCCGACGTACTTTGTCAGCGAGGTCCTGACAGAATCAAAACAGCGATATCCGCACTATCAAAATTTGGCTTACGGTGTTTTTCTGGCATCTCGTAAGTTACGACACTCTTTTCAGGAACACCCAATTACCGTGGTGAGCAAAGCTCCCATGAGAGATATAATCAATAACAGCGATGCTACAGGACGCGTCGCCAAATGGGGCATAGAGCTTGCAGCTTTCGATATTGAGTACAAACCCCGGACAGCAATCAAATCCCAGATCCTTGCTGACTTTGTCTCTTATTGGACAGAGACCAAGGAGAACATGGTCCTCCCGGAGTCGGAATATTGGACCGTCTTTTTCGATGGGTCCAAGGCTAGGGGGGGATCGGGGGCTGGCGTGGTGCTCAAATCACCCCAAGGAGATAAACTTTTATATGTGCTGCAGATCCACTTCACAGCGACAAACAACATTGCCGAGTATGAAGCACTGATGCATGAAATCCGGATTGCTAAGGATATTGGCATCCGACGTTTGATGTGTTACGGAGATTCGGATCTTGTTGCTCAGCAAGTGTCGGATATTTGTAATGCAAATAAGCACATGGCAGCATATAAAGCTGTCATGGATGATCTATCTAAATCATTCGAGGGGTTTGAAGTTCAACACATCCCTCGAGCAGAAAACAAGGAAGCAGATGCACTATCTCGAATAGGTTCTGTGCGGAAAGAGGTTCCGGATGGCGCATTTTTATAGCACCTCAAAGTTCCCTCGATAAAGGGAGTAGATGAGGAATATCCAACCAAATCCGACTCACCTTTAATAGCAGTTCTGGCTGTAATTCCCAGCTGGACTCAACCCTACCTTGATTACTTGGTAGACGGCAAATTACCCAAAGACGAGGTGCTGAGCCGACATATTATCCAACGAGCAAAAGCCTATACTATTGTTAAAGGTGAGATCCATAAACAGAGTGTTTCTAGGGTTTTTCAGCGCTGTGTATCTCCGGAAGAAGGAGTGGAAATCTTAAGAGAAATCCACGAAGGCGAGTGTGGTCACCACGCTGCAGCCAAATCTTTAGTGGCAAAAGCTTTTCGACATGGTTTTTTCTGGCTTACAGCTCAGGCAGATGCCGAACGATTAGTCAAGACATGCAAAGGCTGCCAAAAGTACGCCAAGCAAGCTCATGTTCCGGCTGATCAGCTGCGAATAATACCTATAACATGGCCTTTTGCGGTCTGGGGGCTTGATATGGTAGGACCTTTTAAACGAGCTCCAAGTGGATTTACTCACCTCTTAGTGATGGTGGATAAATTCACGAAATGGATCGAGGCTAAACCTGTCACTAGTTGTGATGGAGCAACAGCCAAAAGATTTGTCGAGAATGTTATAATCCGGTATGGTTATCCGCATAGCATTATCACGGACAACGGGAGTAATTTTTCCATGGGAGAGTTGGCTGAATTCTGCGACGAGCAAAATATCCGGCTTGACATTGCGTCAGTCGCACATCCACAGGCTAATGGACAAGTCGAAAGAGCAAATGGTTTAATTCTACAAGGCTTGAAACCAAGACTCGAAGCACCACTGAAACGTGCTGCGGGGGCTTGGGCAGAGGAACTACCCTCTTTAATTTGGAGTTTGCGAACAACTCCGGACAGGTCAACAAGATATACACCTTTCTTCTTGGTCTATGGCGCAGAAGCAGTTCTTCCTAGTGATTTGATTCATAATTCTCCCAGAGTGGCCGCGTATATTGAAGAGGATGCTGAGATTTCTCAACAAAATGACCTCGACTTAGTCGAAGAAGTTCGCGTCGTTGCTGAAATGAGATCTACAGCCTATCAATAGAAGTTACGCAAGTATCATAGCCAGAGAGTCCGTACTAGATCTTTCAATAAAGGTGATTTGGTTCTCCGGCTTGTGCAACAAAGAAAGCACAAACTTTCCCCAATATGGGAAGGGCCCTTTTTGGTTAGTCGAGTATTGCACAATGGGTCGTACTACTTAACTGACATGAGGCCAGTCAAAGAAAGACCTGCTACTAAGAAGAGAAAGAGAGCTGGAGGCAGTACAAATCCGGCAGAATTAGACAGACCATGGAATATTGCTCAACTACGTCCCTTTTATTCTTAGTTTTATCTTTCTTTGTTATTATACATATGTACATGCTCTGTGAGAAATAAAAGTTTTGGTTACCTCAAAGTTTTCCTGAGAAGTTTTTACCATCTTATTTCCTAATGATCATGTCATAGTCGAAAATCCCAGAATGCTTGAAAGTACTTTATGCTCATGTTCGTTCTGGTCTAGATTTCCGATTCTAAAACTGCTACCTTCGGGTATAACTCTAAGAAAACTCTAGTCTTTACTTGGGTTATTTGTCTGATTGCTGGATGCGGGTATCTTCCGAGTAGTGAATTGTTGGTACTGGAAGCCGGCTTTGTTTCCGAGTTTAAACTGGTTTAGCTGAGCTCCGTTTCTCGGCAAAGTTTCCGGCTGAAGGTTTGGCCGGCTCACGAAAGGGACGAGGCGGAAAGCCAGATAAACGATAAGTAGAGGCGGAAAATTCTAAGTGCTTATGAAAACATTTCAGGCACGTAAATAGTCTAAGACAAAAGTGCTGAATAGATAAAGAAAAAACTTAGCACTAGCAAAAATCTTAGTACTTAATATTTACAATCGCATCAGGTTTTTTCTAGAATAATACGTAAGTTTTCTGGTCTATGATGCAGGAGGAGATGAAGGATCTGCCGGCTCGCTGGCTACTCCGCCTTGATATCTTGCCGAGATGTCCGGATCCGAGATGGTCCGTTCATCGTCGGAAACTTCTTCGGCATCTTCTGGAGGAGGTGGCAGAGTATCCACGCGGGTGAAGAAGGGCGTCTCGTAGCTGGTCAGATCAGCTACGTGACACCCATATCCGGCGCAGGAGTGCATGATAGCTTGAAGGTCCTGCTCCTGGCCGTCTTCGTCTACTTTGCAGTACCCTCTCGTCACTTGCCATATCTCCATGTTTCCATGGTGGCTCATGACCATGGTGAGAGCGTTCTGCGCAGCGGTCCGCGCGTAGGACATGTTCCAGTCCCGAACAAGCTGCGACATCTCCTTGGCCTTCTCCCGCACTTAGAAGTCCGACATGCTTGGCATGTCCGGAATCCTAAGAGATTCGCCAATGTCCTCAAGGGACTGGCGATAGTCATGAATGAGATCACCGACTTGGGTAAGCCGGTGAGTGCGGGGTTCGGACGAGGAGGAGTCCGTCAAGTTCAGAGGACCTACACATAAAACAAGTCAATGTAAATCCGACATTGATGAAAGTCGAAGAAAGAATAAATCAGATAGATGGAACATACCAAGAATGACGTCGTCAATCTTGGCTTTCTCTTCCCGAAGACTCTGGAGTTCAGCCCGGAGCGCCTGGGAGATATCCTTCTCTCTGCCAACCTCATTCTTGAGGTCTGAGATAACCTTATCTTGAGCGGCAATCTTGAGATCGCGCTCTTCAGTGGCCATGGAGGAGGACTTGAGCTATGCTCCTTTCATGATCAGCCTTAAGCTTATCCAGCTCTTGGCGAAGTCCCTTGTTCTCCACCACTAAGGTTTTGAGGTTCTCGGCCTCTTCAATCATAGCAATGGATTGTTTCACCAATGCTGTAAGTCAAAAAGAACAACAGTTCAGAAAAATTCGACATTGGGAAAAGTAAAAGACAAGGTTTGAATCTCGAAATGTTACCTTCGGCTTCATCCTTGGCCAACTTGAGTTCAACATTTTTAAGACGGAGAGCTTTGATTTCTCTCCGCTTATCACAGACAATTTTTAACAATTCCTGGTTATAGGAATACACTTTCTGTAAGTCAGAATACCCAAAGTCAGAAAGCTACTTAAGACTCGGGCTAATATTTTTTGCTAAATATCAGCACGAGCCTTGGGGGCTACACTAGTTCGTTCTTTGGCATCCTAATGAAAGCATAAACTCGGATTTCTATATCCTACTTCATGCTTGGGGGCTAGAGGATATGATATAACATAAGGTAAAAAAGAAGAGTTGGAATTCCGACTTACATATTGCTCGCGGGTGAGTTTGTCTAAACCCGCGTTCACCTCAACTGCCACCTTCTCGGCGAGAGTAAGATGAATTACTGGGGCTGTTGGAAGCTCTCCAGTCCTGATCTTCTCGTCGCGAAGGCGGACTTGGGCGAGAAGGTCAGAGAACTTGACGTCCTCTGCTTCTTGCGCTTCCTCTTCAGGGGATAGATGGCTTTTTTGTCCAGGACTTGCCTGGCCAGCCGCTGGATTTCCTCTGTGGACTTCCGGGATAAGCCAAATTTGGCAAGTCCGGGGTTGCTGAGGAGGTTGTCGACGAAGACTTCAGTCGAGGGATCATTACCCGAAGAGGGTTCACCCTTATCTTGAGCTGACGCACCAACGGTGACGTCAGTGTGCGATCCAAGGATCACAGGCGCTGTTGGAGGAGTCGGATCTTCTGCAACAGCCGGGGAAGGAGTAATCACCGGTGTTGCAGAAGGTTGAGGGGTAGGAGTCGAAGGAGCCGTGGTAGGGGAAGCTGTGGTAAGCTTCATCTGTCGCAGGGGCTTTGCAGGAATCCCCTTCCCCTTACCCTTGATGAGAGGCTTGGCTCTGAGAGTGTAATAAAGTCGGAAACATTACATCTCAGAAAGAAATTCGAGAAAGGTACAAAGGCGAAAATTGTGAATGAAAGTTACCTCTTCACAACGGGCACTTTCTTTGTGCCTACTGCCACTGTCGGAGCTTTGCGCTTCTTGAGCGCAAGGTCCGACAATGGAACCACTTCAGATATCCTTCGAGTGGAGCAAGCTCCGACTCGGGGAGATCAGCAAGCTGAAAACAATAAAACATATCAGCATTGCAATGTATGACTTAAAAGATTGAAACACGTAAAAGGTGTACTGATGGAGGCTTACCGCTACCACGGGGTTTTCCGCCGTGTGCATGTCCAGAGAAATCTCCGGAATTTTTCTCTCGATCCGCTCCTTAATCAGCCATTTGATCTGGCTTATATAGCCTTGGCTGGTGTAGGCCTTGGGGCTGATGTGGAGAGAATATTTTTTGGAAGACGTGATGCAGTGCATCAGTCTATCCCCGTGGTACTGAAGTGGCTGGATCCGACGTGCGACCCAACACTGAACTAAGTCAGGTCCCCTCAAACCCTTGTGCTTGATAAGATATTCGATCCGCCTCTTAGCGAGGATCAGATCGTCAGTAAGAGCCGGAGCAGCCTCATCCCAGGAAGGCTGGGCTGTGGCGGCTCCGTCGACAAAAACCGGCAAAGCAGTAGCTTTGTCGGGAGCTGGAATATCCCTATGATAGGAAAAGGTGGCTGGCAATTGTTTGACCGAGTCACTGGCAGCAATTTTGGGATAGGACCGGTCTTGTCTAACAGAAAAACTAATAGTACCAGCGATATAAGGAACACCGGCAGTAATAGAATTTCTCCGGACATGGAAGTAATACCGGAAAAGGAGCAAACTCGGCCTAATGCCGAGAAAGCCCTCGCAAAGCGCAGCAACTCCATAATGGTCAATCACCTCAGAGAAGAAATCCGAGGGAGGAAAAGACAAACCTCGGTCCAGATGGGTGCCGAAGTGGACGCGCTCGCCCTCGTGCGGATTGGGGATGGTTTCGCCGGAACCGCTCCGCCAGTCGCCGACGGCGAGAAGCCCCTCCTTCTCCACATTCTTGAGGGCCGCCTCGTCGAGGGCGCCAGGGATCCAGATTCCCCAGAAACTTTCTTTTTCTGCAGCTGCTTCTGCCGACGCTGCCGCCGCCGCCGCCAGAGAGGAAGAAGAGGATGAAGCCATTTCTCTCCGGTGGAAAGGGGTGACCCTAAAGTGGTGGCGCTAGGAGCTCTGTGGGAGGAAAACGAAAGGGCTCTAGGCGCGCTGGAGATTTGGGAAGAAAGGAACGGCGAAAGGCAAGTGGAGAGGAGAAGAAAAAATCTAGACCCCTTATATCTACCTACCTGCGCCAAGATTCGTGCAAATGCTACAGTGTAACCGCCACGTGTCGTGGAAAGGACTGGGAAGGGCCCGCGCGATGATTGCGTCGCCTCGATCTCCACGCACGCATTGAAACGGCGCCTTGGTTCCATGAACCGCGGACCCACAAACGGTCGTACTGACGTAACACCTGTCGGATGACGTGACTTGACCATGCTTGTGTCAGGTGGCGTTAGAGACCAAGTTCCGGCTTAGTTTAAAAAGCGAGCTGGAAAATTCGAGTAACTAATTGAAAGGTCCGACTTACTTTTAAGACCCGGATCATATTTTTTGTTATAAAGTTTCAGGAACCCTTCAAGATTCTGCAAGCCGAAGATCAAGCTAGACGATGATAAAATCCGACTTTGGATCTTGGAGGCCTCCGGGGGCTACTGTTGGGGATATACTTTCCGGGTATCCTCAACGTTCCTCACTGACCAGGGTGGCCCACTTTGGGTTAGAGCTTTGCTTCACGGGCGGCCCAGTTAGAGAGAGAAGACGGAGTCCCATCCGGCTACGGGAAGGCCCAGAAGACTTACCGACTTAGGCCTACAATGTTACTTGTAGTTCAAGATGTACTCTGTAACCAACTCTTAGTCGTAGCCGGATTGATCTCTCCTGTAAACCCTAGGCCGGATATCTATATAAGCCGTCCTAGGGAGAGCCTTTAGGGCAACATCAGATAACACTAGACACCTCAATAGTCTACAATCTCAACTCGCACAGGCGAAACCCTTGTAACCCATATTCCGGCTTTGCCGTATTACTGGATTGATAGCAGGAGTAGGGTCCGTCCAAAGCCGGCGGATTCGAACCTGGGTAAACTTGTGTGCTCACCGTCTCGGAACACCGTACGTCTCACACCCCTCTCTTCCGCACGCCTCGAGGACCCCCTCATGGCGTACTTGTCATCAATCCGACGACAGTGACATGCACCATCAAAGACTTGATCAAAGTATTTGTAAAACACTCAAAGATGGGATCATAGTACTTCAATCATAACATGAAAGACAAAGAAACTATGATGCAACATGAAAATGCACAAACAAAATATTCTTGAATAACAATGCTTTGCAAGACGTTTGTTTGTTTCACATAAAGAAAACATAGCATAGTGGCATTCAGCTTGTCCTTCAAAGAGTAGCAAACATAAATGCATAGGACACCTTCAAAGTTTACAAGAGTGACTAGATACAAATAGTTTAAAACAAGCAATATCAAGGTATGCATCAATCAACAAGTCTTGGGACAATGCACGTAGAACTAAGAATGGCCACTATGCTCTCAAGAAAGTGCTCAAAGAATAAGTGGAGACTCAACAAGGAAATGAAAAGGTTTTGAATAGTTTGAAAGGCGTCCAAATGCTGAAAGTATGGTACTCATTAGCTTTGAGATCTCATTGCCCCTATCATAAGCATCTTTAATGTGGTTAAGGTGAAAGTGAGGTCCAATGTGAGTTATATGCTTGGCAGACTATAAACTGAAAATCCCAAGTCCCTTGAGTACGAGGGTCGCTCCTCATGCTACTCAACTTTAGTTACCGGTAAGTTCTTGTCATCGTAAGTATGTGCGTATCATAGAGAACCGCCAACGGGGTACCCCTTGCCCGATGATACGGAAGAATCCCCATATCAAAATGACAAGGCAAGCAGACAATGAGTATGTAGGCAATCTTCTTATTTACCATGGGAAAATGGTGCTTTTTTTCTCTCTTTCCTCTTTTCATAAAACTCTTTTTTTCTTTTTCTCAATAGCTATCTCTCTCTTTTTTATAAGAAGAATGCTTCATAGATATCATTATTGTTACGCTGCAGGTTTCCACCAAGTCAGCATGGATTAGACCAGCGGCCCAGGCATTTCTCTAACACACATACATAACTCCATGGACTTACAAGCTCCCCTTTTATTTCACACCGACGACATCCGCAAACAAAAGAGCAAGGTATCAACTGGGTATATATTTACAAGTGTTGAAAGCGTTCCCCGTGACAACACGGTTCTGCTAACTCCCCAGCCTATAATTAGCAAGCATATAACTTTCATGGAGAGTTCACAATGGTTCAGGTTTATTAAGTGCAGGAAATAAAGTGTGCCATCAAGTTCGTGAGAGCTTTACTAACTAAATTTCTCATAACAAGCAAACATTTTATTCGGAAGAAAACGAGGCATATTGAATATGCACGGAAGTAGCAAATGATGCTAATAGGTAGGTATGGTGGACACTTTGGCAATATTTTGTTTAAGGGAGTTGGAAACTTGAGTAAAACATACTCAGTGTAAGTGAAGGCTAGCAATAGTAAGGGAGCGACAAACGAGAGAGCAATAATGGCCATAATCATGCAGAGCGACAAAACATCATTGATCAAAGCATAAAGCGATACTACAAGTTGAAAACTAAAGGATCATAAAGGCTTATGGTGACTTGAGATAGTCATAACATGGTGTGAGCATGTGCCAAGTCGACCCAAATAAAACATCAAAGGAGAATACCACTATATACTATGGTTTAATATGCTAAAACAACGCATGATTCATCCAAGGCACATTAAGCAATCTCAATTGTTTATAACAAGTCATGCTACAACAAAGAATACTAAGCCTAAAGCCAAAACAATATCAAGCATGGCATGATAGAGCATAGGCCATAGTCAAAAACGAGCTCTTTTTACCACTTAAGCATGAGCTTTCCTACTCTTTTCCAAACCAAACCAAACCATTTGAACACCAATGTATGAAAGGGGAGGTCCAACCAATTTATTCAGCAAACTAAGCAAACCACGCAAACTAAAAACCAAAACGAAAATGAAAAAGAAGATGCTCCAAGAACAACACAACTGTGCATGAAACAATAAAAATGAAGTGTTTGGAAGAAACCTGGGATTTTTATTGATGAAGAAGGGGATACCTTTGGCATACCCAAGCTTTGAAGCTTGTACTTCTTGGATATTTCTTGGGGTGACACGCGTGGCATCCCCAAGCTTGAGCTTTAGTCCATCCTTCATCTCATTACTCATTCCTTCCATAACAACCTGGGGCAGAAGCACAAACAATTACAGCTCAATCCGACATACAGAGCTCTCTCACGAATTTTTACGGTGAAGCACAGAAATCTGTTTCGGGACAACAACTTTCCCAATCATTACTTCACTCTCATTAGAGGTTACTCTTGGCACAAAAAGCAAATAAAAATGATAAGGAGAGGTTATTACAGAGGTAATAACTTCCAAGACTCAACTAAAACTTTTGGGTTATCTCCCAATAAGTACTTTTCTTTAATGCCTTTAAGTTAGGCATAAGAAAAAACTGAAATGGATAGAACAGAATTAAGCGGAGATAATCATGTTGAAAACATTGGTTTGTTCGATGAAATCCTTTTGTTAACAAGGTTGATCAGGTCTTGTTACCAAAACAATTCCATATGAGACAAAACTTTGTATCCCACTAATGATTATGTTACCTCAACCTTGATAGCAATGGTCCCAATCATAATAATTTCAATTTTTTTCTCTTGGTATGGGACAATATATTTCTCCAACTTGAATGCCCTCAACATGTTCAATTGAATTCAAACCATAAGTCCTTTTAATCTTCTTGAGGAAATAGACAATGTGTTCATTGAAGGTAACCTTCCCTTGATTACAATTAATAACAGCTCCTGCAGTATTTAAGAAAAGGTCTCTCAAGAATAATAGACAAATTATCATCTTCAGGCATAAAAGTTTGAGAGGATGCTCTCATAAGAAATATGAGTTGAAGTAAAAGAGATGATCAAGAAGCAAATTCCAAACACATTTAAGTCTAACCCACTTCCTATGCATAGGAATCATGTAAGCAAATAAATTTGCAAAGAACAAAGTGACAGGCATAGGAAGATAAAACAAGAGTAACTTCAAAACTTTTAGCACATAGAGAGGTGTTTCAATACCATGAAAACTCCTACCACCATATTTTCCTCTCTCAAAATAATTTTCAGTAGCCTCATGAATAAACTCAACAATATAACTATCACATAAAGCATGCTTTTCATGATCTACAAGCACTAGAGCCTTATCATAAACATTTTCAAAGGAAACCTCGGGAACATAACATTCATCCTCCTTTAGTAAGCATGGAGGACAATCAAATAATGTAAGGGATAAAGAGTTACTCTCATTAGAAGGTAGGCATGGGTAGCTAATCCATTCTTCCTCCTTTTGGTCATCACTCTCCTCCTCTTTTTCATCTGATGAGATTTCAGGTTCATCAATTTCTTCTTCCATAGGATCCTACAAGGCATTACTCTCTTCCATTTGTGGAAAGCATCTATTAAAATATTCAAGGATATAGCTGTTTTCATCCTTGTAATTATCAAAGCAAAATTTAATTATACCATACACCTCATATTTGTAAGGTGAATCATCAATATTTTCAAGCAAACTAGCAAGTTCAAAAGCACCCTTCCAAGCAATGAATTCTTCAATTTGTTCCGCATCATAAAAGTCATAAATTCCTTTAGCATAGGAAGATACGGTATCATTATCACTATACTCACATTGAAAAGGGAGGTGTTTATACCTCTTTCTGCAACAAGACTCATCACAGCAATAAGTAACATTATAAGTAGAGCACACGTTCCTAGCAATGGTATACAATCTATCAATTTGTTCCCATAAGTGTTTCCCTTTTTGTGACAAGCGGTGTTCCTTATAATAATATTTTTGATCTTCCGTGAACCCACCTTGCCAATAAGCTTCAGTTTCAAAGAAACCAACCATTGACAAAAGCATGATAAAGCAAGACAATAACAGACCAACGAAAACAACAACTAGAGTAGGAACTAATTTTTTTGTATTTTTTATAAAGAAACAAGCAAACAAGGAGAAAGATAAACTTAGCTTGAACAATAGTGAATCCAAGTGGACTTGATAAATAAAGCTATGCTCCCCAACAACGGTGCCAGAAAATAGTCTTGATGACCCAATTTATTGATTCGACACAAGGGGAGACAAAGAATATTTATAAGCCTTAACAACTGAGTTGTCAATTCAGCTGCACCTGGAAACAATCTTGCTCATGGCAGTTTATCAGTAGCTACAGTTTTGTATTAGGAATAGTAAAGTAACAACAGTAGTAAAGCAAAGACAGTAGTAACAAAAGCAGTAAACAGTGGGATTCGAGTGCGGTAGGCATATGGATGGATGGACGGGCGTTGCATGGACAAGACAATTCGCATAGCAATCAGAACATAGGACAATTGCAGATAAATAAGATAAAGCACCCAAGTACTAGACAATCCTAGGCATACGTTCCATATATAGTCATACGTGCTCGCAATGAGAACTTGCACAACATCTTTTGTCCTGCCAGCCCGTTTGCAGCGGGGCCTCTAGGGAACTACTGGCAATTAAGGTGCTCCTTTTAATAGAGCACCGGAGCAAAGCATTAACACTCCGTGAACACATGTGATCCTCACACCAAAGCCTTTCCCTTCCGGTTATCCCGATTTCTGTCACTTCGAGGCCATAGGTTCCGGACAACGACGTGTGTATACAACTTGTAGATAAGACTAGAAACAATACTATCATAATGAATCAATAATAAGTTCAGATCTGAAATCATGGGACTTGGGCCCTAGTGACAAGCATTAAGCACAACAAAGTTGCAACAAAGTCATAAAACACTAATAAGAGATACTAGGCACCATGCTCTAACAATCTGATGCCATTACATGAATGATATCATCCAATCCCTACCATCCCCATAGCCTACAGCGGGGGATTACTCACTCATAGATGGGGGAAACATGGATGGTCGATGAAGATGATGGTGAAGATCGATGGAGATGGCTCCGGGGCACTTCCCCGTCCCAGCAGGGTGCCGGAACAGAGACTTTCTGTCCCCCGAATCTCCCCTTCGGGGGCGGCGGCGCAACGGAACTTTTCGTGGAAAAACATCGAACCCCCCGAAGTTTTTAGATCAGAAGGCTTCTTATAGGTGAAGAGGGAGATCGAGGGGGTGTCTAGGGCCACCACACCATGCCCTGGCGCGGCCAGGCCCAGCCCGCGCCTGGGGGTGGTGTGGCCAGCCCCTGGCCCTCCTCTGTCTCGTATTCTGGCTCCTAGAGTCTTCTAGAAAAATAGGCACTTTGGCTTTTGTCCCGTCCAATTCCGAGAATATTCATTTTCTGACTTTCCTGGAACCAAAAACAGCAGAAAACAGGCAGCTAGCACTGTGGCTCTTGTTAATAGGTTAGTCCAAGAAATCATATGAAAGGTACTCCAAAGTGAGGACAAAACACGAGAAAGTGGAAAAAACACTTTCTTGATGTTCCATGCTTGGTTTTATCCACTTTCTTGTGTTTTGTTCCAACTTTGGAGTACTTTTCATATTATTTATTGGACTAACCTATTAACAAGAGCCACAGTGCCAGCTGCCTGTTTTCTGCTGTTTTTGGTTCCAGGAAAGTCAAAAAATGAATATTCCTGGAATTGGACGGGACAAAAGCCAAAGTGCCTATATTTCCGGAAGTGATCAAGTGCCAGAATACGAGACGGAGAAGGGCCAGGGAGCGACCACACCACCTGGCCACGCGGCCAGGCCTGGCCCGCGCCAGGGGGTGGTGTGGCCGCTCCCGGCACCCCCTCGGCCTCTCCTTCCGCCTATATATTGCCCTCGGTACGAAAACCCTAAGTACCCGATCAAAAATCCACGAAAGAGTCTGTAGCTGCCGTCATCTCCATCCCTAGATCGGGAGGGATCTGAAGCTCTTCTCGGCACCCTGCCGGAGAGGGGAATTCACCCTGGAGGCCTTCTTCATCACCATGCAAGCCTCCGGTGTGATGCGTGAGTAGTTCATCCTTGGACTACGGATCCATGTAGTAGCTAGATGGCTGGTTCTCCTCCTTTGTGCTTTCATGTGTAGATCTTGTGAGCTCCGTTCATGATCAAGATCATCTATTTGTAATTCATACATGTTGTGTTTGCGGGGATCCGATGGATATTGAGATGCTATTTCAGATTGATTATTGATTCTATCATGTCTTTGTTATTTGTGATCTTGCATGCTTTCCGTTGTTAGTAGCTATCTTGACCAAGTAGATGCTAGCAACTCTAAGAGTTAGTATTTGTGCTCGATAGTGGGTTCATGCGTCTGGTAATCTGGGGAAGTGACAGAAATCTCTAAGGTACTAGATGTGCTGTTGCTACTAGGGAGAAAACAATCCTTTGTTCATAGAACAATCGTATTGTTTACTTTACACAAAGTTCGTAAAGCAATAATCTGTTGCTTGCAACTTAGTACTGGAGGGGGTTCGGATGATAACCTGAAGGTGGATTATTAGTCATAGATGCAGTTGGATGGCGGTCTATGTATTATGTTGTAATGCCCAATCAAGTCTCAAAGGAGTCAAGATGATTAGTATATGCATGTATTGCTTTCTCGGTGTTTGTCAATTGCCCCGCTGTAATTTGTGGACCCAACATGTTATTTATCTTAAGGAGAGCCACCTCTAGTGAACTATGGATCCCAGTCCTTGTCTTTTACATACAATCTATAAATTGTTTACTGCTTTGTGTTTACTTTCTGCAAACTATTACTTCCTTCGATTCGATACGTTTAATCCTTTGTTTTCCGCAAAACACGGTGAGATTGACAACCTCATCGCAAGTTGGGGACAAAGTTCTGTGGTTGTGTTGTGCAGGTCTCCACGTTGGTACTAGCACCGGTAGTGTGCCCTGCCAAGGCTCAGCTAGTAACACCTTTGGGTTGTTTCCTTTCTCCTACTGGTTCGATTAAACCTTGGTTTCATAACTGAGGGAAACTTGTTGTTGTGCTCATCATACCTTCCTCTTGGGGTTCCCAACGAGCTCTACATCAACACTGAGCCATCAAGCATTTTTCTGGCGCCGTTGCCGGGGAGTCAAGGACATCTTCACAAGGGGAGTCCCTCATAACCAATCTCTTTACTTTGTTGTTTTTGTTTTGCTTAGTTTTCTTTTTTCTTTGTTTGCTTGTTTCTTTATCAAAAACACACAAAAAATAGTTTTGCAAGTTTGCTTTCTTATTTGAAAACCCAAAAAAATGACTACTCTTGAAAACACTAAGTTGTGTGACTTCACTAGCACCAACAACAATGATTTTATGAGCACACCTATTGCTCCACCTGTGGCTGAAAATACTTTCTTTGAGATAAAACCTGCTTTACTCAATCTTGTTATGAGAGAGCAATTTTCTGGTATTGGTAATGAAGATGCTCCTTCCCATCTAAATAACTTTGTTGAACTTTGTGAGATGCAACAGCATAGGGATATAGATGGTGATATTATTAAACTGAAATTGTTTCCTTTCTCTTTGAGAGGAAAAGCTAAAGAATGGTTGAATTCCTTAACTAGGAATAGTATTGATTCTTGGACTAAGTGCAAAGATGCTTTTATTGGAAAATACTATCCTCCTGCTAATATTATATCCATGAGAAGTGAAATAATGAAGTTTAAACAACTTGATAATGAGCATGTTGCTCAAGCTTGGGAAAGAATGAAATCTTTGGTAAAGAATTGTCCCACTCATGGACTGACTGCTTGGATGATCATCCAAACATTTTATGCAGGATTGAACTATTCTTCAAGGAACCTATTGGATTCTGCTGCTGGAGGTAGCTTTATGACCATCACTTTGGGTGCTGCAACAAAACTTCTGGACAATATGATGGTTAATTATTCTAAATGGCATACTGAGAGAGCTCCACAAGGTAAGAAGGTAAATTCTGTTGAGGAAACCTCCTCCTTGAGTGATAAAATTGATATTATTATGTCTATGCTTGTTAATGGGAAATCCCATATTGATCCAAATAATGTTCCTTTAGCCTCTTTGGTTGCTCAAGAAGAGCAAGTTGATGTGAACTTCATAAGAAATAGCAATTTTGGCAACAATGCTTATAGGAACAATTTTGGTAACAACAATTATAAGCCATATCCTCCCAACAATGGTAATGCTTACGGAAATTCTTACAACAATAATAAGAGTGCTTCCTCTGAACTTGAAGTTATGCTTAAAGAGTTTATTAGTAAACAAACTGCTCTCAATAAAACTATTGAGGAAAAACTCTCTAATGCTGAAAGAAATATAGCATCTTTGGCTGAAGCTCAATCTACTTTGAATAAAATGGCTGCTAAACCTGAAACTAATGAGAATCCCTTTGCAGCTACTAATGCCATACAAGTAAGAATTGATGAAAATGTTAGACTATTAACTGAATTACATGCTAAGTGGGAAAGAGAAGATGAAATTGCTAGAAACATTAGTGTTTCTACTATCACCACCACTAGTGTTGAGGATAGTAATAGTTCTACTACTTTAGATGATAAAGTTGATTTTGATCTTGATGGTTGCAATATCTCTGAAGTTATTAAGTTCCTACAAAATCTTGCTAAAAGTCCTAATGCTAGTGCTATGAACATGGCTTTTACAAAACACATTACTGATGCTCTCATAAAGATTAAGGGAGAAAAGATGAAACATAAAGCTTCTATTCCTATAAAACAAGAATATGGTTGGGAACCCATCATTAATATGGAAGTGAATGACTTTGATTTCAAAGCTTTGTGTGATCTTGATAGTAGTGTTTCTATTATGCCTAGAAGGATTTATGATATGCTTGATTTGCCTCCTCTTGAAGATTGCTATTTGAATGTCCCACTTGATGATAATGCTAAAAATAAACTCATGGGGAGTCTTAATGATGTTCTTATTATGGTTAACGATTCCTATGTCCCCGTTGAGTTCTATGTTTTGGATGTTGAATACAATGCTTCTTGTCCTATTACTTTGGGAAGACCTTTTCTTAGAACTATTGGTGCCATCATTGATATGAAAGAATGCACCATTAAATATCAACTCCCACTCAAGAAAGGTATAAAACACTTCCCTAAAAAGAGAGAAAAGATTTCTTTTGCTTCTCCTATGAAAACAAAATTTGGTCTTAATGCTTCTTCATTTGAGAACACTTGATTCTTTCTTTGCTTCTTATGCCTAACTTAAAGGCGTTAAAGAAAAGTACTTGTTGGAAGATAACCCAAGAGTTTTAGATGAGTCTTGGAAGTTATTACCTCTGTAATAACCTCTTATTATCCTTTTTATTTGCTTTTTGTGCCAAGAGTAACCTCTAATGAGAGTGAAGTAATGATTGGGAAAGTTGCTGCCCCGAAACAGATTTTTGTGCTTCACCGTAAACATTCCTGAGAGAGCTATGTGTGTCGGATTGAGCTGTAATATTTTGTGCTTCTGACCCAGGTTTTTATCTAACTTTCGTTAGTCCAACACTCTTTTATTTGAGCAACATAAGGTCTTTGAAAAAATTCGTCTTTACCTGCTGGTCTGTTTTGACAGATTTCTGCATTTGCTTCTTGTTAGTTCCTTCTTGAGTTCCTTTGGGGAATTGAGCTTTTTGAGGGAAGTGCTACAGTAGATAGTGTTCTAATGGAAGTTTATTTGGTGTTAGAACTGAACCTTGAGACTTATTTATCTTAAGTGCACTAATGTTGCTAATGAGATTGTGTGAAGTTTTGTATGAAGGAAAAATTTCAGGTGTATGGAAGGAATGAGTAATGAGATGAAGGATTGACTAAAGCTCAAACTTGGGGATGCCACGCGTGTCACCCTAAGAAATATCCAAGAAGTACAAGCGTCAAAGCTTGGGGATGCCCAAGGCATCCCCTTCTTCATCAATAAAAATCCTAGGTTTCTTCCAAACGCTTCATTTTTATTGTTTCATGCACAGTTGTGTTGTTCTTGGAGCGTCTTCTTTTTCGTTTTTGTTTTGGTTTTTAGTTTTCTTGGTTTTCTTAGTTTTCTGAATAAATTGTTTGGACACCCTCTTTCATACATTTGGTTTGCAAATAGTTTGGTTTGGTTTGGAAAAGAGTAGGAAAGTTCATGCTTCTGTGGTAAAAAGAGCTCGTTTTTGACTGTGGCCTATGCTTTGTCATGCCATGCTTGATATTGTTTTGGCTTTATGCTTAGTATTCTTTGTTGTAGCATGAATTGTTATAAACAATTGAAGATTGCTTAATGTGCCTTGGATGAATCATGCGTTGTTTTAGCATATTAAAGCATAGTATAGTGGTATTCTCCTTTGATGCTTTATTTGGGTTGACTTGGCACATGCTCACACCATGTTATGACTATCTCAAGTCACAATAGCCTTTATGATCCTTTAGTTTTCAACTTGTAGTATCACTTTATGCTTTGATCAATGATGTTTTGTCGCTCTGCATGATTATGGCCATTATTGCTCTCTTAGTTTGTCACTCCCAGTCTTTTGCTAGCCTCCACAACAAAGTATGAGTTCCACTCATGCATCCAACTCCCTAAACCAAGTTTTTCCAAAGAGTCCACCATACCTACCTACTAGCTTATGCTATTCCAAGTATATTGATGCTTTTGTTTACCTTCACTTGTTATGAGAAAACTTGTGATTAAAGCTCTCACTGTTGGGGATATACTTTCCGGGTATCCTCAACGTTCCTCACTGACCAGGGTGGCCCAGTTCGGGTTAGAGCTTTGCTTCACGGGGGGGCCCAGTAAGAGAGAGAAGACGGAGTCCCATCCGGCTACGGGAAGGCCCAGAAGACTTACCGACTTAGGCCTACAATGTTACTTGTAGTTCAAGATGTACTCTGTTACCAACTCTTAGTCGTAGCCGGATTGATCTCTCCTGTAAACCCTAGGCCAGATATCTATATAAGCCGTCCTAGGGAGAGCCTTTAGGGCAACATCAGATAACACTAGACACCTCAATAGTCTACAATCTCAACTCGCACAGGCGAAACCCTTGTAACCCATATTCCGGCTTTGCCGTATTACTGGATTGATAGCAGGAGTAGGGTCCGTCCAAAGCCGGCGGATTCGAACCTGGGTAAACTTGTGTGCTCACCGTCTCGGAACACCGTACGTCCCACACCCCTCTCTTCCGCACGCCTCGAGGACCCCCTCATGGCGTACTTGTCATCAATCCGACGACAGTTGGCGCCCACCGTGGGGCAAGTGAGCTTCAGATCTACGTTTCGAGCGGAATCTGCAAGAATCGGAATCAGCGTGACCATCGCCGTCGGTCGCATCCTCTACGCCATCAATGTCCCTCTCATCGTTCTCGACGAGACTTCGATTCCGGCTAGGGAGGCCGTGACTGCTTATACAATCATGTCTTTTGGCGAGATCGATGTTTACATCGGTTTTGCTGAACATGCCCAACCCACCCCAGGGGTGATGATAGAGGCAGAAGAAACTTCTGGGTCCCCTTTGTCCGCGGAGGCGGCAGAGTTCTGGATCTCAGAAAACCCTAATCCCACCCAGCCCGCACTAGCTGCAGAGATAGTGGAGAAATCCGAGCCTGAAGAAGACCTCGCGGACCAAGTCGAATCTGGAGTGGATCTCCCTGGAGAAGCCGGATCCCAGATCGACCCACCCGTGGAAGTCGAAATCCAGGCGGAGCACATCAACAACATAGATTCCGACTCTGATGATGTCGGCACAGACAAGCCTTTCCTCAGGTACACACTAAGATGTATGATACTGCGAGGCGCTAGCGCAGATGCAATCCTCGAAACCATTGAAAATTTCGAGAGAGCTGATCGCCCAAGCCCTAGAAGCGCGTCGTCAACAACTCCTTGATGAAGCCAAAAACATCGAGGTGGAGAAGAAGCGCATGTCAAACAAGGAGTACATGTCCCGTCTGCATCAGAAGACACGGAAGCGTCACGTAGATGACAACCAATTCCCACGTGTCCGTGCCGTCCTTTTTGGAGATGAGATGGGAAAGCCACGGAAGGACAACAATGGAGATTGGGTTTACCCAACACCAGTGCAAAATACTGTGGCAGCTCGCAAAATTTTATCAGCTAATCCAGGACCAGAAGAGATACGTCTAGGTATCAAGCTACTCAACAAGGGACTGGAGCAGCAAAAGGTCGCCCTGTCTGGAAGACAAAAGCTCGTCTCGGATTCCGACCAATGTCGCACAGATCCGGCATGGGCTGGCGCAAGATCCCACTATGTTCGGGCGCAGTATCATAACCCCGAACGTAGGGAAGACAATTATTCAAGAACCGGATCGACGGGGCAGCACCGCAGGACTACACATTACTGGAGCAACGTCGCTCCAGTAGCCGAGAAAGACGCAATCGCTGCACTCAATCCGAGGAATCCTCCCCGAAAGGGAGAAGATAAAGAAAAACGTCGGGAGGAGGATCGTCAGAAAATGCCACCTCCTAGACATGAAAACCGTCCGGCTAAACCTTACCATGGTGGGAACGACGGACGAAGGAACGACGGAAACCACGCTGGTACAAGTCGGCAGGGGGCTCGTCACAGTCAAGAACCTCCCTGGGACCGGAATAATGACGCTTCGGACGGAGGCCGGTGATCAGCCAGAAACAACCCAGCTGCACCACCCTCTCCACTGCACAATTATCACAACGGCCCCCAAGGAGGTCAAGGAGGACGACATGGCGGAGGAGGTGGTGGCAGAAGCCGAAGTCCGGCTCCAAGGCACCGCAGCCACAGCCGATATTCGGGACGATCCCTATCCCCGAACGACGCAAGGCACATGATCAACTCCAACATAGAGGCTCAGCGCTACGACAACGATGACGTGTACGTGGGCCCAAAGTGCTTCGGACCACGCATCAGAGCTACAAGATTCCCGCAAGGATTTGCTATCTCAAGACATATTCAAGCCTACGACGGCATTGCTCGGCCAGACACCTGGTTACAGGACTTCTTCCAAGCTTGATGCATCGCTAAAGGCGGAAATAGCCTGGTCGCAACCCGATATCTCCCACTTATGTTGCGGAAGACGGCGCGATCATGGCTCAATGAACTTCCGGCAAACACCATCCACAACTGGTATGATTTACAAAGTGCGTTCTTTCAGAATTTCGAAGGCACATATCGGAGGCCATGTACGGTTGGAGACCTACAGCGTTGCACCCAGAAAGCCAGAGAAACTTGCTGAGATTATCTCGGACGATGGATTGACACCAAGAACTCCTGCAAGGGAGTAAATGATCAAACTACGATTGAAGCTTTTATTTCAGGTGTCCCAATTGGATTACTGCGCCATCGCTTGAAGTGTGACAAGGTTACTGATCTGGGAGAGATGATAGAAACAGTGAGCAAGTATGCAGATGCTGACGACGATGCAGAGGGATTACTCAACGTCCTGGCTATACCTCAGTTAGCAAAGACAAAGCAACAGGCTTAGAAACGCAAAAACACCTCGAAAGAAAAACCCAACGTGGAGACAGTAGTAGTCACTACTGTTTCCGGGTCTGGAGGACGAGGAGGACGTGGCGGAGGCCGCGGGCGTGGCCGTGGGACATCAAGGGTCCAAGGTAGAGGAGAGCAACAACCAGGCAAAACCTACACTTGGGACGACATTGCCAATAACCCATTTGTGCATCATTTAGACGCCAGTGGGGGCTCGTACCACACCAACGCTGAATGTCGTTTTAACGATGACATCAAGAGAGATGATACCGCAGGCTACAAAGCTAAGTGGAAGAAGGGAAAGAAAAATCCCAAAAAAGAAAAAGAGACCAAGGAAGATTCCGACATGGAGGAAGCCGACGCTTCAAATCCCAAGTCGGAAGGGAAGAAAACGTTTCCTACCAAGAAGGACACTTACGTCAACTTCCTCCGGTCTCAACCAGCAAAGGTCAAGAAAGCAGTTCTCCACGAGCTCAATGCAATAGTTCCGGCTGTCCCTCAGTATTTGGACTGGTCGGAGGTGGCAATTACATTTGACCGTGCTGATCATCAGCCTAAGTTGCATAGGCGAGGAAAATACGCCTTAATCGTCAATCCACTTATTGACGGTTATGGTTTCTCCAAGACCCTCATGGACGGTGGTAGTAGCATCGATATTCTCTATGTAGAAATGCTACGCCGGATGAAGATCTCGAAAACACAGCTTAACCATAGCTCTGTGATTTTTCACGGGGTTGTACCAGGACGACAAGCTAATTCCCTTGGAAAGATCACTTTGGATGTTACTTTTGGAACACCAAAAAATTATCGAACGGAGGCACTTTCCTTCGAAGTGGTCCTGTTCAAGAGCGCATACCACGCTATATTCGGACATCCGGCTTACTAGGCTTTTATGGCTCGTCCGTGTTGCATTTACAAAATGATGAAAATTATAGGTCCCAACGGCGTGATCACCATCAGGGGAGACCCGAAGAAAGCGCGAAAGTGCGAGGATGGAAATGCCGCCTTTGCCGAAGCCGTGCTGCACGCCCAGGAGTACCAGGAGATCAAGAAGAGCATAGATCCGTCCGAGATCCCGCGACGAAGAAGGAGGTGACAAAACCAAATCCGGAGTTCAAGGCATCAGAAGAGACGAAGCTGACGCCATTGAAGGATGATGACCCCTCCAAGGTGACCCAGATAGGCGCAGGCCTAAGTAGCTGCCAAAAGTACGCCAAGCAAGCTCATGTTCCTCCTGATCAAATCAACAATACCTATAACATGGCCATTTGCGGTCTGGGGGCTTGATATGGTAGGACCTTTTAAACGAGCTCCAAGTGGATTTACTCACCTCTTAGTGATGGTGGATAAATTCACGAAATGGATCGAGGCTAAACCTGACACTAGTTATGATGGAGCAACAGCCAAAAGATTTGTCGAGAATGTTATAATCCGGTATGGTTATCCGCATAGCATTATCACAGAACAACGGGAGTAATTTTTCCATGGGAGAGTTGGCTAAATTCTGCGACGAGCAAAATATCTGGCTTGACATTGCGTCAGTCGCACATCCACAGGCTAACGGACAAGTCGAAAGAGCAAATGGTTTAATTCTACAAGGCTTGAAACCAAGACTCGAAGCACCACTGAAACGTGCTGCGCGGGCTTGGGCAGAGGAACTACCCTCTGTAATTTGGAGTTTGCGAACAACTCCGAACAGGTCAACAGGATATACACCTTTCTTCTTGGTCTATGGCGCAGAAGCAGTTCTTCCTAGTGATTTGATTCATAATTCTCCCAGAGTGGCCGCGTATATTGAAGAGGATGCTGAGATTTCTCGACAAAATGACCTCGACTTAGTCGAAGAAGTTCGCGTCGTTGCTGAAATGAGATCTACAGCCTATCAGCAGAAGTTACGCAAGTATCATAGCCAGGGAGTCTGAACTAGATCTTTCAATAAAGGTGATTTGGTTCTCCGGCTTGTGCAACAAAGAAAGCACAAACTTTCCCCAATATGGGAAGGGCCCTTTTTGGTTAGTCGAGTATTGCAAAATGGGTCGTACTACTTAACTGACATGAGGCCAATCAAAGAAAGACCCGCTACTAAGAAGAGAAAGAGAGCTGGAGGCAGTACAAATCCGGAAGAATTAGACAGACCATGGAATATTGCTCAACTACGTCCCTTTTATTCTTAGTTTTATCTTTCTTTGTAATTATACATATGTACATGCTCTGTGAGAAATAAAAGTTTTGGTTACCTCAAAGTTTTCCTGAGAAGTTTTTACCATCTTATTTCCTAATGATCATGTCATAGTCGAAAATCCCATAATGCTTGAAAGTACTTTATGCTCATGTTCGTTCTGGTTTAGATTTCTGATTCTAAAACTGCTACCTTCGGGTATAACTCTAAAAAAACTCTAGTCTTTACTTGGGTTATTTGTCTGATTGCTGGATGCGGGTATCTTCCGAGTAGTGAATTGTTGGTACTGGAAGCCGGCTTTGTTTCTGAGTTTAAACTGGTTTAGCAATTGAGCTCCGTTGCTCGGCAAAGTTTCCGGCTGAAGGTTTGGCCGGCTCACGAAAGGGACGAGGCGGAAAGCCAAATAAACGATAAGTAGAGACGGAAAATTCTAAGTGCTTATGAAAACATTTCAGGCACGCAAATAGTCTAAGACAAAAGTGCTGAATAGATAAAGAAAAACTTAGCACTAGCAAAAATCTTAGTACTTAATATTTACAATCGCATCAGGTTTTTTCCAGAATAATACATAAGTTTTCTGGTCTATGATGCAGGAGGAGATGAAGGATCTGCCGGCTCGCTGGCTACTCCGCCTTGATATCTTGCCGAGATGTCCGGATATGAGATGGTCCGTTCATCGTCGGAAACTTCTTCGGCATCTTCTGGAGAAGGTGGCGGAGTATCCACGTGGGTGAAGAAGGGCGTCTCGTAGCTGGTCAGATCAGCTACGTGACACCCATATCCGGCGCAGGAGTGCATGATAGCTTGAAGGTCCTGCTCCTGGCCATCTTCGTCTACTTTGCAGTACCCTCTGGTCACTTGCCATATCTCCATGTTTCCATGGTGGCTCATGACCATGGTGAGAGCGTTCTGCGCAGCGGTCCGCACGTAGGACATGTTCCAGTCCCAAACAAGCTGCGGCATCTCCTTGGCCTTCTCCCGCACTTAGAAGTCCGACATGCTTGGCATGTCCGGAATCCTAAGAGATTCGCCAATGTCCTCAAGGGACTGGCGATAGTCATGAATGAGATCACCGACTTGGGTAAGCCGGTGAGTGCGGGGTTCGGACGAGGAGGAGTCCGTCAAGTTCAGAGGACCTACACACAAAACAAGTCAATGTAAATCCTACATTGATGAAAGTCGAAGAAAGAATAAATCAGATAGATGGAACATACCAAGAATGATGTCGTCAATCTTGGCTTTCTCTTCCCGAAGACTCTGGAGTTCAGCCCGGAGCGCCTGGGAGATATCCTTCTCTCTGCCAACCTCATTCTTGAGGTCTGAGATAACCTTATCTTGAGCGGCAATCTTGAGATCGCGCTCTTCAGTGGCCATGGAGGAGGACTTGAGCTATGCTCCTTTCATGATCAGCCTTAAGCTTATCCAGCTCTTGGCGAAGTCCCTTGTTCTCCACCACTAAGGTTTTGAGGTTCTCGGCCTCTTCAATCATAGCGATGGATTGTTTCACCAATGCTGTAAGTCAAAAAGAACAACAGTTCAGAAAAATTCGACATTGGGAAAAGTAAAAGACAAGGTTTGAATCTCGAAATGTTACCTTCGGCTTCATCCTTGGCCAACTTGAGTTCAACATTTTTAAGACGGAGAGCTTTGATTTCTCTCCGCTTATCACAGACAATTTTTAACAATTCCTGGTTATAGGAATACACTTTCTGTAAGTCAGAATACCCAAAGTCAGAAAGCTACTTAAGACTCGGGCTAATATTTTTTGCTAAATATCAGCACGAGCCTTGGGGGCTACACTAGTTCGTTCTTTGGCATCCTAATGAAAGCATAAACTCGGATTTCTATATCCTACTTCATGCTTGGGGGCTAGAGGATATGATATAACATAAGGTAAAAAAGAAGAGTTGGAATTCCGACTTACATATTGCTCGCGGGTGAGTTTGTCTAAACCCGCGTTCACCTCAACTGCCACCTTCTCGGCGAGAGTAAGATGAATTACTGGGGCTGTTGGAAGCTCTCCAGTCCTGATCTTCTCGTCGCGAAGGCGGACTTGGGCGAGAAGGTCAGAGAACTTGACGTCCTCTGCTTCTTGCGCTTCCTCTTCAGGGGATAGATGGCTTTTTTGTCCAGGACTTGCCTGGCCAGCCGCTGGATTTCCTCTGTGGACTTCCGGGATAAGCCAAATTTGGCAAGTCCGGGGTTGCTGAGGAGGTTGTCGACGAAGACTTCAGTCGAGGGATCATTACCCGAAGAGGGTTCACCCTTATCTTGAGCTGACGCACCAACGGTGACGTCAGTGTGCGATCCAAGGATCACAGGCGCTGTTGGAGGAGTCGGATCTTCTGCAACAGCCGGGGAAGGAGTAATCACCGGTGTTGCAGAAGGTTGAGGGGTAGGAGTCGAAGGAGCCGTGGTAGGGGAAGCTGTGGTAAGCTTCATCTGTCGCAGGGGCTTTGCAGGAATCCCCTTCCCCTTACCCTTGATGAGAGGCTTGGCTCTGAGAGTGTAATAAAGTCGGAAACATTACATCTCAGAAAGAAATTCGAGAAAGGTACAAAGGCGAAAATTGTGAATGAAAGTTACCTCTTCACAACGGGCACTTTCTTTGTGCCTACTGCCACTGTCGGAGCTTTGCGCTTCTTGAGCGCAAGGTCCGACAATGGAACCACTTCAGATATCCTTCGAGTGGAGCAAGCTCCGACTCGGGGAGATCAGCAAGCTGAAAACAAGAAAACATATCAGCATTGCAATGTATGACTTAAAAGATTGAAACACGTAAAAGGTGTACTGATGGAGGCTTACCGCTACCACGGGGTTTTCCGCCGTGTGCATGTCCAGAGAAATCTCCGGAATTTTTCTCTCGATCCGCTCCTTAATCAGCCATTTGATCTGGCTTATATAGCCTTGGCTGGTGTAGGCCTTGGGGCTGATGTGGAGAGAATATTTTTTGGAAGACGTGATGCAGTGCATCAGTCTATCCCCGTGGTACTGAAGTGGCTGGATCCGACGTGCGACCCAACACTGAACTAAGTCAGGTCCCCTCAAACCCTTGTGCTTGATAAGATATTCGATCCGCCTCTTAGCGAGGATCAGATCGTCAGTAAGAGCCGGAGCAGCCTCATCCCAGGAAGGCTGGGCTGTGGCGGCTCCGTCGACAAAAACCGGCAAAGCAGTAGCTTTGTCGGGAGCTGGAATATCCCTATGATAGAAAAAGGTGGCTGGCAATTGTTTGACCGAGTCACTGGCAGCAATTTTGGGATAGGACCGGTCTTGTCTAACAGAAAAACTAATAGTACCAGCGATATAAGGAACACCGGCAGTAATAGAATTTCTCCAGACATGGAAGTAATACCGGAAAAGGAGCAAACTCGGCCTAATGCCGAGAAAGCCCTCGCAAAGCGCAGCAACTCCATAATGGTCAATCACCTCAGAGAAGAAATCCGAGGGAGGAAAAGACAAACCTCGGTCCAGATGGGTGCCGAAGTGGACGCGCTCGCCCTCGTGCGGATTGGGGATGGTTTCGCCGGAACCGCTCCGCCAGTCGCCGACGGCGAGAAGCCCCTCCTTCTCCACATTCTTGAGGGCCGCCTCGTCGAGGGCGCCAGGGATCCAGATTCCCCGGAAACTTTCTTTTTCTGCAGCTGCTTCTGCCGACGCTGCCGCCGCCGCCGCCAGAGAGGAAGAAGAGGATGAAGCCATTTCTCTCCGGTGGAAAGGGGTGACCCTAAAGTGGTGGCGCTAGGAGCTCTGTGGGAGGAAAACGAAAGGGCTCTAGGCGCGCTGGAGATTTGGGAAGAAAGGAACGGCGAAAGGCAAGTGGAGAGGAGAAGAAAAAATCTAGACCCCTTATATCTACCTACCTGCGCCAAGATTCGTGCAAATGCTACAGCGTAACCGCCACGTGTCGTGGAAAGGACTGGGAAGGGCCCGCGCGATGATTGCGTCGCCTCGATCTCCACGCACGCATTGAAACGGCGCCTTGGTTCCATGAACCGCGGACCCACAAACGGTCGTACTGACGTAACACCTGTCGGATGACGTGACTTGACCATGCTTGTGTCAGGTGGCGTTAGAGACCAAGTTCCGGCTTAGTTTAAAAAGCGAGCTGGAAAATTCGAGTAACTAATTGAAAGGTCCGACTTACTTTTAAGACCCGGATCATATTTTTTGTTATAAAGTTTCAGGAACCCTTCAAGATTCTGCAAGCCGAAGATCAAGCTAGACGATGATAAAATCCGACTTTGGATCTTGGAGGCCTCCGGGGGCTACTGTTGGGGATATACTTTCCGGGTATCCTCAACGTTCCTCACTGACCAGGGTGGCCCACTTTGGGTTAGAGCTTTGCTTCACGGGCGGCCCAGTTAGAGAGAGAAGACGGAGTCCCATCCGGCTACGGGAAGGCCTAGAAGACTTACCGACTTAGGCCTACAATGTTACTTGTAGTTCAAGATGTACTCTGTAACCAACTCTTAGTCGTAGCCGGATTGATCTCTCCTGTAAACCCTAGGCCGGATATCTATATAAGCCGTCCTAGGGAGAGCCTTTAGGGCAACATCAGATAACACTAGACACCTCAATAGTCTACAATCTCAACTCGCACAGGCGAAACCCTTGTAACCCATATTCCGGCTTTGCCGTATTACTGGATTGATAGCAGGAGTAGGGTCCGTCCAAAGCCGGCGGATTCGAACCTGGGTAAACTTGTGTGCTCACCGTCTCGGAACACCGTACGTCTCACACCCCTCTCTTCCGCACGCCTCGAGGACCCCCTCATGGCGTACTTGTCATCAATCCGACGACAGTGACATGCACCATCAAAGACTTGATCAAAGTATTTGTAAAACACTCAAAGATGGGATCATAGTACTTCAATCATAACATGAAAGACAAAGAAACTATGATGCAACATGAAAATGCACAAACAAAATATTCTTGAATAACAATGCTTTGCAAGACGTTTGTTTGTTTCACATAAAGAAAACATAGCATAGTGGCATTCAGCTTGTCCTTCAAAGAGTAGCAAACATAAATGCATAGGACACCTTCAAAGTTTACAAGAGTGACTAGATACAAATAGTTTAAAACAAGCAATATCAAGGTATGCATCAATCAACAAGTCTTGGGACAATGCACGTAGAACTAAGAATGGCCACTATGCTCTCAAGAAAGTGCTCAAAGAATAAGTGGAGACTCAACAAGGAAATGAAAAGGTTTTGAATAGTTTGAAAGGCGTCCAAATGCTGAAAGTATGGTACTCATTAGCTTTGAGATCTCATTGCCCCTATCATAAGCATCTTTAATGTGGTTAAGGTGAAAGTGAGGTCCAATGTGAGTTATATGCTTGGCAGACTATAAACTGAAAATCCCAAGTCCCTTGAGTACGAGGGTCGCTCCTCATGCTACTCAACTTTAGTTACCGGTAAGTTCTTGTCATCGTAAGTATGTGCGTATCATAGAGAACCGCCAACGGGGTACCCCTTGCCCGATGATACGGAAGAATCCCCATATCAAAATGACAAGGCAAGCAGACAATGAGTATGTAGGCAATCTTCTTATTTACCATGGGAAAATGGTGCTTTTTTCTCTCTTTCCTCTTTTCATAAAACTCTTTTTTTCTTTTTCTCAATAGCTATCTCTCTCTTTTTTATAAGAAGAATGCTTCATAGATATCATTATTGTTACGCTGCAGGTTTCCACCAAGTCAGCATGGATTAGACCAGCGGCCCAGGCATTTCTCTAACACACATACATAACTCCATGGACTTACAAGCTCCCCTTTTATTTCACACCGACGACATCCGCAAACAAAAGAGCAAGGTATCAACTGGGTATATATTTACAAGTGTTGAAAGCGTTCCCCGTGACAACACGGTTCTGCTAACTCCCCAGCCTATAATTAGCAAGCATATAACTTTCATGGAGAGTTCACAATGGTTCAGGTTTATTAAGTGCAGGAAATAAAGTGTGCCATCAAGTTCGTGAGAGCTTTACTAACTAAATTTCTCATAACAAGCAAACATTTTATTCGGAAGAAAACGAGGCATATTGAATATGCACGGAAGTAGCAAATGATGCTAATAGGTAGGTATGGTGGACACTTTGGCAATATTTTGTTTAAGGGAGTTGGAAACTTGAGTAAAACATACTCAGTGTAAGTGAAGGCTAGCAATAGTAAGGGAGCGACAAACGAGAGAGCAATAATGGCCATAATCATGCAGAGCGACAAAACATCATTGATCAAAGCATAAAGCGATACTACAAGTTGAAAACTAAAGGATCATAAAGGCTTATGGTGACTTGAGATAGTCATAACATGGTGTGAGCATGTGCCAAGTCGACCCAAATAAAACATCAAAGGAGAATACCACTATATACTATGGTTTAATATGCTAAAACAACGCATGATTCATCCAAGGCACATTAAGCAATCTCAATTGTTTATAACAAGTCATGCTACAACAAAGAATACTAAGCCTAAAGCCAAAACAATATCAAGCATGGCATGATAGAGCATAGGCCATAGTCAAAAACGAGCTCTTTTTACCACTTAAGCATGAGCTTTCCTACTCTTTTCCAAACCAAACCAAACCATTTGAACACCAATGTATGAAAGGGGAGGTCCAACCAATTTATTCAGCAAACTAAGCAAACCACGCAAACTAAAAACCAAAACGAAAATGAAAAAGAAGATGCTCCAAGAACAACACAACTGTGCATGAAACAATAAAAATGAAGTGTTTGGAAGAAACCTGGGATTTTTATTTATGAAGAAGGGGATACCTTTGGCATACCCAAGCTTTGAAGCTTGTACTTCTTGGATATTTCTTGGGGTGACACGCGTGGCATCCCCAAGCTTGAGCTTTAGTCCATCCTTCATCTCATTACTCATTCCTTCCATAACAGCCTGGGGCAGAAGCACAAACAATTACAGCTCAATCCGACATACAGAGCTCTCTCACGAATTTTTACGGTGAAGCACAGAAATCTGTTTCGGGACAACAACTTTCCCAATCATTACTTCACTCTCATTAGAGGTTACTCTTGGCACAAAAAGCAAATAAAAATGATAAGGAGAGGTTATTACAGAGGTAATAACTTCCAAGACTCAACTAAAACTTTTGGGTTATCTCCCAATAAGTACTTTTCTTTAATGCCTTTAAGTTAGGCATAAGAAAAAACTGAAATGGATAGAACAGAATTAAGCGGAGATAATCATGTTGAAAACATTGGTTTGTTCGATGAAATCCTTTTGTTAACAAGGTTGATCAGGTCTTGTTACAAAACAATTCCATATGAGACAAAACTTTGTATCCCACTAATGATTATGTTACCTCAACCTTGATAGCAATGGTCCCAATCATAATAATTTCAATTTTTTTCTCTTGGTATGGGACAATATATTTCTCCAACTTGAATGCCCTCAACATGTTCAATTGAATTCAAACCATAAGTCCTTTTAATCTTCTTGAGGAAATAGACAATGTGTTCATTGAAGGTAACCTTCCCTTGATTACAATTAATAACAGCTCCTGCAGTATTTAAGAAAAGGTCTCTCAAGAATAATAGACAAATTATCATCTTCAGGCATAAAAGTTTGAGAGGATGCTCTCATAAGAAATATGAGTTGAAGTAAAAGAGATGATCAAGAAGCAAATTCCAAACACATTTAAGTCTAACCCACTTCCTATGCATAGGAATCATGTAAGCAAATAAATTTGCAAAGAACAAAGTGACAGGCATAGGAAGATAAAACAAGAGTAACTTCAAAACTTTTAGCACATAGAGAGGTGTTTCAATACCATGAAAACTCCTACCACCATATTTTCCTCTCTCAAAATAATTTTCAGTAGCCTCATGAATAAACTCAACAATATAACTATCACATAAAGCATGCTTTTCATGATCTACAAGCACTAGAGCCTTATCATAAACATTTTCAAAGGAAACCTCGGGAACATAACATTCATCCTCCTTTAGTAAGCATGGAGGACAATCAAATAATGTAAGGGATAAAGAGTTACTCTCATTAGAAGGTAGGCATGGGTAGCTAATCCATTCTTCCTCCTTTTGGTCATCACTCTCCTCCTCTTTTTCATCTGATGAGATTTCAGGTTCATCAATTTCTTCTTCCATAGGATCCTACAAGGCATTACTCTCTTCCATTTGTGGAAAGCATCTATTAAAATATTCAAGGATATAGCTGTTTTCATCCTTGTAATTATCAAAGCAAAATTTAATTATACCATACACCTCATATTTGTAAGGTGAATCATCAATATTTTCAAGCAAACTAGCAAGTTCAAAAGCACCCTTCCAAGCAATGAATTCTTCAATTTGTTCCGCATCATAAAAGTCATAAATTCCTTTAGCATAGGAAGATATGGTATCATTATCACTATACTCACATTGAAAAGGGAGGTGTTTATACCTCTTTCTGCAACAAGACTCATCACAGCAATAAGTAACATTATAAGTAGAGCACACGTTCCTAGCAATGGTATACAATCTATCAATTTGTTCCCATAAGTGTTTCCCTTTTTGTGACAAGCGGTGTTCCTTATAATAATATTTTTGATCTTCCGTGAACCCACCTTGCCAATAAGCTTCAGTTTCAAAGAAACCAACCATTGACAAAAGCATGATAAAGCAAGACAATAACAGACCAACGAAAACAACAACTAGAGTAGGAACTAATTTTTTTGTATTTTTTATAAAGAAACAAGCAAACAAGGAGAAAGATAAACTTAGCTTGAACAATAGTGAATCCAAGTGGACTTGATAAATAAAGCTATGCTCCCCAACAACGGTGCCAGAAAATAGTCTTGATGACCCAATTTATTGATTCGACACAAGGGGAGACAAAGAATATTTATAAGCCTTAACAACTGAGTTGTCAATTCAGCTGCACCTGGAAACAATCTTGCTCATGGCAGTTTATCAGTAGCTACAGTTTTGTATTAGGAATAGTAAAGTAACAACAGTAGTAAAGCAAAGACAGTAGTAACAAAAGCAGTAAACAGTGGGATTCGAGTGCGGTAGGCATATGGATGGATGGATGGGCGTTGCATGGACAAGACAATTCACATAGCAATCAGAACATAGGACAATTGCAGATAAATAAGATAAAGCACCCAAGTACTAGACAATCCTAGGCATACGTTCCATATATAGTCATACGTGCTCGCAATGAGAACTTGCACAACATCTTTTGTCCTGCCAGCCCGTTTGCAGCGGGGCCTCTAGGGAACTACTGGCAATTAAGGTGCTCCTTTTAATAGAGCACCGGAGCAAAGCATTAACACTCCGTGAACACATGTGATCCTCACACCAAAGCCTTTCCCTTCCGGTTATCCCGATTTCTGTCACTTCGAGGCCATAGGTTCCGGACAACGACGTGTGTATACAACTTGTAGATAAGACCAGAAACAATACTATCATAATGAATCAATAATAAGTTCAGATCTGAAATCATGGGACTTGGGCCCTAGTGACAAGCATTAAGCACAACAAAGTTGCAACAAAGTCATAAAACACTAATAAGAGATACTAGGCACCATGCTCTAACAATCTGATGCCATTACATGAATGATCTCATCCAATCCCTACCATCCCCATAGCCTACAACGGGGGATTACTCACTCATAGATGGGGGAAACATGGATGGTCGATGAAGATGATGGTGAAGATCGATGGAGATGGCTCCGGGGCACTTCCCCGTCCCAGCAGGGTGCCGGAACAGAGACTTTCTGTCCCCCGAATCTCCCCTTCGGGGGCGGCGGCGCAGCAGAACTTTTCGTGGAAAAACATCGAACCCCCCGAAGTTTTTAGATCAGAAGGCTTCTTATAGGCGAAGAGGGAGACCGAGGGGGTGTCTGGGGCCACCACACCATGCCCTGGCGCGGCCAGGCCCAGCCCGCGCATGGGGGTGGTGTGGCCAGCCCCTGGCCCTCCTCTGTCTCGTATTCTGGCTCCTGGAGTCTTCTGGAAAAATAGGCACTTCGGCTTTTGTCCCGTCCAATTCCGAGAATATTCATTTTCTGACATTCCTGGAACCAAAAACAGCAGAAAACAGGCAGCTAGCACTGTGGCTCTTGTTAATAGGTTAGTCCAAGAAATCATATGAAAGGTACTCCAAAGTGAGGACAAAACACGAGAAAGTGGAAAAAAACAAGCATGGAGCATCAAAAATTATAGATACATTTGCAATGTATCACGTATCGAATGGAAAGAAGTAAAAGTTTGCAGAAAGTAAACACAAAGCAGTAAACAGTTTGTAGATTGAATGTAAAAGACAAGGACCGGGATCCATAGTTCACTAGAGGTGGCTCTCCTTATGATAGATAACATGCTGGGTGAACAAATTACAGCGGGGCAATTGACAAACATCGAGAAAGCAATACATGCATATACTAATCATCTTGACTCCTTTGAGATTCGATTGGGAATTACAACATTATACATAGACCGCCATCCAACTGCATCTATGACTAATAATCCACCTTCAGGTTATCATCCGAACCCCCTCCAGTATTAAGTTGCAAGCAACAGATTATTGCTTTATGAACTGCGTGTAAAGTAAACAATACGATTGTTTGATACATTGCAAATGTATCTATAATTTTTTATGTTCCATGCTTGGTTTTATCCACTTTCTTGTGTTTTGTTCCAACTTTGGAGTACTTTTCTTATGATTTCTTGGACTAACCTATTAACAAGAGCCATAGTGCCAGCTACCTGTTTTCTGCTGTTTTTGGTTCCAAGAAAGTCAGAAAATGAATATTCTCGGAATTGTACGGGACAAAAGCCAAAGTGTCTATTTTTCCGGAAGTCATCAAGTGCCAAAATACGAGACGAAGAGGGGCCAGAGGCCGGCCACACCACCTGGCCGCGCGGCCAGGCTTGGCCCACGCCAGGGGGTGGTGTGGCCAGCCCAGGCACCCCCTCGGCCTCCCCTTCTGACTATAAGATGCCCTCGGGACGAAAACCCTAAGTGCCCGATCAAAAATCCACGAAAGAGTCTGTAGCCGCCGTCATCTCCATCCCTAGATCGGGAGGGATCTGAAGCTCTTCCCGGCACCCTGCCAGAGAGGGGAATTCACCCTGGAGGCCTTCTTCATCACCATGCAAGCCTCCGGTGTGATGCGTGAGTAGTTCATCCTTGGACTACGGATCCATGTAGTAGTTAGATGGCTGGTTCTCCTCCTTTGTGCTTTCATGTCTAGATCTTGTGAGCTCCGTTCATGATCAAGATCATATATTTGTAATTCTACATGTTGTGTTTGCGGGGATCCGATGGATATTGAGATGCTATTTTAGATTGATTATTGATTCTATCATGTCTTTGTTATTTGTGATCTTGCATGCTTACTGTTGTTAGTAGCTATCTTGGCCAAGTAGATGCTAGCAACTCCAAGAGTTAGTATTTATGCTCGATAGTGGGTTCATGCCTCTGGTAATCTAGGGAAGTGACAGAAAACTCTAAGATACTAGATGTGTTGTTGCTACTAGGGAGAAAACAACAATCCTTTGTTCATAGAACAATCGTATTAGTTACTTTACACGCAGTTCGTAAAGCAATAATCTGTTGCTTGCAACTTAATACTGGAGGGGGGGGTCGAATGATAACCTGAAGGTGGATTATTAGTCATAGATGCAGTTGGATGGCGGTCTATGTATTATGTTGTAATGCCCAATCGAATCTCAAAGGAGTCAAGATGATTAGTATATGCATGTATTGCTTTCTCGGTGTTTGTCAATTACCCCGCTGTAATTTGTTCACCCAGCATGTTATCTATCTTAAGGAGAGCCACCTCTAATGAACTATGGATCCTAGTCCTTGTCTTTTACATACAATCTATAAACTGTTTACCTCTTGTGTTTACTTTCTGCAAACTTTTACTTATTTCCATTCGATGCGTTTAATCCTTTGTTTTCTGCAAAACACGGTGAGATTGACAATCTCATCGCAAGTTGGGGACAAAGTTCCGTGGTTGTGTTGTGCAGGTCTCCACGTTGCTACTAGCACCGGTAGTGCGTCCTGCCAAAGCTCAGCTAGTAACACCTTTGGGGTGTTTCCTTGCTCCTACTGGTTCGATTAAACCTTGGTTTCATAACCGAGGGAAACTTGCTGCTGTGCTCATCATACCTTCCTCTTGGGGTTCCCAACGAGCTCTACATCAACACCGCCATCAAGCATTTTTCTGGGCGCCGTGCATTGAGCCATCAAGCATTTTTCTGGCGCCGTTGCCGGGGTGTCAAGGACATCTTCACAAGGATTGAACTATTCTTCAAGGAACCTATTGGATTCTGCTGCTGGAGGTACCTTTATGACCATCACTTTGGGTGCTGCAACAAAACTTCTGGACAATATGATGGTTAATTATTCTGAATGGCATGCTGAGAGGGCTCCACAAGGTAAGAAGGTAAATTCTGTTGAGGAAACCTCCTCCTTGAGTGATAAGATTGATATTATTATGTCTATGCTTGTTAATGGGAAAGCCCATATTGATCAAAATAATGTTCCTTTGGCTTCTTTGGTTGCTCAAGAAGAGAAAGTTGATGTGAACTTCATAAGAAATAACAATTTTGGAAACAATGCTTATGGTAATAACAACTATAGGCCCTAACCTCCTAGTAATACTTATGGCTATAATGGTAAACCTGGATTACCTAGTGAAGGAATAATTTTAGAAGTTGAAAAAGCCACTAAAAACTTCATGCAAATGCAATATGAGACAAATAAACTATTCATTAAAACTATGGAGGAAGAATCTATCATTTTGAAGAACATTAGCCATCAACTTGAGAGTCTAAATAGGGAAATTCCTAGTTTACAATTGAAACTCTCTAATTCTGAAAGAAATATATCATCTTTGTCTGAAGCTCAATCTTGATTGATTAATAAAATGGTTGCTTGATACATTGCAAATGTATCTATAATTTTTGATGTTCCATGCTTGGTTTTATCCACTTTCTTGTGTTTTGTTCCAACTTTGGAGTACTTTTCATATTATTTATTGGACTAACCTATTAACAAGAGCCACAGTGCCAGCTGCCTGTTTTCTGCTGTTTTTGGTTCCAGGAAAGTCAAAAAATGAATATTCCTGGAATTGGACGGGACAAAAGCCAAAGTGCCTATATTTCCGGAAGTGATCAAGTGCCAGAATACGAGACGGAGAAGGGCCAGGGAGCGACCACACCACCTGGCCACGCGGCCAGGCCTGGCCCGCGCCAGGGGGTGGTGTGGCCGCTCCCGGCACCCCCTCGGCCTCTCCTTCCGCCTATATATTGCCCTCGGTACGAAAACCCTAAGTACCCGATCAAAAATCCACGAAAGAGTCTGTAGCTGCCGTCATCTCCATCCCTAGATCGGGAGGGATCTGAAGCTCTTCTCGGCACCCTGCCGGAGAGGGGAATTCACCCTGGAGGCCTTCTTCATCACCATGCAAGCCTCCGGTGTGATGCGTGAGTAGTTCATCCTTGGACTACGGATCCATGTAGTAGCTAGATGGCTGGTTCTCCTCCTTTGTGCTTTCATGTGTAGATCTTGTGAGCTCCGTTCATGATCAAGATCATCTATTTGTAATTCATACATGTTGTGTTTGCGGGGATCCGATGGATATTGAGATGCTATTTCAGATTGATTATTGATTCTATCATGTCTTTGTTATTTGTGATCTTGCATGCTTTCCGTTGTTAGTAGCTATCTTGACCAAGTAGATGCTAGCAACTCCAAGAGTTAGTATTTGTGCTCGATAGTGGGTTCATGCGTCTGGTAATCTGGGGAAGTGACAGAAATCTCTAAGGTACTAGATGTGCTGTTGCTACTAGGGAGAAAACAATCCTTTGTTCATAGAACAATCGTATTGTTTACTTTACACAAAGTTCGTAAAGCAATAATCTGTTGCTTGCAACTTAGTACTGGAGGGGGTTCGGATGATAACCTGAAGATGGATTATTAGTCATAGATGCAGTTGGATGGCGGTCTATGTATTAATGTTGTAATGCCCAATCAAGTCTCAAAGGAGTCAAGATGATTAGTATATGCATGTATTGCTTTCTCGGTGTTTGTCAATTGCCCCGTTGTAATTTGTTCACCCAACATGTTATCTATCTTAAGGAGAGCCACCTCTAGTGAACTATGGATCCCGGTCCTTGTCTTTTACATACAATCTATAAATTGTTTACTGCTTTGTGTTTACTTTCTGCAAACGATTACTTCCTTCGATTCGATACGTTTAATCCTTTGTTTTCCGCAAAACACGGTGAGATTGACAACCTCATCGCAAGTTGGGGACAAAGTTCTGTGGTTGTGTTGTGCAGGTCTCCACGTTGGTACTAGCACCGGTAGTGTGCCCTGCCAAGGCTCAGCTAGCAACACCTCTGGGGTGTTTCCTTTCTCCTACTGGTTCGATTAAACCTTGGTTTCATAACTGAGGGAAACTTGTCGTTGTGCTCATCATACCTTCCTCTTGGGGTTCCCAACGAGCTCTACATCAACACTGAGCCATCAAGCATTTTTCTGGCGCCGTTGCCGGGGAGTCAAGGACATCTTCACAAGGGGAGTCCCTCATAACCAATCTCTTTACTTTGTTGTTTTTGTTTTGCTTAGTTTTCTTTTTTCTTTGTTTGCTTGTTTCTTTATCAAAAACACACAAAAAATAGTTTTGCAAGTTTGCTTTCTTATTTGAAAACCCAAAAAAATGACTACTCTTGAAAACACTAAGTTGTGTGACTTCACTAGCACCAACAACAATGATTTTATGAGCACACCTATTGCTCCACCTGTGGCTGAAAATACTTTCTTTGAGATAAAACCTGCTTTACTCAATCTTGTTATGAGAGAGCAATTTTCTGGTATTGGTAATGAAGATGCTCCTTCCCATCTAAATAACTTTGTTGAACTTTGTGAGATGCAAAAGCATAGGGATATAGATGGTGATATTATTAAACTGAAATTGTTTCCTTTCTCTTTGAGAGGAAAAGCTAAAGAATGGTTGAATTCCTTAACTAGGAATAGTATTGATTCTTGGACTAAGTGCAAAGATGCTTTTATTGGAAAATACTATCCTCCTGCTAATATTATATCCATGAGAAGTGAAATAATGAAGTTTAAACAACTTGATAATGAGCATGTTGCTCAAGCTTGGGAAAGAATGAAATCTTTGGTAAAGAATTGTCCCACTCATGGACTGACTGCTTGGATGATCATCCAAACATTTTATGCAGGATTGAACTATTCTTCAAGGAACCTATTGGATTCTGCTGCTGGAGGTACCTTTATGACCATCACTTTGGGTGCTGCAACAAAACTTCTGGACAATATGATGGTTAATTATTCTAAATGGCATACTGAGAGAGCTCCACAAGGTAAGAAGGTAAATTCTGTTGAGGAAACCTCCTCCTTGAGTGATAAAATTGATATTATTATGTCTATGCTTGTTAATGGGAAATCCCATATTGATCCAAATAATGTTCCTTTAGCCTCTTTGGTTGCTCAAGAAGAGCAAGTTGATGTGAACTTCATAAGAAATAGCAATTTTGGCAACAATGCTTATAGGAACAATTTTGGTAACAACAATTATAAGCCATATCCTCCCAACAATGGTAATGCTTACGGAAATTCTTACAACAATAATAAGAGTGCTTCCTCTGAACTTGAAGTTATGCTTAAAGAGTTTATTAGTAAACAAACTGCTCTCAATAAAACTATTGAGGAAAAACTCTCTAATGCTGAAAGAAATATAGCATCTTTGGCTGAAGCTCAATCTACTTTGAATAAAATGGCTGCTAAACCTGAAACTAATGAGAATCCCTTTGCAGCTACTAATGCCATACAAGTAAGAATTGATGAAAATGTTAGACTATTAACTGAATTACATGCTAAGTGGGAAAGAGAAGATGAAATTGCTAGAAACATTAGTGTTTCTACTATCACCACCACTAGTGTTGAGGATAGTAATAGTTCTACTACTTTAGATGATAAAGTTGATTTTGATCTTGATGGTTGCAATATCTCTGAAGTTATTAAGTTCCTACAAAAGCTTGCTAAAAGTCCTAATGCTAGTGCTATGAACATGGCTTTTACAAAACACATTACTGATGCTCTCATAAAGATTAAGGGAGAAAAGATGAAACATAAAGCTTCTATTCCTATAAAACAAGAATATGGTTGGGAACCCATCATTAATATGAAAGTGAATGACTTTGATTTCAAAGCTTTGTGTGATCTTGATAGTAGTGTTTCTATTATGCCTAGAAGGATTTATGATATGCTTGATTTGCCTCCTCTTGAAGATTGCTATTTGAATGTCCCACTTGATGATAATGCTAAAAATAAACTCATGGGGAGTCTTAATGATGTTCTTATTATGGTTAACGATTCCTATGTCCCCGTTGAGTTCTATGTTTTGGATGTTGAATACAATGCTTCTTGTCCTATTACTTTGGGAAGACCTTTTCTTAGAACTATTGGTGCCATCATTGATATGAAAGAATGCACCATTAAATATCAACTCCCACTCAAGAAAGGTATAAAACACTTCCCTAAAAAGAGAGAAAAGATTTCTTTTGCTTCTCCTATGAAAACAAAATTTGGTCTTAATGCTTCTTCATTTGAGAACACTTGATTCTTTCTTTGCTTCTTATGCCTAACTTAAAGGCGTTAAAGAAAAGTACTTGTTGGAAGATAACCCAAGAGTTTTAGATGAGTCTTGGAAGTTATTACCTCTGTAATAACCTCTTCTTATCCTTTTTATTTGCTTTTTGTGCCAAGAGTAACCTCTAATGAGAGTGAAGTAATGATTGGGAAAGTTGCTGCCCCGAAACAGATTTTTGTGCTTCACCGTAAACATTCCTGAGAGAGCTATGTGTGTCGGATTGAGCTGTAATATTTTGTGCTTCTGACCCAGGTTTTTATCTAACTTTCGTTAGTCCAACACTTTTTTATTTGAGCAACATAAGGTCTTTGAAAAAATTCGTCTTTACCTGCTGGTCTGTTTTGACAGATTTCTGCATTTGCTTCTTGTTAGTTCCTTCTTGAGTTCCTTTGGGGAATTGAGCTTTTTGAGGGAAGTGCTACAGTAGATAGTGTTCTAATGGAAGTTTATTTGGTGTTAGAACTGAACCTTGAGACTTATTTATCTTAAGTGCACTAATGTTGCTAATGAGATTGTGTGAAGTTTTGTATGAAGGAAAAATTTCAGGTGTATGGAAGGAATGAGTAATGAGATGAAGGATTGACTAAAGCTCAAACTTGGGGATGCCACGCGTGTCACCCTAAGAAATATCCAATAAGTACAAGCGTCAAAGCTTGGGGATGCCCAAGGCATCCCCTTCTTCATCAATAAAAATCCTAGGTTTCTTCCAAACGCTTCATTTTTATTGTTTCATGCACAGTTGTGTTGTTCTTGGAGCGTCTTCTTTTTCGTTTTTGTTTTGGTTTTTAGTTTGCTTGGTTTTCTTAGTTTTCTGAATAAATTGTTTGGACACCCTCTTTCATACATTTGGTTTGCAAATAGTTTGGTTTGGTTTGGAAAAGAGTAGGAAAGTTCATGCTTCTGTGGTAAAAAGAGCTCGTTTTTGACTGTGGCCTATGCTTTGTCATGCCATGCTTGATATTGTTTTGGCTTTATGCTTAGTATTCTTTGTTGTAGCATGAATTGTTATAAACAATTGAAGATTGCTTAATGTGCCTTGGATGAATCATGCGTTGTTTTAGCATATTAAAGCATAGTATAGTGGTATTCTCCTTTGATGCTTTATTTGGGTTGACTTGGCACATGCTCACACCATGTTATGACTATCTCAAGTCACCATAGCCTTTATGATCCTTTAGTTTTCAACTTGTAGTATCACTTTATGCTTTGATCAATGATGTTTTGTCGCTCTGCATGATTATGGCCATTATTGCTCTCTTAGTTTGTCACTCCCAGTCTTTTGCTAGCCTCCACAACAAAGTATGAGTTCCACTCATGCATCCAACTCCCTAAACCAAGTTTTTCCAAAGAGTCCACCATACCTACCTACTAGCTTATGCTATTCCAAGTATATTGATGCTTTTGTTTACCTTCACTTGTTATGAGAAAACTTGTGATTAAAGCTCTCACTGTTGGGGATATACTTTCCGGGTATCCTCAACGTTCCTCACTGACCAGGGTGGCCCAGTTCGGGTTAGAGCTTTGCTTCACGGGGGGGCCCAGTAAGAGAGAGAAGACGGAGTCCCATCCGGCTACGGGAAGGCCCAGAAGACTTACCGACTTAGGCCTACAATGTTACTTGTAGTTCAAGATGTACTCTGTTACCAACTCTTAGTCGTAGCCGGATTGATCTCTCCTGTAAACCCTAGGCCAGATATCTATATAAGCCGTCCTAGGGAGAGCCTTTAGGGCAACATCAGATAACACTAGACACCTCAATAGTCTACAATCTCAACTCGCACAGGCGAAACCCTTGTAACCCATATTCCGGCTTTGCCGTATTACTGGATTGATAGCAGGAGTAGGGTCCGTCCAAAGCCGGTGGATTCGAACCTGGGTAAACTTGTGTGCTCACCGTCTCGGAACACCGTACGTCCCACACCCCTCTCTTCCGCACGCCTCGAGGACCCCCTCATGGCGTACTTGTCATCAATCCGACGACAGTTGGCGCCCACCGTGGGGCAAGTGAGCTTCAGATCTACGTTTCGAGCGGAATCTGCAAGAATCGGAATCAGCGTGACCATCGCCGTCGGTCGCATCCTCTACGCCATCAACGTCCCTCTCATCGTTCGCGACGAGACTTCGATTCCGGCTAGGGAGGCCGTGACTGCTTATACAATCATGTCTTTTGGCGAGATCGATGTTTACATCGGCTTCGCTGAACATGCCCAACCCACCCCAGCGGTGACGATAGAGGCAGAAGAAACTTCTGGGTCCCCTTTGTCCGCGGAGGCGGCAGAGTTCTGGATCTCAGAAAACCCTAATCCCACCCAGCCCGCACTAGCTGCAGAGATAGTGGAGAAATCCGAGCCTGAAGAAGACCTCGCGGACCAAGTCGAATCTGGAGTGAATCTCCCTGGAGAAGCCGGATCCCAGATCGACCCACCTGTGGAAGTCGAAATCCAGGCGGAGCACATCAACAACATAGATTCCGACTCTGATGATGTCGGCACAGACAAGCCTTTCCTCAGGTACACACTAAGATGTATGATACTGCGAGGCGCTAGCGCAGATGCAATCCTCGAAACCATTGAAAATTTCGAGAGAGCTGATCGCGAAAGCTGTAGGTACCTCAGGAAGCACGCATCGCACTTCATTGGATACGTTGGATCCGGATCCGGCTCTGCCAATGCTGGAGAAAACACCGACTCGGTGCTGGAGGCAATTGGAACAAACGCCGACGTTCCCGCATCCTCGGATGAGTCCATGACATCGGCAGATTTCCGAAAGTTCTCCGCGGAATATGACGAGGAGTACAACTCCAAAGCTGCAGAAGATGGAGAAGCCATGGACGAAGGATCCGGGGAACACTCTCCCAAAGCGCAGGATGATATGGAGGTCAGAGACAATCCCGAACTCCAGATGTCCGAAAGTACCGCTCAGAGCTTGACTCCGGGAAACGGACCCAAAGCCGTCTTTGCTACCGGCGCTGCCAAGAGGGTAAAGAAGACAAACAAGAAGAACAAGACCCCGGCAAAAGACCCTTTGACAGAGGAGGTGATTGCCGAGGAATACGAGGAAGACTCGGATGGAGCACTTATCCCAGACGAGCCGAAAAAAGAAGCATCGGTGGATGGACACGTGATCACTGAAGGTGCGCGTAAACTCATCGATGCCGCATTAACCACACCTATCCCTAGAGCTGCAGAACTTACCGCAGATGAGCTGGACGAAAGGGCCCAAGCCCTAGAAGCGCGTCGTCAATAACTCCTTGATGAAGCCAAAAACATCGAGGTGGAGAAGAAGCGCATTTTTGACTGTGGCCTATGCTTTGTCATGGCATGCTTGATATTGTTTTGGCTTTATGCTTAGTATTCTTTGCTGTAGCATGAATTCTTATAAACAACTGAAGATTGCTTAATGTGCCTTGGATGAACCATGCGTTGTTTTAGCATATTAAAGCATAGTATAGTGGTATTCTCCTTTGATGCTTTATTTGGGTTGACTTTGAAGGAAATATGCCCTGAGAGGCAATAATAAAGTTGTTATTATATATTTCTTGTATATGATAGATGTTTATTTTGCATGCTATAATTGTATTGATAGGAAACATCAATACATGTGTGTTTAATAAACAAAAAGGGTTCCTAGTTATGCCTCTCTTATAGACTAGCTTGTTGATTAACAAGATGATCAAAGTTTCCTAATCATGGACATTGGATGTTGTTAATAACAAGGTAACAACATTTGTGAAATGATGTGCTGAACATTCATCCGAAGTATAGCATTACGATCAAGTCATTATGTTTATATTGCTATAACATCATACAAAGTAGTCTTAGTCCTTAGACCATGAGATCATGTTAATTGCTAACACCGGAAGAGTATCTTGATAACATCAAACGTCACACCGTAACAGGGTGACTATAAAGATGGGTTCAGTACTACGAAGGTGTTATGTTGAGGCTCATTGATCAAGAGTGGAATTTGTCAATCCAGATGACAGATAGATATACTTTGGGCCCTCTCGGTGATATCACATTAAGATAGCTTGCAAGCAAGTGATGTGATCACTAGAATGTTATATCACGGGAACGAGAAAATAGTGCATGTCGGTAACGAGATCAAACTAGGTATTTAGATACCGATGATCGAATCTCGGACATGTATTATATCATGAGACAAAGGGATTAAATTGCTGACGTTAAAGGTTCTCACGATCACAGAAGTCATCGTTGAATATGCAAGAGTCAGTATGGATCTCCAGGTCCCGCTTCTGATTATTGATCTGAGAGGAGTCTTAATCATGTCTGCATTATTCGTGAACCGTAGGGTGACACACTTAAGGGTTGCCGGACACCATTTAGGAGCACATATGTTCCAGACAAAAGGTTTGCAAAGCGCGGGAATTGTTTCGATAGAAACCGGAATTGTTTCGGGTGAAATTGCAGAAAGTGGTTCTGCATGTAATATTGAAATGTTGCAAGGGGTTTTATGTGAATTTTTGTTAATTAAAGTAATTAACAAAAATTCTGAATAAAATAAATAAAAGAGTTTTATTAAATGAGAGAGCATTAAATTTGGAGAAATTTAATGCATTTAAAGTGGAGACTTTAAAAGGGAATGTGAAGAGGCATTTTAATGTGGAGGGGTTACCACCACATGAATGGGGGAGGTGAGGGGTCACCCCCCATGCGCCGGCCATGGAGGGAGGGGGCACCCCCTCCTCCTATAAAAGGCCACCCATTCCCTCCTTCATCCTGACACCTCCTCGTGAAGGATCTCTCTCCCCCTCTAGATATTCCCCCATGGTCTCGGATTAGCGAGATACATGTTCCCGGTGGCCTTGCGTCTGGAAGGAGTTGCTGCTTCCGCTGATTCGCTGGAGCGAGGAAGTGGAGGTTGTCCGGTGGCTTGAACGTGTGTGCGAGGACGGATGCGCTGCTGATTTGCGGCGCTCGGACTTCCACACGATCTTGAGATCGGCAAGCGTACGACTACATCAACCACGAGTTCCTACTCGTTAACAAAACTCGTTGTCTTCGAGGGTAAGTTCTCCATGGATGTATGTCCACCCGTTGCTCTGTATCTAGTAGATAGATCTTGGCGTATAGTTCTCATCGTAGGAAATTTTGTGTTTTCTATGCTGCGGACCCAACAGTGGTATCAGAGCCTGATCTATGCGTAGGTGCTTTGCACGGGTAGTACACATATGCTTATATGTGGGCGATGATGATCATGTTATTGCATCTTCTATGTACTTTGGATATTGGTGGCATAGTGGGATGAAGCGGCCCGGACCAACCTTACATGTCATCGTACATGAGACCGGTTCCACGACTGACATGCAACTTGTTTTGCATAAGTGGCTGGCGGGTGTCTGTCTCTCCTACTATAGTCAATATCTTATTTACAACAAGTTGCTAATAACTTGGTTATCCTCGTTGTGGTTCATGTTCGTAGGTAAGACCGGTTCTATCTCCGAAAGCCCTAAGCCACGTAAAACTTGCAATTGATAAATTAGAGGCGTCTAGTTTAGGTCGTTGCTGGGCTAGTGTCTTGATATGGTATTGTTGTAAGTAGATGTATGATAGATACTCTTACAACTCACTTAACGTGTAAGTTCCATAGACCTTGGCCTTACACACAAAGGAATGATAGAGATCATACCACGATGCAAATGATAGAGATCAAATGCATGGACCATATCACCTCACTTTACACATTAGATGTTAGCATCTTATATTGCTAGTTTGGCGCTTTTGGTAGCATTATAAGATGATCCCTCATTTAGATATCAAGATAAAATGTGTTCTTCCTTAAGTATGCACCGTTTTGTGGATCGTGTTTTGAGGCATCACGTGATGATCGGGTTTTCTCGACTCTACGCTTTCATACAACGGGTGTAAGACAGTTTTACACACGCGAATACTAAGGTTCTTACTTGACGAGCCTAGCATGTACAGACATGGCCTCGGAACACGGACCGAAAGGTTAAGCATGAGTCATATAGTTGATATGATGCCTATATAGATACTCTCCTTTGAAGCTACACCGACTCACGTGATGATCGGACTTGGTGTAGTGGATTTGGTTCATGTAATCACCAAAAGGACACGAGGGATGTCGTTTTTGAGTGGGAGTTCATTAGTAATTTGGATTAGTTGAACTCAATCTATCATAAAACTTAGTCTAAATATATTTTACAAATTCTGTTGTAGATGGCACCACCTGCTTTTAATTTCAATGTGTTCATGGAGAAAGAGAAGCTTGCTGCGAATGGTAGCAACTTCACTAACTGGGCTATGAATTTGAGGATTCTCCTCACTGTTGCACAAAAGCAATATGTGCTAGAGGCGCCGCTAGGCCCCCCACCAGCTCCTGATGCCCCTGACAAGGAAAAGAACATCTATATAACTCGTCAGGAGGACCACAACTTAGTTCATTGCGGCATACTATATGGGCTAGAACCAGAACTTCGAAAACGTTTCGAAAATGGCAATGCCTTTGATACCATGGGAGAATTGAAAATGATTTTCGATACCCATGCTGCCGTAGAGAGTTATAATGCTTTTGAAAAGTTTTTTAGCTGCATGATGGAAGAGAATAGCTCCGTTAGTGAGCACGTACTCAAAATGTCTGGGTACGCCGATAAGCTTGTGTCCTTGGGAATAACGATTCCCATTGACTTAGGCATACATCGTGTTCTCCAATCTCTGCCACCTAGCTACAAGAGCTTCGTGATGAACTATAATATGCAGGGCATGAAGAAGTCTCTTACCGAGCTTCTGTCAATGCTTAAGACTGCAGAAGTGGAGATTAGGAAAGAACATCAAGTGTTGATGATCAATAAGACCACCGGTTTCAAGAAGGACAAGAAAGGCAAGCAGAAGGGAAAGAAGGGCCGCAAATCTGTTGCCGCGCCTGAAAAGAAACCCCGAGCTGGCCCTAAGTCTGACACCGAGTGCTACTATTGCAAGGGGACTGGCCATTGGAAGCGCAACTACCCCAAGTATTTGGCGGACAAGAAGGCCGGCAAGGCAAACAAAGGTATATGTGATATACATGTTATTGATGTGTACTTGACTAGTACTCACAGTAGCACCTGGGTATTTGATACGGGATCGGTTGCTAATATATGTAACTCGGTTCAGGGGCTGCGGAACAAGCGACAACTAGCAAGGCATGAGGTCACGATGCGGGTCGGCAATGGATCAAGAGTTGATGTGATCGCCGTTGGAACGCTGCCTCTCCATATGCCGTCGGGATTAGTTATAAACCTGAATAATTGTTATTTGGTGCCTGCACTGAGCATGAACATTGTATCCGGATCATGTTTGATGCAAAGTGGTTATTTGTTTAAGTCTGAAAACAATGGTTGTTCGATTTATATGAATAATATCTTTTATGGTCACGCACCTGTGTTGAATGGTTTATTTCTATTGGATCTCGATAGTAGTATGATGCATATTCATAATGTTGATGCTAAAAGGATTAAACTTGATAATGATATATCTGCATATATCTGGCACTGTCGTCTAGGTCATATTGGCGTTAAACGCATGAAGAAACTCCATTCTGATGGATTTTTGGAATCACTTGATTTTGAATCATTTGATACATGTGAGCCATGCCCTATGGGCAAGATGACTAGAACGCCATTTTCCGGTTCAATGGAACGGGCGACAAATTTATTGGAAATCATACATACTGATGTGTGTGGACCAATGAGTGTGTCGGCGCGAGGTGGATATCGTTATTTTGTTACTTTCACGGATGATTTGAGTAGATACGGGTATATCTATTTGATGAAACATAAGTCTAAAACCTTTGAAAAGTTCAAAGAATTTCAGAATGAAGTGGAAAATCATCATAACAGAAAGATCAAATTTCTGCGGTCCGACCGTGGAGGAGAGTATCTTAGTTACGAGTTTAGCACACATATGAAAGACTGTGGAATAGTTTCACAACTCATGCATGCCGAAACACCACAACGTAATGGTGTGTCAGAACGTCGTAATCGTACTTTATTCGATATGGTTCGATCTATGATGTCTCTGACTAACTTGCCACTGTCATTTTGGGGTTATGCACTAGAAACCGCTACATTCACTTTAAATAGGGCACCATCTAAATCCGTTGAAAAGACACCGTATGAATTATGGTTTGGAAACAAACCTAAGCTGTCATTTCTTAAAGTTTGGGGATGTGATGTTTATGTGAAGAAACTTCAACCGGATAAACTCGAACCCAAAGCGGAAAAATGTGTCTTCATAGGATACCCTAAGGAAACGATTGGGTATACCTTCTATCACAGATCTGAGGGCAAGGTCTTTGTTGCCAATAATGGATCCTTTCTTGAGAAGGAGTTTCTTGCGAAAGGTGTGAGTAGTCGGAAGGTAGAACTCGAAGAGGTTATTGAACCTTCTCTTCATGAAATGGCGAGTAGCACAGCACCGGAAGTTGTTTCGAAGTTGACTTCACCTAATGAAGAGAGAGCTAATGATATTGATCATGAAACTCCGAAAGAGGACACTACCGAACCTCGCAGATCAAGCAGGACACGTGCAGCTCCTGAACGGTACGGCAATCCTGTTATGAATTTCATGATTGATGAAATAGATGACCCTGCGACATACGAAGAAGCGATGATGAGCCCTGATTCCAACAAATGGCTAGAAGCCATGAAATCCGAGATGGAATCCATGTACGAAAACCAGGTTTGGACCTTGGTGGACTTACCTCACGATCGAAAGGCCGTTGAGAATAAATGGATTTTCAAAATAAAAACTGATGCTGATGGTAATGTAACCATCTATAAGGCTCGACTTGTCGCAAAGGGGTTTCGAAAAATTCAAGGAGTTGACTACGATGAGACATTCTCTCCCGTAGCGATGCTTAAGTCGGTTAGGATTATGTTAGCAATTGCTGCATATTTCGATTATGAAATATGGCAGATGGATGTCAAAACTACGTTCCTTAATGGTAATATTGAAGAAGAGTTGTATATGATACAACCAAAGGGTTTTGTCGATCCTAAGGAAGCTAATAAGGTGTGCAAACTTCAGCGATCCATCTATGGACTGAAGCAAGCATCACGGAGTTGGAATCTCCGCTTTGATGAGGTGATCAAAGAGTTTGGATTTGTCCAAACTTATGGAGAGGCTTGTATTTACAAGAAAGTGAGTGGGAGCAATGTGGCATTTCTGATATTATATGTGGATGACATATTATTGATTGGAAATGATATAGATCTTTTAAACAGTGTTAAAAGTTATCTAAACAACAAATTTTCGATGAAGGACCTTGGTGAAGCTTCATATATATTAGGCATTAAAATCTATAGAGATAGATCAAGACGCCTAATTGGTCTATCGCAGAGTACATACCTTGATAAGATATTAAAGAAGTTTAATATGGACAAAAGTAAGAAGGGGTTCTTACCTATGTTGCAAGGCAAGACATTGAGTAAGACTCAAAGTCCGGCTACGGCGGAAGAAAGAGAGATGATGGATAAGATCCCCTATGCCTCGGCCATAGGCTCTATTATGTATGCCATGCTATGTACAAGACCGGATGTGGCACATGCTATTAGTTTGACTAGTAGGTACCAATCTGATCCAGGTTCGGAACACTGGATAGCGGTAAAGCACATCCTCAAGTACTTGAGAAGAACTAAGGATATGTTTCTTATATACGGAGGTGAAGAAGAGCTAGTCGCTAAGTGTTATGTCGATGCTAGCTTTGACACCGATCCGGATGACTTTAAGTCTCAATCCGGATACGTATTTCTCTTGAACGGAGCAACAGTTAGTTGGAGGAGTTCCAAACAACCTATGGTGGCTGGATCAACAACGGAGGCGGAATATGTTGCTGCTTCAGAAGCAGCGCAGGAGGCAGTTTGGATGAAAGAGTTCATTACAGAACTGGGTGTGGTTCCCAGTGCGTTGGACCCGATGGTGATCTATAGTGACAACAATGGAGCCATAGCCAACGCAAAGGAACCAAGGTCTCACAAGAATTCCAAACATATTAAGCGTCGGTTTCACTCCACCCGCGAGCATGTCAAGGATGGAGATATAAAGATTTGTAAAGTGCACACGGACCTAAATGTAGCAGATCCGTTGACTAAAGTACTCCCTAGGGCAAAACATGATCAACACCAGAACTCTATGGGTGTTAGATTTATCACTATGTAAACTAGATTATTGTCTCTAGTGCAAGTGGGAGACTGAAGGAAATATGCCCTGAGAGGCAATAATAAAGTTGTTATTATATATTTCTTGTATATGATAGATGTTTATTTTGCATGCTATAATTGTATTGATAGGAAACATCAATACATGTGTGTTTAATAAACAAAAAGGGTTCCTAGTTATGCCTCTCTTATAGACTAGCTTGTTGATTAACAAGATGATCAAAGTTTCCTGATCATGGACATTGGATGTTGTTAATAACAAGGTCACAGCATTTGTGAAATGATGTGATGAACATTCATCCGAAGTATAGCATTACGATCAAGTCATTATGTTTATATTGCTATAACATCATACAAAGTAGTCTTAGTCCTTAGACCATGAGATCATGTTAATTGCTAACACCTGAAGAGTATCTTGATAACATCAAACGTCACACCGTAACAGGGTGACTATCAAGATGGGTTCAGTACTACGAAGGTGTTATGTTGAGGCTCATTGCTCAAGAGTGGAATTTTTCAATCCATATGACGGATAGATATACTCTAGGCCCTCTCGGTGATATCACATTAAGATAGCTTGCAAGCAAGTGATGTGATCACTAGACTGTTATATCACGGGAACGAGAAAATAGTGCATGTCGGTAACGAGATCAAACTAGGTATTTGGATACCGCTGATCGAATCTCGGACATGTATTATATCATGAGACAAAGGGATTAAATTGCTGACGTTAAAGGTTCTCACGATCATAGAAGTCATCGTTGAATATGCAGGAGTCAGTATGGATCTCCAGGTCCCGCTTCTGATTATTGATCTGAGAGGAGTCTCAATCATGTCTGCATTATTCGCGAACCGTAGGGTGACACACTTAAGGGTTGCCAGACACCATTTAGGAGCACATATGTTCCAGACAAAAGGTTTGCAAAGCGCAGGAATTGTTTCGATAGAAACCGGAATTGTTTCGGGTGAAATTGCAGAAAGTGGTTCTGCATGTAATATTGAAATGTTGCAAGGGGTTTTATGTGAATGTTTGTTAATTAAAGTAATTAACAAAAATTCTGAATAAAATAAATAAAAGAGTTTTATTAAATGAGAGAGCATTAAATTTGGAGAAATTTAATGCATTTAAAGTGGAGACTTTAAAAGGGAATGTGAAGAGGGATTTTAATGTGGAGGGGTTACCACCACATGAATGGGGGAGGTGAGGGGTCACCCCCCATGCGCCGGCCATGGAGGGAGGGGGCACCCCCCTCCTCCTATAAAAGGCCACCCATTCCCTCCTTCATCCTGACACCTCCTTGTGAAGGATCTCTCTCTCCCTCTAGATATTCCCCCATGGTCTCGGATTAGCGAGATACATGTTCCCGGTGGCCTTGCGTCTGGAAGGAGTTTCTGCTTCCGCTGATTCGCTGGAGCGAGGAGGTAGAGGTTGTCCGGTGGCTTGAACGTGTGTGCGAGGACGGATGCACTGCTGATTTTGCGGCGCTCAGACTTCCACACGATCTTGAGATCGGCAAGCGTACGACTACATCAACCACGAGTTCCTACTCGTTAACAAAACTCGTTGTCTTCGAGGGTAAGTTCTCCATGGATGTATGTCCTCCCGTTGCTCTGTATCTAGTAGATAGATCTTGGCGTATAGTTCTCATCGTAGGAATTTTTTTGTTTTCTATGCTGTGGACCCAACAGACTTGGCACATGCTCACACCATGTTATGACTATCTCAAGTCACCATTGCCTTTATGATCCTTTAGTTTTCAACTTGTAGTATCACTTTATGCTTTGATCAATGATGTTTTGTCGCTCTGCATGATTATGGCCATTATTGCTCTCTTAGTTTGTCACTCCCAGTCGTTTGCTAGCCTCCACAACAAAGTATGAGTTCCACTCATGCATCCAACTCCCTAAACCAAGTTTTTCCAAAGAGTCCACCATACCTACCTACTAGCTTATGCTATTCCAAGTATATTGATGCTTTTGTTTACCTTCACTTGTTATGAGAAAACTTGTGATTAAAGCTCTCACTGTTGGGGATATACTTTCCGGGTATCCTCAACGTTCCTCACTGACCAGGGTGGCCCACTTCAGGTTAGAGCTTTGCTTCACGGGCAGCCCAGTTAGAGAGAGAAGACGGAGTCCCATCCGGCTACGGGAAGGCCCAGAAGACTTACCGACTTAGGCCTACAATGTTACTTGTACTTCAAGATGTACTCTGTAACCAACTCTTAGTCGTAGCCGGATTGATCTCTCCTGTAAACTCTAGGCCGGATATCTATATAAGCCGTCCTAGGGAGAGCCTTTAGGGCAACATCAGATAACACTAGACACTTCAATAGTCTACAATCTCAACTCGCACAGGCGAAACCCTTGTAACCCATATTCCGGCTTTGCCGTATTACTAGATTGATAGCAGGAGTAGGGTCCGTCCAAAGCTGGCGGATTCGAACCTGGGTAAACTTGTGTGGTCACCGTCTCAGAACACCGTACGTCTCACACCCCTCTCTTCCGCACGCCTCGAGGACCCCCTCATGGCGTACTTGTCATCAATCCAACGACAGTTGGTGCCCACTGTGGGGCAAGTGAGCTTCGGATCTACGTTTCGAGCGGAATCTACAAGAATCGGAATCGTCGAGACCATCACCGTAGGTCGCATCCTCTACGCCAGCAACGTCCCTCTCATCGTTCTCGACGAGACTTGGATTCCGGCTAGGGAGGCCGTGACTGCTTATACAATCATGTCTTTTGGCGAGATCGATGTTTACATCGGTTTCACTGAACCCGCCCAACCCACCCCAGCGGTGATGATAGAGGCAGAAGAAACTTCTGGGTCCCCTTTTTCCGCGGAGGCGGCAGAGTTCTGGATATCAGAAAACCCTAATCCCACCCAGCCCGCACCAGCTGCGGAGATAGTGGAGAAATCCGAGCCTGAAGAAGACCTCGCGGACCAAGTCGAATCTGGAGTGGATCTCCGTGGAGAAGCCGGATCCCAGATCGACCCACCCGTAGAAGTCGAAATCCAGGCGGAGCACATCAACGACACTGATTCCGACTCTCATGATGTCGGGACAGACAAGCCTTTCCTCAGGTACACACTAAGATGTATGATACTGCGAGGCGCTAGCGCAGATGCAATCCTCGAAACCATTGAAAATTTCGAGAGAGCTGATCGCGAAAGCCACAGGTACCTCAGGAAGCACGCATCGCACTTCATTGGATACGTTGGATCTGGATCCGGCTCTGCCTATGCTGGAGAAAACACCGACTCGGTGCTGGAGGCAATTGGAACAAACGCCGACGTTCCTGCATCCTCAGATGAGTCCATGACGTCGGCAGATTTCTGAAAGTTCTCCGCGGAATATGGCGAGGAGTACAACTCCAAAGCTGCAGAAGATGGAGAAGCCATGGACGAAGGATCCGGGGAACACTCTCCCAAAGCGCAGGATGATATGGAGGTCAGAGACAATCCTGAACTCCAGATGTCCGAAAGTACTGCTCAGAGCTTGACTCCGGGAAACGAACCCAAAGCCGTCTTTGCTACCGGCGCTGCCAAGAGGGTAAAGAAGAAAAACAAGAAGAATAAGACCCCGGCAAAAGACCCTCTGACAGAGGAGGTGATTGCCGAGGAATACGAGGAAGACTCGGATGGAGCACTTATCCCAGACGAGCCGAAAAAAGAAGCATCGGTGGATGGACATGTGATCACTAAAGGTGCGCGTAAACTCATCGATGCCGCATTAACCACACCTATCCCTACAACTGCAGAACTTACCGCAGATGAGCTGGACGAAAGGGCCCAAGCCCTAGAAGCGCGTCGTCAACAACTCCTTGATGAAGCCAAAAACATCGAGGTGGAGAAGAAGCGCATGTCAAACAAGGAGTACATGTCCCGTCTGCATCAGAAGACACGGAAGCATCACGTAGATGACAACCAATTCCCACGTGTCCGTGCCGTCCTTTTTGGAGATGAGATGGGAAAGCCACGGAAGGACAACAATGGAGATTGGGTTTACCCAACACCAGTGCAAAATACTGTGGCAGCTCGCGAAATTCTATCAGCTAATCCAGGACCAGAAGAGATACGTCTGGGTATCAAGCTACTCAACAAGGGACTGGAGCAGCAAGAGGTCGCCCTGTCTGGAAGCCAAAAGCTGGTCTCGGATTTCGACCAATGTCGCACAGATCCGGCATGGGCTGGCGCAAGATCCCACTATGTTTGGGTGCAGTATCATAACCCCGAACGCAGGGAAGACAATTATTCAAGAACCGGATCGACGGGGCAGCACCGCAGGACTACACATAACTGGAGCAACGTCGGTCCAGTAGCCGAGAAAGACGCAATCGCTGCACTCAATCCGAGGAATCCTCCCCGAAAGGGAGAAGATAAAGAAAAACGTCGGGAGGAGGATCGTCAGAAAATGCCACCTCCTAGACATGAAAACTGTCCGGCTGAACCTTACCATGGTGGGAACGACGGACGAAGGAACGACGGAAACCATGCTGGTACAAGCCGGCAGGGGGCTCGTCACTGTCAAGAACCTCCCCGGAACCGGAATAATGACACTTCGGACGGAGGCCGGCGATCAGTCGGAAACAATCCAGCTGCACCACCCTCTCCACTGCACAGTTATCACAACGGCCCCCAAGGAGGTCAAGGAGGACGACATGGCAGAGGAGGTGGTGGCAGAAGCCGAAGTCCGGCTCCAAGTCACCGCAGCCACAGCCGATATTCGGGACGATCCCTATCCCCGAACGACGCAAGGCACAGGATCAACTCCAACATAGAGGCTCGGCGCTACGAAAACGATGACGTGTACGTGGGCCCAAAGTGCTTCGGACCATGCATCAGAGCTACAAGATTCCCGGAAGGATTTGCTATCTCAAGACATATTCAAGCCTACGACGACATTGCTCGGCCAGACACCTGGTTACAGGACTTCTTCCAAGCTTGCTGCATCGCTAAAGGCGGAAACAGCCTGGTCGCAACCCGATATCTCCCACTTATGTTGCGGAAGACGGCGCGATCATGGCTCAATGAACTTCCTGCAAACACCATCCACAACTGGTATGATTTACAAAGTGCGTTCTTTCGGAATTTTGAAAGCACATATCGGAGGCCCTGTACGGTTGGAGACCTATAACGTTGCACCCAGAAAGCCGGAGAAACTTGCCGAGATTATCTCGGACGATGGATTGACACCAAGAACTCCTGCGAGGGAGTAAATGATCAAACTGCGATTGAAGCTTTTATTTCAGGTCTCCCAATTGGATTATTGCGCCATCGCTTGAAGTGTGACAAGGTTACTGATCTGGGAGAGATGATAGAAACAGCGAGCAAGTATGCAGATGCTGACGATGATGCAGAGGGATTACTCAACGTCCTGGCTATACCTCAGTCAGCAAAGACAAAGCAACAGGCTCAGAAACGCAAAAACACCTCGGAAGAAAAACCCAACGCGGAGACAGTAGTAGTCACTATTGTTTCCGGGTCTGGAGGACAAGGAGGACGTGGTGGAGGCTCCGGGCGTGGCCGTGGGACATCAAGGGTCCAAGGTAGAGGAGAGCAACAACCAGGCAAAACCTACACTTGGGCCGACATTGCCAATAACCCATGTGTGCATCACTTAGACGCCAATGGGGGCTCATCCCACACCAACGCTGAATGTCATTTTAACGACGACATCAAGAGAGATGATACCGCGGGCTACAAAGCTAAGCGGAAGAAGGGAAAGAAAAATCCCGAAAAAGAAAAAGAGACCAAGGAAGATTCCGACATGGAGGAAGCCGACGCTTCAAATCCCAAGTCGGAAGGGAAGAAAACGTTTCCTACCAAGAAGGACACTTACGTCACCTTCCTCGGGTCTCAACCAGCAAAGGTCAAGAAAGCAGTTCTCCATGAGCTCAATGCAATAGTTCTGGCTGCCCCTCAGTATTTGGACTGGTCAGAGGTGGCAATTACATTTGACCGCGCTGATCATCCGCCTAAGTTGCATAGGCGAGGAAAATACGCCTTAATCGTCAATCCACTTATTGACGGTTATGGTTTCTCCAAGACCCTCATGGACGGTGGTAGTAGCATCAATATTCTCTATGTAGAAACTCTACGCCGGATGAAGATCTCGGAAACACAACTTAACCATAGCTCTGTGATTTTTCACGGGGTTGTACCAGGAAGACAAGCTAATTCCCTGGGAAAGATCACTTTGGATGTTACTTTTGGAACACCAAAAAATTATCGAACAGAGGCACTTTCCTTCGAAGTGGTCCCGTTCAAGAGCGCATACCACGCTATATTCGGACGTCCGGCTTACTGGGCTTTTATGGCTCGTCCGTGTTACATTTACAATATGATGAAAATTCCAGGTCCCAACGGCGTGATCACCATCAGGGGAGACCCAAAGAAAGCGCAAGAGTGCGAGGATGGAAATGCCGCCTTTGCCGAAGCCGTGCTGCACGCCCAGGAGTACCAGGAGATCAAGAAGAGCATAGATCCGTCCGAGATGCCCGCGACGAAGAAGGAGGTGACAAAACCAAATCCGGAGTTCAAGGCATCAGAAGATACGAAGACGACGCCATTGAAGGATGATGACCCCTCCAAGGTGACCGAGATAGGCGCATGCCTAAGTAGCGCATAGGAAGGCGCGCTCGTCAAGTTCCTCCGAGCAAATCAAGATATCTTCGCACGGAAGCCATCTGACATGACCGGAGTACCTAGGGAACTTGCCGAGCACTCTCTAAATGTAAACCCGAATGCTAAACTCGTCAAACAGTCCTTACGACGGTTTGGTGACGAAAAGCATAAGGCAATAGCTAAGGAACTAGCGCGACTCGAGTTAGCCGGATTCATAGAAGAGGTCATCCATACTGAATGGTTGGCCAACCCTGTAATGGTCCCTAAAAAGGACACTACTGATTTAAGGATGTGTGTTGATTATACTGCCTTGAACAAGGCTTGTCCAAAATATCCGTTTGCTCTGCCTATAATTGATCAAGTTATCGATTCTACGGCAGGTCGGAACTCCTCTGTTTTCTCGACGCATATTCCGGTTATCACCAAATCCGGATGAAGGAATCTGACAAAATCAAGACTTCATACATAACCCCTTTCGGAACCTTCTATTATGTTACGATGCCCTTTGGGCTGAAGAACGCAGGAGCTACGTACCAGCGCACGATGCAGCGTTGCCTCCTGTTGGGTCCGCAGCATAGAAAACAAAAAATTTCCTACGATGAGAACTATATGCCAAGATCTATCTACTAGATACAGAGCAACGGGTGGACATACATCCACAGAGAACTTACCCTCGAAGACAACGAGTTTTGTTAACGAGTAGGAACTCGTGGTTGATGTAGTCGTACGCTTGCCGATCTCAAGATCGTGTGGAAGTCCGAGCGCCGCAAATCAGCAGCGCATCCGTCCTCGCACACACGTTCAAGCCACCGGACAACCTCCACCTCCTCGCTCCAGCAAATCAGCGGAAGCAGCAACTCCTTCCAGACGCAAGGCCACCGGGAACATGTATCTCGCTAATCCGAGACCATGGGGGAATATCTAGAGGGGGAGAGAGATCCTTCACGAGGAGGTGTATGGATGAAGGAGGGAATGGGTGGCCTTTTATAGGAGGAGGGGGGGCCCTCTCTCCATGGCCGGCACATGGGGGTGACCCCTCACCTCCCCCATTCATGTGGTGGTAACCCCTCCACATTAAAATGCCTCTTCACATTCCCTTTTAAAGTCTCCACTTTAAATGCATTAAATTTCCCCAAATTTAATGCTCTCTCATTTAATAAAACTCTTTTATTTATTTTATTCATAATTTTGTTAATTACTTTAATTAACAAACATTCACATAAAACCCCTTGCAACATTTCAATGTTACATGCAGAACCACTTTTTGCAATTTCACCCGAAACAATTCCGGTTTCTATCGAAACAATTCCTGTTTCTATCGAAACATTTCCTGTGCTTTGCAAACCTTTTGTATGGAACATATGTGCTCCTAAATGCTGTTCGGCAACCCTTAAGTGTGTCACCCTACGGTTCGCGAATAATGCAGACATGATTGAGACTCCTCTCAGATCAATAATCAGAAGCGCGACCTGGAGATCCATACTAACTCCTGCATATTCAACGATGACTTCTATGATCGTGAGAACCTTTAACGTCAACAATTTAATCCCTTTGTCTCATGATATAATACATGTCCGAGATTCGATCATCGGTATCCAAATACCTAGTTTGATCTCGTTACCGACATGCACTCTTTTCTCGTTCCCGTCATATAACATTCTAGTGATCACATCACTTGCTTGCAAGCTATCTTAATGTGATATCACCGAGAGGGCCCAGAGTATATCTATCCGTCATCTGGATTGACAAATTCCACTCTTGATCCATGAGCCTCAACATAACACCTTCGTAGTACTGAACCCATCTTTATAGTAACCCTGTTACGGTGTGACGTTTGATGTTATCAAGATACTCTTCCGGTGTTACCAATTAACATGATCTCATGGTCTAAGGACTAAGACTACTTTGTATGATGTTATAGCAATATAAACATAATGACTTGATCGTAATGCTATACTTTGGATGAATGTTCATCACATCATTTCACAAATGTTGTGACCTTGTTATTAACAACATCCAATGTCCATGATCAGGAAACTTTGATCATCTTGTTAATCAACAAGCTAGTCTATAAGAGAGGCATAACTAGGAACCCTTTTTGTTTATTAAACACACATGTATTGATGTTTCCTATCAATACAATTATAGCATGCAAAATAAACATCTATCATATACAAGAAATATATAATAACAACTTTATTATTGCCTCTTAGGGCATATTTCCTTCACCTCCATGATCAACTCGGACGCAATACACATGCATACGTGGATGATATCGCGGTCATATCCAAAAAGAAGGAAACATTGATTTCCGACTTAGAGGAGACGTTCGCCAATTTACGAAAATACAACATCATGCTTAACCCGAAGAAATGTTTCTTTGGAATACCAGCCGGAAAATTGTTAGGTTTTATTGTGTCTCAACGAGGCATAGAGGTGAACCATGACAAGATCAAGGCTATTCTCAATATTTTCAGGCCAACTCGCCTGAAGGACGTACAAAGATTAACTGGTTGCATCGCCGCGGTCAGTCGATTTGTAAGCCAGCTTGGTGAAAGAGCCACACCATTATACAAACTCCTGAAGAAAACCAAGGATTTTGTCTGGACTGACGAAGCCGAAGCTGCACTACAAGACCTGAAGAAAGTACTCTCATCTGCTCCTATCCTTGCAGCGCCGGAACCTCAGGAACCGATGTTGCTTTACATTGCTGTGATAAATAGGGTTGTCAGTATAGTTATGGTGGTGGAGAGACCAGAAGAAAATCAGGAGCACCTGGTGCAGCGTCCGATGTACTTTGTCAGCGAGGTCCTGACAGAATCAAAACAGCGATATCCGCACTATCAAAAGTTGGCTTACGGTGTTATTCTGGCATCTCGTAAGTTACGACACTATTTTCAGGAACACCCAATTACCGTGATGAGCAAAGCTCCCATGAGAGATATCATCAATAACAGCGATGCTAAAGGATGCCTCGCCAAATGGGGCATAGAGCTTGCAGCTTTCGATATTGAGTACAAACCCCGGACAGCAATCAAATCCCAGATCCTTGCCGACTTTGTCGCTGATTGGATAGAGACCAAGGAGAACATGGTCCTCCCGGAGTCGGAATATTGGACCCTCTTTTTCGATGGGTCCAAGGCTAGGGGGATCGGGGGCTGGCGTCGTGCTCAAATCACCCCAAGGAGATACACTTTTATATGTGCTGCAGATCCACTTCACAGCGACAAACAACATTGCCGAGTATGAAGCACTGCTGCATGGAATCCGGATTGCTAAGGATATTGGCATCCGACGTTTGATGTGTTACGGAGATTCGGATCTTGTTGCTCAGCAAGTGTCAGATATTTGTAATGCAAATAAGCACATGGCAGCATATAAAGCTATCGTGGATGATCTATCTAAATCGTTTGAGGGGTTTGAAGTTCAACACATCCCTCGAGCAGAAAATGAGGAAGCAGATGCACTATCTCGAATAGGTTCTGCGCGGAAAGAGGTTCCGGATGGCGCATTTTTAGAGCACCTCAAAGTTCCCTCAATAAAGGGAGTAGATGAGGAACATCCAACCAAATCCGACTCACCTTTAATAGCAGTTCTGGCTGTAATTCCCAGCTGGACTCAACCCTACCTTGATTACTTGGTAGACGGAAAATTACCCGAAGACGAGGTGCTGAGCCGGCAGATTATCCGACGAGCAAAAGCCTATACTATTGTTAAAGGTGAGCTCCATAAACGGAGTGTTTCTGGGGTTTTTCAGCGCTGTGTATCTCCGGAAGAAGGAGTAGAAATCTTAAGAGAAATCCACGAAGGCGAGTGTGGTCACCACACTGCAGCCAAATCTTTAGTGGCAAAACATTTTCGACATGGTTTTTTCTGGCTTACAGCTCAGGCAGATGCCGAACGATTAGTCAAGACATGCAAAGGCTGCCAAAAGTACGCCAAGCAAGCTCATGTTCCGGGTGATCAGCTGCGAACAATACCTATAACATGGCCTTTTGCGGTCTGGGGGCTTGATATGGTAGGACCTTTTAAACGAGCTCCAAGTGGATTTACTCACCTCTTAGTGATGGTGGATAAATTCATGAAATGGATCGAGGCTAAACCTGTCACTAGTTGTGATGGAGCAACAGCCAAAAGATTTGTCGAGAATGTTATAATCCGGTATGGTTATCCGCATAGCATTATCACGGACAACGGGAGTAATTTTTCCATGGGAGAGTTGGCTGAATTCTGCGACGAGCAAAATACCCGGCTTGACATTGCGTCAGTCGCACATCCACAGGCTAACGGACAAGTCGAAAGAGCAAATGGTTTAATTCTACAAGGCTTCAAACCAAGACTCGAAGCACCACTGAAACGTGCTGCGGGGGCTTGGGCAAAGGAAGTACCCTCTGTAATTTGGAGTTTGCGAACAACTCCGAACAGGTCAACAGGATATACACCTTTCTTCTTGGTCTATGGCGCAGAAGCAGTTCTTCCTAGTGATTTGATTCATAATTCTCCCAGAGTGGCCGCGTATATTGAAGAGGATGCTGAGATTTCTCGACAAAATGACCTCGACTTAGTCGAAGAAGTTCGCGTCGTTGCTGAAATGAGATCTACAGCCTATCAGCAGAAGTTACGCAAGTATCATAGCCAGAGAGTCCGAACTAGATCTTTCAATAAAGGTGATTTGGTTCTCCGGCTTGTGCAACAAAGAAAGCACAAACTTTCCCCAATATGGGAAGGGCCCTTTTTGGTTAGTTGAGTATTGCACAATGGGTCGTACTACTTAACTGACATGAGGCCAGTCAAAGAAAGACCTGCTACTAAGAAGAGAAAGAGAGCTGGAGGCAGTACAAATCCGGAAGAATTAGACAGACCATGGAATATTGCTCAACTACGTCCCTTTTATTCTTAGTTTTATCTTTCTTTGTAATTATACATATGTACATGCTCTGTGAGAAATAAAAGTTTTGGTTACCTCAAAGTTTTCCTGAGAAGTTTTTACCATCTTATTTCCTAATGATCATGTCATAGTCGAAAATCCCAGAATGCTTGAAAGTACTTTATGCTCATGTTCGTTCTGGTCTAGATTTCCGATTCTAAAACTGCTACCTTCGGGTATAACTCTAAAAAAACTCTAGTCTTTACTTGGGTTATTTGTCTGATTGCTGGATGCGGGTATCTTCCGAGTAGTGAATTGTTGGTACTGGAAGCCGGCTTTGTTTCCGAGTTTAAACTGGTTTAGCAATTGAGCTCCGTTGCTCGGCAAAGTTTCCGGCTGAAGGTTTGGCCGGCTCACGAAAAGGACGAGGCGGAAAGCCAGATAAACGATAAGTAGAGGCGGAAAATTCTAAGTGCTTATGAAAACATTTTAGGCACGCAAATAGTCTAAGACAAAAGTGCTGAATAGATAAAGAAAAAACTTAGCACTAGCAAAAATCTTAGTACTTAATATTTACAATCGCATCAGGTTTTTTCCAGAATAATACGTAAGTTTTCTGGTCTATGATGCAGGAGGAGATGAAGGATCTGCCGGCTCGCTGGCTACTCCGCCTTGATATCTTCCCAAGATGTCCGGATCCGAGATGGTCCGTTCATCGTCAGAAATTTCTTCGGCATCTTCTGGAGGAGGTGGCGGAGTATCCACACGGGTAAAGAAGGGCGTCTCGTAGCTGGTCAGATCAGCTACGTGACACCCATATCCGGCGCAGGAGTGCATGATAGCTTGAAGGTCCTGCTCCTGGCCGTCTTCGTCTACTTTGCAGTACCCTCTGGTCACTTGCCATATCTCCATGTTTCCATGGTGGCTCATGACCATGGTGAGAGCGTTCTGTGCAGCGGTCCGCGCGTAGGACATGTTCCAGTCTCAAACAAGCTGCAGCATCTCCTTGGCCTTCTCCCGCACTTGGAAGTCCGACATGCTTGGCATGTCCGGAATCCTAAGAGATTCGCCAATGTCCTCAAGGGACTGGCGATAGTCATGAATGAGATCACCGACTTGGGTAAGTCGGTGAGTGCGGGGTTCGGACGAGGAGGAGTCCGTCAAGTTCAGAGGACCTACACACAAAACAAGTCAATGAAAATCCGACATTGATGAAAGTCGAAGAAAGAATAAATCAGATAGATGGAACATACCAAGAATGACGTCGTCAATCTTGGCTTTCTCTTCCCGAAGACTCTGGAGTTCAGCCCGGAGCGCCTGGGAGATATCCTTCTCTCTGCCAACCTCATTCTTGAGGTCTGAGATAACCTTATCTTGAGTGGCAATCTTGAGATCGCGCTCTTCAGTGGCCATGGAGGAGGACTCGAGGACTTGAGCTATGCTCCTTTCATGATCAGCCTTAAGCTTATCCAGCTCTAGGCGAAGTCCCTTGTTCTCCACCACTAAGGTTTTGAGGTTCTCGGCCTCTTCAATCATAGCGATGGAATGTTTCACCAACGCTGTAAGTCAAAAAGAACAACAGTTCAGAAAAAATCGACATTGGGAAAAGTAAAAGACAAGGTTTGAATCTCGAAATGTTACCTTCGGCTTCATCCTTGGGCAACTTGAGTTCAGCATTTTTAAGACGGAGAGCTTTGATTTCTCTCCGCTTATCACAGACAATTTTTAACAATTCCTGGTTATAGGAATACACTTTCTGTAAGTCAGAATACCCAAAGTCAGAAAGCTACTTAAGACTCGGGCTAATATTTTTTGCTAAATATCAGCACGAGCCTTGGGGGCTACACTAGTTCGTTCTTTGGCATCCTAATGAAAGCATAAACTCGGATTTCTATATCCTACTTCATGCTTGGGGGCTAGAGGATATGATATAACATAAGGTAAAAAATAGGAGTTGGAATTCCGACTTACATATTGCTCGCGGGTGAGTTTTTCTAATCCCGCGTTCACCTCAACTGCCACCTTCTTGGCAAGAGTAAGAGGAATTACTGGGGCTGTTGGAAGCTCTCCAGTCCTGATCTTCTCGTCGCGAAGGCGGACTTGGGCGAGAAGGTCAGAGAACTTGACGTCCTCTACTTCTTGCGCTTCCTCTTCGGGGGATAGATGGCTTTTGTCCAGGACTTGCCTGGCCAGCCGCTGGATCTCCTCTGCGGACTTCCGGGATAAGCCAAATTTGGCAAGTCCGGGGTTGCTAAGGAGGTTGTCGGTGAAGACTTCAGCCGAGGGATCATTACCCTAAGAGGGTTCACCCTTATCATGAGCTGACGCACCCACGGTGACGTCAGTGTGTGATCTAAGGATCACAGTCGCTGTTGGAGGAGCCGGATCTTCTGCAACAGCCGGAGAAGGAGTAATCACCGGTGTTGCAGAAGGTTGAGGGGCAGAAGTCGAAGGAGCCATGGCAGGGGAAGCTGTGGTAAGCTTCATCTGTCGCAGGGGCTTTGCAAGAATCCCCTTCCCCTTACCCTTGATGAGAGGCTTGGCTCTGAGAGTGTAATAAAGTCGGAAACATTACATCTCAGAAAGAAATTCGAGAAAGGTAGAAAGGCAGAAATTGTGAATGAAAGTTACCTCTTCACAACGGGCACTTCCTTTGTGCCTACTGCCACTATCAGAGCTTTGTGCTTCTTGAGCGCAAGGTCCGACAATGGAACCACTTCAGTCTCCTGAGAAAACTCAGGAGGATATCCTTCGAGTGGAGCAAGCTCCGACTCGGGGAGATCAGCAAGCTGAAAACAAGAAAACATATCAGCATTGCAATGTATGACTTAAAAGATTGAAACACGTAAAAGGTGTACTGATGGAGGCTTACCGCTACCACGGGGTTTTCCGCCGTGTGCATGTCCAGAGAAATCTCCAGAATTTTTCTCTCGATCCGCTCCTTAATCAGCCATTTGATCTGGCTTATATAGCCTTGGCTGGTGTAGGCCTTGGGGCTGATGCGGAGAGAATCTTTTTTGGAAGACGTGATGGAGTGCATCAGTCTATCCCCGTGGTACTGAAGTGGCTGGATCCGACGTGTGACCCATCACTGAACTAAGTCGGATCCCCTCAAACCCTTGTGCTTGATAAGATATTCGATCCGCCTCTTAGCGAGGATCAGATTGTCAGTAAGAGCCAGAGCAGCCTGATCCCAGGAAGGCTGGGCTGTGGCGGCTCCGTCGACAAAAACCGGCAAAGCAGTAGCTTTGCCGGGAGCCGGAATATCCCTATGATAGAAAAAGGTGGCTGGCCATTGTTTGACCGAGTCACTGGCAGCAATTTTGGGATAGGACCGGTCTCGTCTAACAGAAAAACTAATAGTACCGGTGATATAAGGAACACCGGCGGTAATAGAATTTCTCCGGACATGGAAGTAATACCGGAAAAGGAGCAAACTCGGCCTAATGCCGAGAAAGCCCTCGCAAAGCGCAGCAAACGCGCTCATCTCTAGAAGGGAGTTGGGAGGAAGATTATGGAGTTGAACTCCATAATGGTCAATCACCTCGGAGAAGAAATCCGAGGGAGGAAAAGACAAACCTCGGTCCAGATGGGTGCCGAAGTGGACGCGCTCGCCCTCACGCGGATTGGGGATGGTTTCGCCGGAACTACTCCGCCAGTCGCCGGCGGCGAGAAGCCCCTCCTTCTCCACGTTCTTGAGGGCCGCCTCGTCGAGGGCGCAAGGGATCCAGATTCCCCGGAAACTTTCTTTTTCTGCAGCTGCTTCTGCCGACGCTACCGCCGCCGCTAGAGAGGAAGAAGAGGATGAAGCCATTTCTCTCCGGTGGAAAGGGGTGACCCTAAAGTGGCGGCGCTAGGAGCTCTGTGGGAGGAAAACGAAAGGGCTCTGGGCGCACTGGAGATTTGGGAAGAAAGGAACGGCGAAAGGCAGGTGGAGAGGAGAAGAAAAAATCTAGACCCCTTATATCTACCTACCTGCGCCAAGATTCATGCAAATGCTATAGTGTAACCGCCACGCGTCGTGGAAAGGACTTGGAAGGGACCACGCAATGATTGCGTTGCCTCGATATCCACCCACGCATTGAAACGGCGCCTCGGTTCCGTGAACCGCGGACCCACAAACGGTCGTACTGACGTAACGCCTGTCGGATGACGTGACTTGACCATGCTTGTGTTAGGTGGCGTTAGAGACCAAGTTCTGGCTTAGTTTAAAAGGCGAGCTGGAAAATTCGAGTAACTGATTGAAAGGTCCGACTTACTTTTAAGACCCGGATCGTATTTTTTGATATAAAGTTTCAGGAACCCTTCAAGATTCTGCAAGCCAAAGATCAAGCTAGACGATGATAAAATCCGACTTTGGATCTTCGAGGCCTCCGGGGGCTACTGTTGGGGATATACTTTCCGGGTATCCTCAACGTTCCTCACTGACCAGGGTGGCCCACTTCGGGTTAGAGCTTTGCTTCACGGGCGGCCCAGTTAGAGAGAGAAGACGGAGTCCCATCCGGCTATGGGAAGGCCCAGAAGACTTACCGACTTAGGCCTACAATGTTACTTGTAGTTCAAGATGTACTCTGTAACCAACTCTTAGTCGTAGCCGGATTGATCTCTCCTATAAACCATAGGCCGGATATCTATATAAGCCGTCCTAGGGAGAGCCTTTAGGGCAACATCAGATAACAATAGACACCTCAATAGTCTACAATCTCAACTCGCACAGGCGAAACCCTTGTAACCCATATTCCGGCTTTGCCGTATTACTTGATTGATAGCAGGAGTAGGGTCCGTCCAAAGCCGGCGGATTCGAACCTGGGTAAACTTGTGTGCTCACCGTCTTGGAACACCGTACGTCTCACACCCCTCTCTTTCGCACGCCTCGAGGACCCCCTCATGGCGTACTTGTCATCAATCCGACGACACTCATGAACTTGATGGCACACTTTACTTTATTGCCTCTAATAAACTTGAACCATTGGGTCCTTCTTTGTTGCGTATATGCTTGCGCTTTATAAGTTGAAATTAGCAGAACCATGCTTCATGGGGAACGCTTTCAACATTGCACTTGTACTTTGTACCCCGTTGATTTCATGTTCTTTTGCATACGGATCCCGGCGGTGTGAAATAAAAGTGGAACTTGTAAGATCATGGAATTTGTATGTGTGTTAGAGAAACGCCTGGGCCGCTAGCCTAAGCCATACCTAATCATGGTGGGAACTTGCAGCATCACCATAATGAGCACTCTATGAAGCATCCTCAATAAAAACCTATGCAAATAGCAAATAAAAAGATCGCTGAGATGCTCATTGTCTGCTTGCCTTGTCATTTTGATTATGGGAAAGCTCCCGTATCATGTGCAAGGGGTACCTCGTTGGCGGTTCTTAATGATACACATATACTTATGATGACAAGAGCTTACTCGTGACTGAAGTTGAGTAGCATGAGGATCGGTCTTCGTAAGTAAGGGGCATGAGATTTCGGTTTATAACTTGTCAAGCATATCCTTTTAGTTGTGTCACTTTAACCTTAATCACCTTCAAGATGCTTATGATAGGGGCAATGAGAGCTGAAAGCTATAAGTTAATTATCATAAGCATCTTGAAGGTGATTAAGGTTAAAGTGACACAACTAAGAGGATATGCTTGACAAGTTATAAACCGAAATCTCATGCCCCTTACTTACGAAGACCAAACCTCATGCTACTCAACTTTAGTCACGAGTAAGCTCTTGTCATTGTAAGTACATGTGTATCATAAAGAACCGCCAACGGGGTACCCCTTGCACATGATACAAGAGCTATCCCATAATCAAAATAACAAGGCAAGCAGACAATGAGCATCTCAACGATCTTTTTATTTGCTATTTGCATAGGTTTTTATAGAGGATGCTTCATAGAGTGCTCATTATGGTAGTGCTGCAAGTTTCCACCATGATTAGGCATGGCTTAGGCTAGCGGCCTAGGAGTTTCTCTAACACACATACGAACTCCATGATCTTACAAGTTCCACTTTTATTTCACACCGCCGGGATCCATAAGCAAAAGAACATGATATCAATGGGGTACAAAGTACAAGTGCAATGTTGAAAGCATTCCCCACGATACATGGTTCTGCTAATTTCACCTTATAAAACACAAGCATATACACAACAAACAAGGACCCAATGGTTCAAGTTTATTAGATGCAAAAAAGGTAAGGTGTGCCATCAAGTTTGTGTGAGCTTTAATCACTAGTTTTCTCATAACAAGTTTAATTTGGAAGGTAAACAAAAGCATGAATATACTTGGAATAGCATAAGCTAGTAGGTAGGTATGGTGGAATCTTTGTAATAATTTGGTTTAGGGAGTTGTATGCATGAGTGGAACTCATACTTGGTTGTGGAGGCTAGCAAAAGACTGGTAGCGACAAACTAAGAGAGCAATAATGACCATAATCATGCAGAGCGACAAAACATCATTGATCAAAGCATAAAGTGATACTACAAGTTGAAAACTAAAGGATCATAAAGACTATGGTGACTTGAGATAGTCATAACATGGTATGAGCATGCGCCAAGTCAACCCAAATAAAGCATCAAAGGAGAATACCACTATACTATGCTTTAATATGCTAAAACAACGCATGTTTCATCCATGGCACATTAAGCAATCTTAATTGTTTATAACAAGTCATGCTACAGCAAAGATTACTAAGCATAAATCCAAAACAATATCGAGCATGGCATGACAAAGCATAGGCCACAGTAAAAAACAAGCTCTCTTTACCACTTAAGCATGAACTTTCCGACTCTTTTCCAAACCAAACCAAACTATTTGCAAACCAATGTATGAAAAGGGGGGGGGGTCCAACCAATTTATTCAGAAAACTAAGCAAACAAAAGCAAACAAAAAACCAAAACAAAAACGAAAAAGAAGACGCTCCGAGAACAACACAACTGTGCATGAAACAATAAAAATGAAGCGTTTGGAAGAAACCTGGAATTTTTATTGATGAAGAAGGGGATACCTTGGGCATCCCCAAGCTTTGACACTTGTACTTCTTAGATATTTCTTGGGGTGACACGTGTGGCATCCCCAAGCTTGAGCTTTATTCCATCCTCCATCTCACTACTCATTCCTTCCATACACCTGAAACTTTTCCTTCATACAAAACTTCACACAATCTTTATTAGCAACATTAGTGCACTCAAGATAAATAAGTCCTAAGGTTCAGTTCTAACACCAAATAAACTCCCATTAGAACACTAGCTACTGTAGCACTTCCCTCAAAAAGCTCAATTCCCCAATAGAACTGAAAAAGGAACCAACAAGAAGCAAATGCAGAAAATGGCACAAATTTGTCAAAACAGACCAACAGGTAAAGATGAATTTTTTCGAAGACCTTCTGTTGCTCAAATCAAAAAGTGTTAAACTAACGAAAGTTAGATAACAACCTGGGCAGAAGCACAAAAATTCACGCCTCAAAAGACGTTCAGAGATTTTACACGAATGTTTACGGTGAAGCACAGAAATCTGTTTCGGGACAGCAACTTTCCCAATCATTAATTCTCTCTCATTAGAGGTCACTCTTGGCAAGAAAAGCAAATAAAAAGGATAAGGAGCGGTTATTACTGAAGTAATAACTTCCAAGACTCATCTAAAACTTTTGGGTTATCTCCCAATAAGTACTTTTCTTTAACGCCTTTAAGTTAGGCATAAGAAGCAAGAAAAAGAATCAAGTGTTCTCAAATGAAGAAGCATTAAGACCAAATTTTGTTTTCATAGGAGAGGAAAAAGAAATCTTCTCTCTCTTCTTGGGGAAGTGTTCTATACCTTTCTTGAGTGGGAGTTGATATTTAATGGTGCCTTCTTTCATATCAATAATGGCACCAATAGTTCTAACAAAAGGTCTTCCCAAAGTAATAGGACAAGAAGCATTGCATTCAACATCCCAAAGAAACCAACGTTTAATCGAACCAGTAGGAGCAAGGAAACCAACATTGCTAGCTGAGCCTTGGCAGGGCGCACTACCGGTGCTAGTAGCAACGTGGAGACCTGCACAACACAACCACAGAACTCTGTCCCCAACTTGCGATGAGGTTGTCAATCTCACCGTGTTTTGCTGAAAACAAATGATTAAACGTATCGAATGGAAGGAAGTAATAGTTTGCAGAAAGTAAACACAAAATAGTAAACAGTTTGTAGATTGTATGTAAAGAAAAAGGACCGGGATCCATAGTTCACTAGAGGTGGCTCTCCTTAAGATAGATAACATGTTGGGTGAACAAATTACAGCGGGGCAACTGACAAACATCGAGAAAGCAATACATGCATATACTAGTCATCTTGACTCCTTTGGAACTTGATTGGGCATTACAACATTATACATAGACCGCCATCCAACTACATCTATGACTAATAATCCACCTTCAGGTTATCATCCGAACCCCCTCTAGTATTAAGATGCAAGCAACAGATTATTGCTTTACGAATTCGTGTAAAGTAAACAATACGATTGTTCCATGAACAAAGGATTGTTGTTTTCTCCCTAGTAGCAACATCATATCTAGTACCTTAGAGATTTCTATCACTTCCCCAAATTACCAGAGGCATGAACCCACTATCGAGCATAAATACTAACTCTTGGAGTTGCTAGCATCTACCTGGCCAAGATAGCTACTAACAACGGAAAACATGCGAGATCACAAATAACAAAGACATGATAGAATCAATAATCAATCTGAAATAGCATCTCAATATCCATCGGATCCCTGCAAACACAACATGCATAATTACAAATAGATGATCTTGATTATGAACGGAGCTCACAAGATCTAGATATGAAAGCACAAAGGAGGAGAACCAACCATCTAGCTACTACATGGATCCGTAGTCCAAGGATGAACTACTCACGCATCACACCGGAGGCTTGCATGGTGATGAAGAAGGCATCCAGGGTGAATTCCCCTCTCCGGCAGGGTGCCGGGAAGAGCTTCAGATCCCTCCCGATCTAGGGATGGAGATGACGACGGCTATAGAGTCTTTCGTGAAATTTTGATCGGGTCCTTAGGGTTTTCGTCCCGAGGGCATCACCCCCTGGCGTGGGCCAGGCTAGGCCACGTGGCCAGGTGGTGTGGTGGCCCCCTGGCCCCTCTCCGTCTCGTATTCTAGCATCTGATGACTTCCGGAAAAATAGGCACTTTGGCTTTTGTCCCGTCCAATTCCGAGAATATTCATTTTCTGACTTTCCTCGAACCAAAAACAGCAGAAAACAGACAGCTGGCACTGTGGCTCTTGTTAATATGTTAGTCCAAGAAATCATATGAAAAGTACTCCAAAGTGTGGACAAATCACAAGAAAGTGGATAAAACCAAGCATGTAACATCAAAAGTTATAGATACATTTGCAATGTATCATCGTGTGATCCCCCGAGGGAGCCTAATTATTTCCCATCTTGAAATGTCATGTGACATAGAGTAGTTAGTTTCTATTGTTTTAAGGCTATGTCTAGTGTGAGCTATTAGATTACCCATGGGTTTGTTTTCTTACCGTTTTGGGTTAACTTGCGGGCATTCTCATGTCATATCACGTATGCTCCCACCATTCAAGGTATTTTTGCGAAAATGCAAAAGTATTGTGTTTCGGTTGATAGAAAAGATTTTTTACAAGCATAAGAAAATGCCAATACAACCATCACTCAAGGAGTGAACTGGATCATCTATACACTCCCACGAGATGGACTCGACTCTTATCCTCTTGAACCCTCTCTCCCTTGTTCCCGACCTTCCCCAAATCTGGGCCGCTAGACCCCTCCCCTCTTTTCTCTGGCGGCTGGCGGCGTCGAGCTGGGTGAGGGACCCTCCCTTGTACAGTTGTAGGTAGGTTTTGTCCTAGGTGTCGGTGTTTTTCCTATATGGAAGTTTGGCGTTATGCCAGGAGGAAGGCACTAGTTTCTTTGGGGAGGCACCAGTGCTCGTTGGTGGCTATCCTGTTCGTCGCACTGCTCCTCGGGTGCAAGGCGGAGGCGGCGGAGGAGGGTGTTACTAGCTACTCCAATAATAAAGCTCCCACTCGTGAAGGCGGCTAGATTGGCCCAGTGGCGATGGTGGGCTTCTTCTTCTTTGCTAGCGAGGGGCCAGCAGGGGGAGGATCATGTCGAGGCTGCTACTAACAAATCCAGGCAGTTGCGGGGAAGTTCTAATGGCGCTCATTCAACCTCTAGTCCAGAATCCCTTTGATGGATTCTCCTCGGCGTTCAGCGTGCTCACTGCACCAAGTGGTTATGTCCCCGGAAGTGGTGAGGATGGCCGGCGGTGGAATCCTTGTTCTATTGGTGGAGGAGAAGGACCTCATCAATTTTCTTGTAATATATTTAGGGTCCTTTTTGGACTACCTTGTACTTTCTTATTTTTCTAGACTGCATTTGCACCCCTACCATTGTTGTCAATGAAGCAGCTAGCCCCTTCGGGGCCATCCCTTTGTTAAGAAAACCATCACTCAAAACATGGATATGGCTACAAGTAGATAGACACAAGTTACATCAGACACCTCCAAACTAACCATGGCCTAGAAGCTAACCGCACACATAGAGGGACACAATAACCCACCAAACCCCCCGAGAGGAAGAGGGAGTCCAATGTTGCATAGGAGGGTAGAACAGAGCCATCCTGCTTCAGAGAGTTGAATATGCCGCGGACTACATCTCTCTCCTCAATCCACCAACCGCTCAATGGCGCCCCAAGTGACGTACCACCCTAAAAGGCCACAACCCTGTCCAGCGGCACATGTGTCTACTACCACTAGCCGAAACCATCAAGTGCTTCCATGCATTCAAGATGCCGCAACACGGGATCCTCCGCCATCTACTGCCCATGCCACCCCAAAGAAACCATGCTCGCATGACACTGGTGCACATAGGAACTGAGAGGAGTCATGGCATGTGTCATCGACTCGCGTTCAACTCATGGGTCGTTTATCATATCATTTTGGGTTAACTTGCAGCCATTCTTACGCTCACATCACTTATGCTCCCACCATTCGGGTTTAATGTGCCTCTTTCCAAATTTAAGAAATTTGATTATCTCTCTTAACAACGGTTCGCCATTTACTTTATTATTGTATTTTCAAATTGACGTTTAATTGATTTTAATTTGACATTGATCCTCTCTCTTTCTATCTTCCCTTGGTACCAACATTTTCCAAAAGAAGGTTTTGTGAATCCAAATGGAGCGAGTATACAACCTACAAACAACAGATTGCACGAACTCGTGCTACTAAATTCCACATTCGGTTACTAATATCAACTTATGGAAATCCGAGGCCAACTGAAAATTTGCAAGAACTTATTGGTAGTTTTAGAGTGTGTTCGGTTCGGGAATGAAATGGAAGGGAATGTCATGGTTCCATTCCACTAGAATGGGCCGGTTCTGTTCTGTGTCCGGTTTGGATAAAAAGAAGGAATTGAATGCTTCCATTTTTTATTCGGTTGGGGGAATTGGAGAGCAGAACAGAACGATGTTAAAGTTAATCTTTTGTCTCAATATCATAATTAACAGTGGCAAGTAGCCTTTTTAATCTCAAAATCATAATTAACAGCGTCTAATGGCCTTTTAATCTCAAAATTGTGATTAACATCATTTTTCGGTTGAGGGAATTTGGAGAGCGGATCGAAATGTCTTAAAATCTTAATTAACAGTGGCAAATGGTCTTTTAATCTCAAAATTGTAATTAACAACGACGAATTATTTTTCAGCTAGATTATTGGAGTGCTTCGTATAATTAACAACCGTCCCACCACATTCCACCGATTGGATGCATTCTGCATATAGGGGAAATATGCCGTTTCGAGGAACCACTCGGTTCCATTCCATTCCACAACCGAACACAAGAATTGGCTCTGGGTGTGGAATGATTCGGTTTCATTCCACTTGGTTCCAGGAACCGAACACACCCTTATTAGCGTATCTTCATGGGTGCCAACCAACAATGTCATTTAAGAAACCAATAGGCTCTTCGTTCCGAAAAGAAGGTGTGTATCTATTGTCTAAAATAAGAGGACACAACTTTTTTTCCCAGGTAGGCACAACTTTAACCATGTATAAATAGAAAACATCAACAATTGTACTTTATTATAGGTTTAATGTGAAATATATTTCATGACATTTAGTGATATCGATCTGGCATTGTAAACACCAATAGTTTCCATATAAGCTTTGATCGAAATATTACATTATTTGATATATATGTGGACAAAATTTATCGTTAGGCAGAGGGAGTAGACTAGTGTCATGATTATATCACTAATATAACATAACAAAAACAATGGCACGTCTAATTCAACAGTCCACGCGCACATAGTCACATCCAACTCAACACCACCGTACTACGCACAGATCACGGACCCCAAGAAAACAACTCGAATCAAGGAGGAGACGACTCAGTTCCGGGCGCCCTTCCCAAGCCACAGACATCACGCACGCACAGCTAGCGCTGGCTCTACAGACTACAGCCCAGCCGTCCTCGTATTTTGTTTGCTTCCGCATCGTCCGCCCCACGCAGCCCGACGCAGAAGAAGAACTCGCGCCCGCGGCACCCCTCCCGACGCCGGCACGCGCACCAAGCACACCGCGTCTCCGCGTCCGTGTCCCCCCACCGCAGATGGCTTCCGCCGCGGCGTCGCGCCCCCCGGCCCCGCCGCCTCCGCCTCCCCCGCCCCCGCCGTCGGCCGCGGCGATGCAGTGGCTCAGCCCGCGAGTGTCCTTTAGCCTCGAGGACGCCGGCGGTTGCGGCGGCAGGGATGCGTCGGCCGCGGGGGCGGGAGGAGGGGGGAAGGTGAGCGGTGACTTCGAGTTCCTCCTCGCCGGGTGCTCCGCGGTTTCCACCATGCTGCCCGCCGACGAGCTCTTCTCGGGCGGCAAGCTGGTGCCGCTCCGCATCCCCACCACGTCTTCCAGCGGTTCGTTTGACGGGACGTACACGCGACCTCCCCTCGCTCCGGTGGCGACACAGGAGCAGCAGCCCGAGACGCCGAGGGCGGAGGAGGCGAGCAAGGACGAGGTGGACGCGGCGAAGGCGGCTGGGGAGGAAAAGGAGGAGGAGCCCAAGGTGGTCCCGGCGAGGCGGTGGAGGGATCTGCTCCGGCTGCGGAAGCAGCAGGCGTCGTCTTCGTCGTCGTCCACGGATACGAAGCCGCTACGCCGCCTTCTCCGCCGCGGGCCGAAGCCGCCGGAGCAGGAGCCGTCCCTCAACCTCCCCCTCCTCCGCGAGCCCGACGAGCCCGAGAAACCCGAGAAGCCCGCGACGACGCTGACTCCCACACCAACTCCGCCTCCATCCCAGCAGCAGCAGCACCACCAGCTCCCGCCGAAGATCCGGCTGACGGCGGCGCAGGCGGCCGCGCCCCCGCCCCCACCGCCCCCTCCGCCACCTCCCCCCTCCGCCGTGGCAGCCGACAGCCCGCGCCTGAACGCGGCCGGCAAGGTGGTGTTCAACGGCCTGGGCCGCAGCTCCAGCAGTCCGAGCAGCCTCGCGGGCGGGCGGCGCCACCGCTCCGGTTCAGGATCCGGCGGGATGGAGCGGTCCTACTCGGCGCACGTGCGCGTGACGCCGGTCCTGAACGTGCCCGTGTGCCGCAAGTCCGTGTCCGTGTTCGGCATCGACCGCCTCTTCTCCCCGTCCTCCGCCTCCACCGCCGCCGCCGCCCACGCGGCCGCCAAGAAGGGGAAGGTGGCGAAGAAGGAAGCCGTTACCGCGCCACCACCGTCCCAGTAACCGCTCGGCATCATCGTCAATGGTCATTACGTTACGTACCACCACCATTGGTGGATGAGGTTAAGTTTCTCTTTTGGGTGAGTAACGCAGCTGCTGCTTAATTAGGTTTATTATTCGAGAATTAAGCTAGCTACGGAGTTGTAGTGAAATTGATGCTAATTATTATTAGCGATGAGAAGTTGGTTTGGCATGTACATATAGGGTGAGCGAGCGAGTTCTTGTTATTTTCATGGTCTTAATCTGTTAAGAGACTGGAAAACGGAAATGTGATGAACTCGTTCATCATATCACGGCGATGAGGTTTCCCTGATGGCACGGGAATTCAGAACCCATTATTGCGTCGTGTTCCATTGTTTGTTCTCTCATCAAAAAGTCTGAGAAATTAAGAGAAAAAAGGATGGTAGTAGTACTAAGTACGGTACGGTGGAGTTAGAGTTTAAGCAAAGTACGAGGGGGCGATGTGTTAAGAAAAGGCGTGACAAAACTAGACAAAAGTGTGTACCGTACGTTGGAGTAACTAACTAACTAGACCGTACCACCATGTCGCTGGTCGACGACGGCGACCACCGGTACCCGGGAGGATCGATGGGATCTGCCGGCGACCGGTCGTCGTGCTCGTGGCCCCCCGGCCCGGCGATCGAATGCATGCACGATCTGCACTTGCGTTAGTGGTGGTGGTGGTGGTCCAGATCAATCGATGGATAATTGATCGATCTTCATGAGACATGACTCTCGCTGGTGGTGGCTGCCTGGGCCGCCGTGGTCTGGGGGTAGCTGCTGCATGTGCGTGCATGGTCCTCTCCTCCGATCGTCTCCTTGCAGTTATCAAGCCGATCATCTGATTGACTTGTCGATCAATAAAGCTCATCGTTGGCGCCATTACTAGCTGCTGGCTGCCGCGTCGTCGTCTTGCTACTGCTACACCTCTCCTCTCCTTCCTCACACGAGGGCAACGCATTGCCGACACAAGCTAAAACCAATTTTAAGAAAAAAAAACACTCCTAGGGATTTAGAACAAATTTTGGCTGGTTATTTTATTATTACTGTGGTTGTGCAGTACTCCTGGAGTACAACGTGATAGTTGGGGGTTGGGACAGTACAACGTGAGGCACGGCCGCCAGAAGCCGAGAAGCACATGGCCAGCCTGACTGACATGCAGGCACGCAGGCATGCATGTGCTGTTTGGGACTCGTCCCTCTGGGCCTCTGGCTGTGGCTGCTGGCAGCAGCCATCTCCGTGGCAGGGAGGGAGGGTGGATCGTCTTCTTCTTCATCCCCTTTCTTTTCTCGTGATGGTTTCGTACGCAGCAGGAGCTCTTCCGAATCAGATGTGAAATCTTCGAAATTTCCACAACTTGCCGCGTTCAAAAATGGCAACACCCTTTTCATGTCGCACGGAGGAGGACGGATGTGATCCATTTGTGCCATGCCTGCAAGGTGCAATGTCTGTCGTCTGCACGTTCGTTCAGGCGGGCACTTGCACTTGTCGTCGGTACCTAATAACTCGCCTGATGACCCGAGCTGACCTGACCTGACCTGATGGGGCCCTGTGGTCAGAAGCAGCAGCTGCAGCAATGTGATCAAAATACTCAACCACATGTACTCGATCGTGCTGCAGTCAAGGGAAGACAGGAGCAACAATCAACAGCTCAGGAGGCCGTAAGTGCCCGTTTCCGTCCGCTGCGCCGCTCAACGCAACGCACGTACTGCACGAGTGGATCTATGCGATGCGACGATTGACTGATGAGCTCGAGGAACTGTGACGACCCACGACTATATATGCAAAGAGGAATCGCTGCCGGTGCCGAGAGTCCACCATGTCCATGCATTACTGGGACGCCCTTGATCGGATCCTTATGGCTAAAGGTTTCCCATAACTTTGGTGTAAGTGGATCAAGATCCTAAATGAATCTAGCCTTACAGCTGTCCTCCTCAATGGCACCCCCGGCCGCTGGATTCAATGTCGTCGTGGTCTTCGGCAAGGCGACCCCCTCCCTTCCTTCCTTTTCAATATTGTTGCCGATATGCGGATGATACCCTCATCACCATCAGAGCTGTCCCTGACCATGTTGCAAATCTTAAAACCCTCCTTGACAGTTTCTCCACGGCAACAGGATTGGAGATCAACTTCCACAAAAGTACTTTCGTTCCCATTAAAACTGATCCTTCTACCGCCTTGGCCATGGCCTCCTCCTTTGGCTGTGTGGTCTCCTCCTTCCTCCAGACCTACCTTGGTCTCCCCTTGTCCACTCACAAACTCCGCCTTTCGGATTTTGCTACCATCATCTCTAAAAGTGACATGCGCCTCTCTGGCTGGCTGGGTCGTTCCCTCCCTATTGGAGGACGCCTTCTCCTGGTTAACTCTGTTCTTTTTGCTATGCTCTCCAACGCCATGAGTGCTGGGCTTCTTCCGGCGGGTGTCATTGACGCCATTGATAAACGTAAGCGCGCTTTCCTTTGGACAGGAGAGGAATCCTGCTCCGGGGGACAATGCAAAGTTGCTTGGCCCACTGTCTGTTCCCCAAAAATTCTTGGTGGAATGGGCGTCCTCTCCTTGCACGCTCAAAATTCCGCTCTCCTCTCCAAGTTTCTCTCCAAACTCCACTCTAGAACAAACGCTCCTTGGGCTTGTCGGTTTCGCCGCAGGTATGGATGGGGGAGTGGCAAGGACTTTGGCGACTGTCATTCTCTGGATACACCAGTTTGGAAAGACATCTTGAACGGGATCCCCACCTTCCGATCTATCACAATTGTGCAGGTTGGAGACGGTGAGTCCACGGCTTTCTGGCTTGACTCTTGGCTCAATTCTTCCCCTCTCAAGGACCAATTTCCCGCTCTCTTCTCTCACACCACTAGGACTAATGCTAGCCGTGTCTCTACCTTCCAGCTTGGTCTTAGTAGCCAACTTACCCCTCGCCTTACGAGCGCTGCTTCTTCTGAATTTGCTACCCTTAATGATGCTCTCGCGACGTTCGTCCTCCGATCTGATACACCAAATACACGGATTTGCCGTACCACTAACGAAAGCCTTTCAAACAAAGATTACTATGTCAATATGTTTAAGCACCTACAGATTGATGCTCAAGCGGACAACATCTAGAGGAGTGCCACCCCCCTTAAATGCAAGATCTTTGTTTGGCTTGCAAGCAAACACCGCCTCTACACTAACATGCGGCGTTTTCGTCATCGACTGGCTGACTCGGCGACTTGCCCTTCATGCCCCTTGGATGAGGACACTGATCATCTCCTCACTCGATGCCATCGCGCCAGTGAGGTCTGGAGCTTCTTCACCGCTAATGGCAACTCGATTTCTCCAAACAATGTCCTTGATATGCTGTCCACTCCCCGCACGTTTGAAGAAAAAACCGTCAGTACTGCTATTGCTTGGAGCATCTGGAAGAGGCGCAACGCTGTGGTCTTCAAGGCCAGGGATGAACCACTTCAGGTTGTAATTCGTAATTGCCTTGAGGATGTGTGACTCTGGGCTAACAGATGTAACTCTACCCCCTCCTCCTCTAAGCTTAATTATTGGTGTAACAGCTACGATCCACCCTCCCTGAGCTCTCACTTTTCTCTCCCTCCCCGCTGTCTCCTTTGTAAAAACAGCTTGTACTGATCAGCTTTGTGTCCATGCATTACACGTCGGGCATCTCGTGTCCAACTCTACTTTCTTCATCTTAATGTTCATCGGTGTAGGTATAGGCTATTGTGACATAATTGTTAGGTTGACCTCTCCCGTATCGAGCCCAACAGCTCGATACAATCCTTGACTGCGTCCTGGTTGGGGGCGCCCAACCAATCCATGGTTGGTGGGCCCCTGCTGCCTGCGCTATATAAAAAGGTGGGGTCCGGCTGGCTCGCAACACGAGGTTGGTCACGCAGCCGCACACCCCACCGTTACCCCGACCCGATCTAGGTTAGCGCAGTACAGCGGGAAGCTCCGCCACCGTCACCGCTTTCCCCACATACTCCACGCTCTCGCCGTCGCCCCCATGGCCAACGCCTCAAGCTCGTCAAACGAAGGTGTGTGTCTCTCTCTATCTCTCTACTTCTAGTTGAACCGAACGCAACACACGTACTGCACCAATCGATCAATGCGACGCGATGATTGACTGATGAGCTTGAGGAACTGTGACGACCCACGACTATGCAAAGGAATCGCTGCCGATGCCGAGAGTCCACCATGTCCATGCTTTACACATCGGACATTGTGTGTCCAACTCTACTTTCTTCCTCTTAATGTTCATCGGTGTAGGTATAAGCTATTGTGATATAAACATCTTGACCTTCCCCGGCAGTTTGAAATTCCAGGTCTTTTTCGAGGCAGGATCGACGGTAGCAGTAGGTAGTAGCTGTCGACGTGCTCGTGTCTCTGTCACAGCGTGCGTCCCGCAAGCTAATTCCCGATCTGTACGCGGATTTAACAGAGAAAACTCCTCTACTATCAGAATGCCATGCAACCCGGTCAGTCTTCCATATCTGGCTTCAAAGGAATGGACAATATATCTCTTTGGCGTCATCTAGGTCAAAAATGAAGCGAACCAAGTCCTCGTCCCATGCCGCGTTTTCTTGACCTATCAAATCACAAACTCTCGTGGATTCATCCATCCCATTTAGCATGCGAGGACGACGTGTTGTTCCACACCCGGAACCACAGATCGACCAAGACATCAACATATTCCCCTAAGCCCATCGGCCAAATTATGCCCTGTTTCAGTAGTTCAAGCCCCCCCTCAAAATACTCCACCACGTAAGCAGGCTTGGGTGTAGCACCTAGGATTGCAGTGTTGGGAAAATACATGGCCTTATGAACCGTACAACATAGAGATTCCAGGTGCTGCAACAAGCGCCAACTTTGTCTTGCCAACATAGCCAAATTAAATATATTTAGATCTTTAAAGCCAAGTCCTCCTCCTTCTTCTTCTTCTGATCGTGTCATGTTCTCCTAACTAATCCAATGGCACTCGTTCTTCTCATCTTAGCTATTCCACCAATATCAGCAAATCATTGCACTAATTTCATCACAAAGGTTTTGGTAAGGTCAAAATAGGACATGGCATACGTCGGGATATAGCCTGCACCACCGCTTTTATCATAATTTCCTTGCCCATTCTTGAAAGTAACCTTTCCATCCACCTTTGTATCCTTTGCCGGATCTTGTCCTTGATTTAAGCAAACTCCTTTACCTTCGATGCACCTAGATGAACGGGTAGTCCGAGGTACCGTTCGTTTCAAGACTCCCTAGGTATACCGAGGAGACCAAGAACAACCTGCTTGGCCGCATGATGAGTACCTTTACTGAACATTGCTGACGACTTCTCCTTATTTATCATCGACCCCGATTTCCACTCATAAACTTCTATAATGTGCCATAACATTTGTGCATTAGCTACATTTGCCTTCAGAACTATGAAGGAATCGTCGGCCAAAAAATAGAGGGCATAATTTTTTTGAGGGAAATCACGAGCTTTATTAACTTAACAACACAGTGTTACAATGTCATAAGACTGTGCACTAAGAAATCAGGTGGCTCAGCATCCCATGAAAACAACCTCTCTTGTAAAATTGCATACTTCGCACAAGAGTGAGCTGCATGGTTAGACTCGCGATGAGCAAAAACCACACTACTGAAAATAAAAGAACAAACTAGCTCCCTAATCTTATCTAAGATAGGCTTGATCACCGGTCGATCACCTTGGCGTTCCTCCTAGTGGCCCACCAACTCTGAACAATCCACTTCAAAGATCACCTTGCGAAAACCCCTTGCCACTGCATAGGAGACCGCCTCGCAAAGAGCTAGAGCTTCAGCAACAAGCAGGTATTTGATACCAGGAAAGACCTTGCAGGTCGCTCCCCGGAACGACTGAGAATCTTGGGCTACCACTCCTGACGGCGCCATACCTGGCTCCAGTAGGAGAGCAACATCAGAGTTTAACTTCACAGTATCATCTGGCGGCTTGCTCCACTTGCCCGGATGTCTCGGAGACTTCCCAATCCCTTTCTCCTTTGGCAGTTGATCAGCTGAAGGGTCTGACGGATAAAATCCATAGATTTGGTTGGATTAAAACCAACTTCACCATGTGTCAAGTTATTCCTAGAGAGTCAAATCGAATACATCACCGTGATAATCATCTCCCTCTCCCTTTGCTTGAATAACGGAGCACACAAAATGTCTTCCGCCCACATCAAAGGGTGGAGTCTCGGTAGTTTCACAAGTAGTACCTCTTTGGCAGCTGTCTAAAACAATCTAGCATGGTTGCAATCAATCAATGCATGCATTAGTGTCTCAGGCTCCGCCTTGCAAATTCCACATGTGCTATTCTCTCTGATATGCCACCGTGTAAGAGTCCCATAATCTGGTAAAATAACACAAAGAACTCTCCACCAAAAAACTCGCACCTTAGGTTGCATTGAGAAATTCCATAATCTTTTCCATTTCTCCTTACTGTTAGTCTGAGGTACCGTTCATTCCAGGACTCCCTAGGTATATTGAGGACACCAAGAACAACCTGCTTTGCCGCATGATGAGTACCTTTACTGAACATTGCTGGCGACTTCTCCTTATTTATCATCTTCCCAAATTTCCCCTCATAAACTTCTACAATGTGTCGTAACATTTGTGCATTAGCTACATTTGCCTTCATAACTATGAAGGAATCGTCAGCAAAAAGATAATGGTTAATTATTTGTGCTAAATGGCATAATTGAATCCCCTGAATAGTACCCTCTCCTGCATTTCTCAACAGCGTTGATAGGCCTTTAGCGCATAGAACGAATAAATAATGTCACAACGGATCCCTTGGCGTAGTCCTCTCTCCGATGTAGAACCCTCTTGCAACTTCCTATTCACCTTCACTCGGTAAGTAACATATTTGACACCATTCATCACCAGCTGTATCCAGGCCACACCACGACCCATCTTCTCCATATTTTTCTCAAGAATGAGCCATTCAACCCGATTATAAGCTTTACTCATATCCAACTTGACATCCACATAACTCTCACGCCCCCTTTCTTCCTATACATCATATGCGTGATCTCGTAGGCAAGGAGCACATTATCTGTTATCATCCATCCCGGGACAAAGACCGACTATGTGGGTGAAATTATAAATGGCAATATCACCTTCAGCCGATTGACCAGCACCTTTGAAATGAGCTTATACAGCACATTACACAAGTTGATAGGGAAAAACTCCGTTAGTCGCTCTGGATTTTGCACCTTCGGAATTAAAACAATACACTATACAACCTTGGGCGTTCATCTTTCGTGAAAGATTGCGGAAGTATAGATTGTATTGGTATTGCAAGAGGTGATTACATCGTGATCTCTTAGGTTGTTTATATAGTATTAGAAGACTTGGGGGCAAGAAGACTAATAGAGATAGACTTAGATTACAATCTTAAACTACCAAATATTACCAAACTGTGACATACTCTAACACCCCCGCAGTTGGATTGGCAGTGACGAGAATAGCCGGAGCGCCGCAGACAGTCTGACTGGAGCATAATCCGAAGACGCGAACTGTAGAGGATGTCGGTGGATGTCGATGTCGATGTAGCCAGAAGCAGGGTGTTGTAGTCATGGTCGATGGTGCCGTTGGGGAAGTCGTCGTTGTTGATGAAGTCGATGACGTTGTTGTGTTATGGTGGATGTCGCCGTTGAGCTTGGAGAATTCGCCATAGTAGTTGAGGTAGACGTAGTTTGGATCGAAGTAGCGCGACCCACAATGCCGAACTTGCCAGACTCGACAGCGTGTCGGGGACGCAGGTTCTCATCGGTGTTGCCAATACCGGACGTGCGAAGACAGGGACCATCACGAGTCATGCGAGCCAGAGCCGGAAGGAGCAGCAGAGAAATTCTCCTTGAGCAGTTGACGCGTAGAAATTGTCCGCCGATTTATCAGAGTAGATGAAGTAGTTGTAAGAAGAAATTGATTAAATAAAAAATAAAAATTAGACTATGACTTTGGCGGCGAGGTCGTGGTGGACGAAGACGAAGAGGTAGTTGTTGATGGAGATTTGTTGTAGCTAGATTTCGGAGATTTAGACCCGTTTTTCGCTTGTATGAGCGCGACGTCGCTCGTGGAGAAGAACAATTTGTTGGCGTTGACGATGACCATGTTTGCTTGTGGCGGCGATGATGCGGCGATGTTGTTGGTGTAGATTGTTGTCGGTGATGATGACCACGGGTAATGAAGATGCAACCCTTTGTTGACGGCGAGGCGTGTACTCAGCGACGTGCGTCCCGGTAGATGTTGGCGAAGACGGGCCGGCGTGGAGACGACGTGAGGATGGAGCAGCCGACGCCATGCGTGAAGGCGTCCCTTGGGGCGCCACGCGGAGCCTCCTTGCCACGATCGTTGACGATGATTTGCCGGAGTTGAATCGACGCCGAGGTTGAAGTAGAGGCGCGCGACGACGACATGCGGCTGTTGACGATGCTTTTGGTGGCTAAAAGAAAAATAGATCTAATAGAATTTTTTTTTGCTAGAACTACTAAACTGATCTAGGGAATTGGAAGAAAAACTAGCTACGAGATTTGGTGCCCCCGACAGAGATCATGGAGCTCGATCTCGCCGGGGGCGGCGCAGCGGAAGAAGTGGCTAAACACTAGGCGGAGCAAACCGTTCTGATACCATGAAATATTGCGGAAGTATAGATTGTATTGATATTGCAAGAGATGATTACATCATAAGTCCTTAGACTGTTTAGATAGTACTGGTAGATTTGGGGGCAAGAAAACTAATAGAGATAGACTTAAATTACAATCTTAAACTACCAAATATTACTAAACCGTGACATACTCTAACATTTCGCACTAGATTTCTAAAAGCGCTTCTTTTTATGAATGTACTGTTTCACATTTATCAGCAGGTACAAAACATGTTATTTTCACCTCCTATTAAATTATTCTTGTATCTAGATACTCTAGGTCCGGAAATATGCGTGTGTTTTATTAACATTTAGAATTCGAATGAAGTGTCATCCGTCATTCAGAAAATGAAAATAGTTGGCTCCCAGCAGAGAAGAGGGTAGTTTTGTCCAAATTTTCGGGCAGATGCACCCCGGTGCGAGAGGATGAAAAGAACAACGCTACCATAATATAGCTCCGACTATGTCCCTTCGTCTCAACCGCGCATTGCACATGCATGAATCGATCAACACAACCAACACTGTGACGACTGAAGGACTGTGCAAAGGAATCGCCTTCCGGTGTCGAGACCATGTGTAGCAGAGCAGGCTTGTAGCCTGTAGAGTAGTATCTCGGTTCTTATCTATTTTCTAGTTTTCTAGATGTTTTTCTTTGCGACAAAGATTTGAATCTATTTCATGAGTTCACGAGAAGTACAAGGTACATTCAACATAATGAAAACACAACTCACCTCCTAAGTGCTCACCCAATTTTTCTTTTATTCTTTTTCTCCACGCAGCTCACCTCTTTTGTTTCTCCATCAACTTGTACCAAATAAGATAGGAAATCACTGTGGAAACTATCTTTGTCAAGACGTAGACACTCCAATCCAGAGGTACATATGTTCGTGAAGCCATAAAAAATTTGTTTCCTTTTTCTGCCAAGTACTGTGGAAAAATAAATAAATATTAGAGAATGAATTTTGTGCTTATATATATGGGTACAAGATCTATCCGTCCATTCGTCCAGCTCTGAGATCCACGCTCACTATACATCCAAACAATTGTGATTTTCGTTCGTGTCACATCTAGAATGCTTTTTTTCCTTCCTTCCCACCACCTGGCATGCATTTTCTCAGCCTACACCCTGCCGTTCTTCCATGCCATTCTAGTGCCTAGGGAGAGAATACTGCTGCTATTCTAGTCCCGGGACAGAGTTCCTCTCCATTATTTTCTCCTCCTCGACGATCTCCTTCCGTCCTGCTTCACAGTGGCTTGCATGTCCCGCCGCACCTCCTCGAGAAGCTGCTCTACCGGGAGGCGCTCTACTACAAGCTTTCTCGACCACGTCCGTGCTGCACGCTAGGGGGCCTGCGATGACGGCCACCTCCATCTCGCCTCGTCAATGCCCGGCCGCGCGCCAGGGGACACTATGTTCGAATCCATGGGGGGCGTATTACCTTGGTCAAACCAAAAAATATGTGCAAACAGTTAGACCTTCTACATCAACCTTCCCTCACCTTCTACATCGACCTTCCCTCTAAATCTTCCAGGAAGAACACCCCAACTATGGCCACGCCCTCACCATCTATAGGAGAGGAGAGATAAATTCCTAGGTAGCGTCAAATTTAGATGATTCTTGGCCATCAGAAGTCAAGTCAAACTCCATAAACTGCAAGTTGGGAACCCGAAAACAAATCAAGATCCAAAATCCAATCAACAGCGGTGCGCATTGCGAATACCCTCCATCCCGCCCGCCCCACCTCTCTGACTCCGCCGGGATTTTTGGAGACATACAGAGTGAGGGAGAAGAGGGATGGTCGATGGAAAGGGCAACAATGGCAGCCTAGGAGCTGGATTAGAGAACACATAGGCTAATACACTGCTATACATTGAGATGGGTATTTCTAGACTCTCGCACCGGTTTATGCGGCGACGGGTTGGGCCTAGCTACAGAAAAAAGTTAAGTAGACCACGTACTAGGCCTATCAAAAGCAAGTTTAAGCGTGGCCAATTTCTAGAACATGGAGGAGTCTCAACTTTAATTCACATCTGAGGCAGTAGGGTACAGACTTTTAGCCTTTCAAGAATATGAACAAAAGTAAAATATGATTTTTCTCTGCACAAGTTCTTGCCAATCTCAAAGCAACTTTTTATCTCCAAAGGGACAAGATAGCTCATGTACCCACGTGTACAAATACACATGTATTTCCTTAAGTATTATACTAAACATTTATACTTCTTTTCGTATAGTTTCTCGTTACTTAGATGTCATTGTTAACCACAAAACAATAGTTTTGAACATTAGTTATAGCGTTCTTTGTTACCTAGTTGTAATGTTTATCAATCAAAGGTTTTCGTGTGTTAAACTTATTTTTTATGTTGTCATAAAAGTTCTCTCCTTGAATTAGTTTTTCACATTTGCATAACTTATATAGTGTAGATGTATGTATTAGTTTGTATATATGCGTGATTGTTTAAATGTATTTATTATCCTTAAAGATGATGATAGAGATCTCTAAAATCACGATGGAACAAATATCTTAGCACTAGTTCTAGTGTGTTCGTAGAAAGAAAGGCCAAGTCAGTGGTCATCCTGGTTAGGTGGCCATACATGTTAATTATTATCAATGGTGATTAGAGATCATTAGGGAGATGGATAATGACTTTCAAGGCACACAATCATTAGATATATGATCAATGGACGTTGTTGTTGGCAGCGGTGCGACTGTGTTGGATATGATGTATCAGTGGCCGTTCATGTTTAATGCTGTTATTGATAACTTGAATTTGAGAGAGGTTACAATGTTAGGTGGACAGTTTAATTGAGCTAATAGTCTGCCTGAGCCGACATACGAAAAGCTTGATAGGGTACATATGGATACATAATGGGAGGAAAAGTTTCCCATGGTAACTGTAAGGGTTCTAGAGCGTATTGAGGCTTTGTCTGACCATGCCCCTTTACTTTTGTCGGTTGGTTCACTGTCTCGAAATTCCAAGCATGAGTTCAAGTTTGAACTTGGCTGGATGATTCGGGATGGGTTCTATGACATGGTTAAGGTAATTTGGATAAAACCAGTTGGTGGTCAAACACATATAGCGTTGGAATAATAAAATACGTGCATTACGTAACTTCCTTCGTGGTTGGGCTAGACATACTGCTGGTATCCTAAAAAAGGAGAAAATTCGCTTTTCCTTTATTATTGATGATTTAGAGGCTTCTACGGAATTTAGACCGTTGTCTGCACAAGAGATTGAGCTTAAGAGTTACTCAAATGCGGAAATGGTAAGACTTCTGCGAGAGGAAGAACTCAAATGGTACCAACGTTCCAAAGCGAAATTTATCCTGGATGGAGATGCTAATACAAGATATTTTCATGCTATTGCCAATGGCAAGCATAAGAAGAAATGTATTCAATCTCTCAACCAAGATGAAGGAATTATTGAGGGACAAGAGCATCTTAAGTCATACATTACTAATTATTATAAGTCGTTGTTTGGGCCACCCCAAGATAATTCCTTTACTTTGGATAAGTCTCAAACAACGGATATACCGCAAGTTTCTATTGAGAAAAATAATTTTCTAACCACCTCATATATGTAGGAAGAGGTCAAGGAAGCGGTTTTCCAGATAGAACATAACAAGGCACCAGGTCCAGATGGCTTCCCAGCAGAATTTTACTAAAATTTCTGGGATGTCATTGAGGAGGACTTGATGGCCTTATTTGGTTTTTTGCATGTTGGACAACTTGATCTATTTAGACTAAACTTTAGTAATATAATTTTACTTCCTAAGGTTAACAATACAGAGCGGATACAACAGTATCGTCCTATCCGTCTTCTTAACGTTAGCTTTAAAATATTCACAAAAATTGCCACGATTAGACTAAATTCAGTTGCTGAACATGTTGTTAGTCCTTCTCAAACTGCTTTCGTGCAAGGAAGAAAAATCTTGGATGGTGTAGTAATTCTACATGAAACAATTCATGAATTACACTCCAAAAAGCAAAACGGGGTACTTTTCAAGATTGATTTTGAGAAGGCTTATGACAAAGGTAATTAGTCTTTCCTTCAGCAAACACTCCGAATAAAAGGTTTTTCCGAGGAGTGACGTGCTCTCATTCATTCTTTTGTGTCTAGAGGTAGTGTCGCCATAAAGGTTAATGATGACACTGGAAACTACTTCCAGACTAAGAAGGGTTTGAGGCAAGGGGATCTACTATCGCCAATACTATTTAATATAGTGTCAGATATGCTTGCTATCCTTATTGAGAGGGCCAAAGCTGAGGGCCAAATTGAAGGACTAGTCCCACATCTTGTTGATGGAGGACTTTCTATCCTCCAGTATGCTGATGATACAATCTTATTTATGGAATATGATTTGGAGAAAGCTAAGAACCTGAAGTTAATACTATCAGCCTTCGAGCAACTCTCTAGATTGAAAATTAATTTCCATAAGAGCGATCTGTGTTGTTTTGGCGAGGCCCAAAAAGAGGCACACCTGTATGCTGAACTCTTCGGCTGCGGGCATGGGCAATTTTCAATCAACTATTTGGGTATTCCGATACATTATCGGCGTCTCACTATTGCTGAATGGAAACTCGTTGAGGAAAGACTCTAGAAACGTCTTAATAGTTGGAAAGGCAAATTGCTATCCCTTGGAGGAAGACTTATACTCATAAACTCAGTACTTACCAATATGGTACTATATATGATCTCGTTTTTCCAACTGCCAAAAGGTGTCTTGAATAAACTGGATTATTTCCGATCAAGATTCTTCTGGCGGGGGGATAGTGAGAAAAGGAAATATCGACTATCCAAATGGAATGTGGTTTGCCGGCCCAAGGAATACGGAGGACTGGTTATACATGACCTTCAAGTCAAAAATACCGCCCTTTTAGGTAAATAGATGTTTAAGCTACTAACCGAAGAAGGAGTATGGCAAACAATCATTTGGAGAAAATATGTTGGATCCAAAGCTGTGTCTCAAATGGTTTGTAAACCTGGTGATTCACATTTTTGGGCGGGACTAATGGCGTCTAACAAACATTTTTTTACGTTTTGGTGTTTTTAATATTAAGGATGGATCTCAAATTAGATTCTAGGAGGACAAGTGGCTTGGACATACTTCTCTTCGGGATCAATATCCGGCTCTATATTTGATTGTTAGATACAAAGAGGACACACTTTCCAAAGTTTTGGAAACTAATCCTCCGAATGTATCTTTCAGAAGAAGTCTCATTGGTCCTCGACTTATATCATGGAACAATCTATTATTACGATTATCCACGATTCAACTGTCGGAAGGTATTGACGAGTTCCGTTGGAAATTACTTGAGAGCGGTAAATTTTCTGTGGACTCTTGTATAGGGCCTTGATCCAACCTAATATTCCGGTCGATGACAATAGTACTATTTAGAAAATGAAAATACCCCCGAAAACTAAGATATTTGCTTGGTATCTTCGTAAAGGAGTAGTTCTTACAAAAGATAATCTTGTTAAGAGGAATTGGCATGGAAGTAAACAATGTATGTTTTGTCATCGGGACTAGACGATCAAACATTTATTTTTTCAATGCAAATTTGCTCGTCATATATGGTCAATCATCCAAGTAACTTCTGGGTTATCTCTCCCCACGATCAGTGGCCAATTTCTTTGGTAACTGGTTGTATGGGATTGATGATAAATACATGATCTTGTTTAGGGTGGGAGCACTTGCCATTATTTGGTCTATGGCTATGTAGGAATGACTAGATTTTTAATGCTAATGTGTCTTCAACGCTGCAGGTAATTCATTGGGCTACGACTATTCTCCGATCTTGGACTATTCTCCAACGGGTCGAGCATCACGCTTTGTTCATGGAGGGATGTACACGATTAGAAGATACGGCGAGGGATATTTCCCTCGACATGGATGGCCACGTGAGCTGCGGATCAAGTTACCATAGTGATTTGTCTTAGACAATCTTGGAGCCATTTGTGCTTTATCTTTTCACTTGTTTAATACTTGTGTGGTTTGATCGGTTTTGTGCATCTTATTTATGCAGAGGCCAGGTGTAAACATTATGAAAGTAACAAAGCGCCCATTTTCAAAAAGAAAAATGATTAGCTTGAGCACCTATCTTTCAAATCTTGCATTTGTAAGATTTTTATGCATATCTTTTTATTTTGAATAAGTACCTATAGAAAGACAAACTACCAATGCATTATTTCCTCTCGTGAAAGAAGAAATTAAGCGATCTAGGGTTCCACCCTAGCCGTCGCCACCTGCCATGTCTCCGGCGTTTCTGATTGAGAATTGATGTGTCCCCAACTTCTATGCATACCGCTTCGACCATGGGAGGGGGTGGGGACCTCAGAACTGCGCTCGACACTATAGTAAGATCCTAAATTTAGAGTTTGGTTGACTGGCAACGACCTTATGATGGTACTATGCTCGACAAGAATAAGGTATACCCACCTCCTCATTCACCTTATCTGCAACGACCTCGCTAGTAGCGTTGAGGGGGGCGGAAAATCGTCTGGTCATAGCTCTCGTAGAGTGGTGGATCTCGTTTAGTCTACACATTTTACAGGTTTGGTGTCAGAAGATTAGATCAATTCGAGGGTTCTGTGGCTACGACTTCAGCTGTGGGGTGTTGGTCCTTAGGGACACACGCACAGAGGCTTCTAGGCTATAGTTAACAACGTCAGGCAGGCTCTGGTCAGACAGGCCCACTCTAGCGATGATAGTGTCGTTAGATGGCCGCCCCCTCCGCCACCGCCCCCGTCCGCCGTGGCCGCCGATAGCCCACGCCTGAACGCGGTCGGCAAGGTGGTGTTCAACAGCCTGGACCGTTCCTGCAGCAGCCCAAGCAGCCTCGCGGGCGGGCAACGCTACCGCTCCGGGTCAGGATCCGGCGGGATGGAGCGGTCCTACTCGGCGCACGTGCGCGTGACGCCGGTCCTGAATGTGCTCGTGTGCCGCAAGTCCATATCCGTGTTCGGCATCGACCGCCTCTTTTCCCCGTCCTCGGCCTCCACAGCCGCCAAGAAGGGGAAGGTGGCGAAGAAGGAGACAGTAACCGCAGCACCACCACCGTCGCAGTAACTTCTCCTAGGCATCATAGCACCATCGTCATCGATGGACGAGGTTTTTCTTTGGGTGAGATGTTGTTTTGGGGTGAGTAAACGCAGCTGCTTAATTAGGTTTATTATTCGAGAATTAAGCTAGCTATATGGAAAGCGCTGCTACTACTAATTATAGTGGTTATCTGTTGGAGACAAGTTGATTTGGAATGTAAATACGGGCGTGCGAGTGGATCCAGCGAGAAATTTCTCCGTAATCTCTTTTTGGTTTTGCTAGCGAGGTATTACTAAAAAAAGTGATGAACTCATTCATTCATGATGATTATGGAGAGCCACCATTGCGCCGTGTTCCTTGGTTTGTCGTTGGTCTGTGCCGCTCAAAAAGTCCGAGAAAGCGAGTTTTATAGTTTAAGCAAGTACGAGGCGATCTCCAGGCGTGACAAAAGTGTGCACCGTACCGCGCTGAGTAACTAACTCGGCCGTACCATCATGTCGCTGATGACTGATACGGTCGACGACGGCGACCGCCGGTACCCGGGAGGATGGGATCTGCCGGCGACCGGTCGTCGTGCTCGTGGCCCGCCGGCCCGGCGATCGAATGCATGCACGATCTGCACTTGCGTTAGTGGTGGTGGTAGTGGTCCAGATCAATCGATCGATGGGCCGATCTTCATGAGACACGACTACCGTCGCCTCGCTGGTGGTGGGTATAGCTGCATGTGCGTGCATGGTTCTCTCCTCCGATCGTCTCCTTGCAATCCATTGATGAACCGGTCTGATTGACTGGTCGATGAATAAAGCTCATCGTTGGCGCCATTACTAGCTGCCGCCGCGTCGTCGTCTTGCTACTACAACGCTCCTCTCCTTCCTCACACGAGGGCAACGCATTGCCGACACAAGCTCAAACCAATTTTTTAAAAAAAAATACTACTCCACGGTACTCCTGGAGTTATTATTATAACAAATATTGTACTCCTTTCGTTTGAAAATATAAGACATTTTAGCTTTGTGAAATGAATGTATCTACACTTTTTTAATATATAGGTGTACTACGAATCTCTATGATCCTATACATTAAAAAATGTCTAAATATATTCGATTTATAAAGCTAAAACGTTTTATATTTCCGAACGGAGGGAGTAGCAGCTAGTACTACAACGTGATAGTAGTAGTAGTTGGGACGGTACAAACGTGACCCGCGGCCACCGGAAGCTGAGAACCACATGGCCGGCCGGTGCCGTGCCGGTGCTGTCTGTCTGACCGCCTGACCGACTGACTGACGTGCAGGCATGCACCATGCAGTCATGTGCTGTTGTGGAGTCGTCCATCTGGCTGTGGCTGCTGGCAACAGCAGCAGCAGTCTCCGTACGTACGTGGCCTCACAGTTGGCCGTGGCAGGGAGGGAGGGTGGATCTTCTTCTTCAATCTTCACCCCCTTTCTTTTCTCGTGCTGGTTTCGTACGCAGGAGCTCTTCCGAATCAGATGTGAAATTTCCACGAGTTCTCTCTCGCGTTCAGAAATGGCAACACCGTTTTCGTGTTGCTTCCTCGCTCGCTGGCTCGCACGGAGGACGGATGGGATGGGATCCGTTTGTGCCATGCCTGCAATGTCGTCTGCACGTTCGTGTCTGCCGGCACTTGTCATCTCGGTGGTACCTAAGCGCGTCCCAGCGGCCGGCTGCATGTGCAATGTTCATGTCCGTTTTCGTTGTCCGAGGACTGCGCTGTTTTAAAAAGAGCTCCCAACAATGGTGTAAACGGACCGTAGACTCCGGACCGGCGCATTCGTGGCTCAATTTTGGAACGCGTTTGCGCTCGCGTGTGTCCGTGCAAACAGCCCCCACACATCCTCTCTCCGTCCGCTCTGACATACATGGTAGTGACCCACGCTGTATCCCGCGTTGCCAATTAGTGGCGGCATGGTAGTGACCCACGCTGGATCCCGCGTTGCCAATTAGTGGCGGCATGGTAGTGACCCACGCCGTATCCCGCGTTGCCAATTAGTGGCGGCCGCTAAACCGTCTACGCCAGCCTAACTCCTTCCTCGCTGACCCAAAACTGGTCGTGCTGCATGCCGCCTGAGTGCCTGCGCGCCGCCCGACACGTGCGCTACTCTTCATCAATGTGGGCATCCAGTGCCTTGGCCTTTGCCTTCATTAACAGGCCACCCGTGGGGCATTCCCTACACTTCCACCTTCGACCACCACAGCCGTTCCCACCACCACAGTCATGGCCGACGGCATAGGATCGAGAGGGAGCGTCTAGGACGGCCTCCTGGCCCGGGAAGCCGAGGCCAGCAAGGAGGCCAAAACCTTTCGCCTCCATCGTCGCCCGAGTCCATCACCATCAACCTCTCCGGGTTCGAGTTTGGCGTCACCATCCAGTTGGGCATGACCAGGGACAAACTGCGGCTCCCCCAAAAGTTTGCGCCTGTGCTCGATGGGAAGAGCCCCACAAGATCATGCTGCGGGTGTAACATCTCAAAAATATTAAACAAGCTTATCAAGTTCTAATCACCTAAGATTAGGGTTAACAAAAACTTTTATTCCTAAACCCATATGAGTGCATGTGTGATTTATGTTAATGCATGAATGCTTGCAATTGTCATGTTTGAGTGCTATAAATGATAAGGATTAGTTTAAAGATGAATACCATATCATCTAGGATAATTCCAAACAAAATCAAATAAAAAGAAAATCAAATGTGAAGCCTAAGATCAAATGGTCACTTTGGCCAAAATTAACCACTAGCCCACTATGGGCATCTCTAGTAAAAGATTTTCAACAGGAACAATTCTAGTTCTTTTCACCCCTTGCTAGACTAAGTAAAAATGAACCCAAGCAAACTTTACAAATCTAAAAAAACCAATTTCAAATCTATTTGAGAGGCAATTTAAAATTGAATCAAGTGTAGGTGCATAGATCACCATTTTGCAAAAACCACTCAAACCAACACAACTTGAAAAATCCTAGCAACCAGAGATACTCAAGCATGTGACAACAACACCCACCAAATTTCATTCAAAAATTTGAATCTTTAGTTCATGCGGCCATTTAGTCGAACACTTAGCAGGCAGAGTACATCTTACCAACTATCTAATGTTTATGATTAATCAATTGATCATCAGTTGTACCCAATTCAGCCTCAGTAACTCCCCCACGATCACCCCAGTACCTAGCCGTGCAATGGAGCAGCTCACCTTCGTCGTTGCACCTGTGCCATTTCGTACCCGAGCATGTCCATGCCGGTCGACCATGGACACAACGCCACACACCGCACCGCCCTCTCCCATGATGTCTAGCTGATAGCCGTGACCTCACCGCCTCTCTCTGTCTACCCCTTGACCAACGGCGAGCAGTGGAGAAGCCAGCAGCGCCACGCCCATTTATTTCTCTACCATGCCGAGACCACGCCAGAGCACCGAAGCCGCCTCGCGTAGCCACGCCACGCCTCACTCTCTCCACGCGTATCCGCACTCGCCGCGTCACCAGCCACCTCCCAGACATGACCATTCGCCGCCGCACGCCCCGTGACCACCGTACTCGATGACGAACACCGCTGTACCCGCACAGAGCACGGACCTCTCCCGACCGACTGCGATCGCCCCTTGCCGCGCCACTACGTGCGTGACGATCGCCGTAGTCCACCGCGTCGACACATGCCATCCGCCATGCCTATCACGACCTGTAGCAACGTCGCCGGTGAGCCCGAGCCATGCCGCACCACCTCTCTCGCCGGTGTATAAATAGGACCCTCCCCAGATCTCAAACGGCACACCATTTTACTCCCCACTCTCTCAGAAACATCCCAGACCTTTCCTCGGAGCAAGGCGTGTACCACGTCGACGGAATTTGGCCAGAGCCCGCAGCTGCCGTGAAGGAAGGGAGCCGTTGGTTGAAGCCACCCTGGGAGTCCCCACGACCACCATTCGACTCACCGTCATCGACCAGCCCATTCGCCCCATCGCTGGACCTATCTAGAGCCCTGTTAAGCCTCCGACGACCCCCACTATGCCGCTAGATTTAGAATCTCGCGAGCCCCTTGCGACATAGACGATGAACCTTAGGCGTAGATCTTGTTCTAATCATAGCGCTGAGATTTGCAGATACCGTTTCGGTTAGATAGAGCCGCTGACATGTGGGACCAGCTTGTAAGAAGCCTGCTATGCGCGTGCTGTGCAGTTAGGCCGACCCATTTTCTTTCCCGCGCATAGCCCAGTGATTCAAACTTAGTTTTTCTATTTAATTCAAAATCCTGTTCTATAGCTGTATTCAAAATTGAATTCAAAGAGATGTATTAAACCAAATTGCATACTTCCAATTTTGCTAGAAAGGTATTGAAAATATCTAACCACTCCCGTTGGATTCAAACCAATTGAAATTGTAGATCACCTATAGTAAAAATAACAAGACAGAGACTTTTACCAATTCAAACATTTTTATAAAATCAACCATACATGCTTTTGAGTTGATTCCAACTCTCAAAAATTACATTTCACATGATCTACATGAATATGTAAAACAATTTGGTTATACAGATATTAAACATGGATTAGTATTAAAAGAATGCTATATAGGCATTTCTAGTCACTTAAATATTATTAAATAGTAATATTAAATCTTGTAATATATGATCACCACTTTAAATCACATTCCCAAGTATTGAAATATATGGATGACATGTGTCCATATGATACCATATTTTAATTGGAGAATATTAAATCTTAAGTATTTTCAATGAGTAGAAATTACTTTTCCCAAATAAGATAAATGAGAATGTGTCATTATTACATGTGATGATTGAGATGATGTTAGATTATCTAGTGTCAGCCTTTGTGTGCTAAATAAAAGTAGTTAAGTTTTTTTGGTGATTGTGTATCCCGTATGTATTTATAGACGCTAGTACCGACCTAGGATACGACGAGGAGGAGTACTTCGAGGAAGAAGAAGAGAACTTCAACGATTGCACCCAACAAGGCAAGCCTTACAATGCAAGCTATCTATGCAAGCCCAGTATACCAGATAACCTATGCAAGATGCACCATGCATGCTGGGTTATACAACTTTGATTATACCAATCCCAGTTTTACCTTCAAGCTTTACTTTCCAATTACTAAAGTTTCTTGCCTAGACAATGAATTGTGATTAGTGGAAAATAGGCCGGATACCATCAGGATCATAGAATTAGTCTTGGATACTTATACTTGATTAGCACCCCTCAGTAGTGATACCCTCAACACTAGTGGCTAGTGCTAAACTAAACTTGATCACTTTAGATGTGAAGACTTGAAGAAAATGATTATGAAAACCTTGGAATGATGATTCATTCTATTGAAATGTTTTGACATGTGTTATGAAACACAATGGTTTGATGTCGAAATTGATTGAGGCATGAGCGCTAACTTTGATAAAAACTAATGGTTGGGTTCGGATGCGAAACCATTCCAATTTTACCGTACAACCACAGTACCTGAGTTGGGTAGGGCTTAACTGGAAGCTTATATGTCTTAGTATGGGTTCCCTTGTGGAAGAGGTTGAGCTGAGGCTACCTCGTGAATATGAATGTCCACCTATGCAGTTCCTAGGATGGCAGTTGGCCATGGCTGGGAGGCCAAGCTCATAGGGGAGGTGCCTATACTAGGGTGTGTAATTGAAAGGTTAGGATTGATTATCCGCATACCAAGTATGATGATTTAGGGTTATCCCTGACGAATGTATCGAATCTTGTGGTGAAAGTGTACCACCTCTATAGAGTGTCAAACTATTCGAATAGCCGCATCCACGGTTATGGACAGTTGGAGTGGCCATACTGTTCCGTTGTCAGATGTTTTCAAAATGACTTGTGACTTGAAAGATGACTTTGACTTGACCACAATAGAGTTGTGGACTTGAAAGCTGGTTTCCCACTTAAGTAATCTAGAGAACTAATATAGGCTTTACTATGAAATACTTATGAAATAAACCTAGCTTTTTGCAAACAAACCTAGAGCTTAAGATTCCTACTAGTATTACCTTACTTGTGTTAGAGATAGTTTGCGAGTACTTAAAGAGTACTCATGGCTTTGTCCCTGGCTATTCCCACGGCCAGACTACGAGGAAGACTACCCGGAAGATGGACAACAGGAGGTCTATGATAACTAGGATCATCTCCCAGCGTCAGCATTGCCTGTGACCACGATGAAGATGGAGTCTACTATGTTATATTTCCGCTTCTCTGATTTGTACTAAGACTAGATCATGAGATCCTATATTTGTAAGACTATTATGGTTTGTAATGGATGATGTATTGTGGTACCAATTCTGTTATGTCTCGCGAAAATGGTAATCCTAGGATTGCGATGTATGGCATAACAAGCATCTGGACTTAAAAATCTAGGTGTTGACAAGCTGGTATCAGAGCCATCCTGACCCTAGGTGACCCTAGTTAGAATGGACGTCTAAAAAACCTAGTTTCAAAACAAAGTAATTGAGTATTTATGAAAACCTATTGTCACTCTTACCCTTGAGATTCTTTCCAAAAGGAGTTCAAATGTTCCTCAAAATTCTTGCAATTATACCTAAAATTTGACACACTTGATCACCTCACTAATTTACTCATCTTAATTGCTTATAGATGGAGGTCAAATATAGCAAGTTTTACCAGTTGGGCAACGGAGGGCAGCTTATCTTTGAGAGGGATTTGGATCAGCTCTCGGAGTATGTTGGACGCCTGCACCCGGAGTTCTTTGGAGCACAGCTCAATGACCAACAAGGAGGGGGAACTACAGTGGTTGATAGTCGCGGAATGTAGAGGAAAAATGGAGCCACCTCTTTCGGAGAAGATTCATTTTAGCGTAAGGGAGAACAACTGGCTAGACGGACTAGCCAGGGCTATGCAGGAAGCTCTTGCACGTCTGTGTGCACAAAACATCAACCAGATCAATGGCACCCGCTTTGCCCACTATGCAAGGCGTGACTCTAATGGACAACCCTTGGCCATGCCGGCACATCCGGAGTTGAAGCACCATGTGGACCACTTGGACATCATGCAACACGATACTCAAAAGGAGTTGGACAACGCCCGTGCTTACGCCAACCAGAATTATGCTGAAGCTGCTGAGAGGAAGCAAACCCTCGCCATCCTCACCAAGGAATGCAAGTCACTTTGTCGCCAGCGTGATAAAAAGGATCACATCATTGCTCGTCTTCGTCAGAAGGTAGCCACCCTGGAGGAGACCATCCACGACCAGGAGATCCATCTTGAGGAGAAGGAGGAGGAAGGGGAAGATATCCGTGGTGATACCCACTCTTACCTCAGTGATGACGATGACTATCTGGAGGATGTCGCCACGGAGTTCAAAAGTGATGACGATGACGTCGACTTCACTGATGATGAAGAAACCTCTGGTTCAGATGATTAGTAGTCGCACCCGAGCACTATCGTAGGTGTGAGTTGTATCCGGTCCCACTGTATCGTAGCTTCACAAAATGGTTCTGAAAACCATCTGTTTTCTTAGTTGTGGTGTGTGTTTGTATTGTGTGCTTGGAATGAATGAGAAGAAGTTGTTAGTGTTCAAACCTTAGTCATGCTAAAAGTTTAAAGCTTTTTGAAACAAACCCGTGAACCATATAAATTTCCCTCTTGTCTCATTATCTATCTCAATCTTCAGATGACTCACGGAAATCCCAGAGGAAGTAGCTCATCCCAAGACCCAATGCTGCAGATTCTGCAAATGTTAGTTTTTGACCGTGAAGCCGGTAGAGCTGAATGTCAAGCCACCCTAGCCACTATTCAATAGATAGCTCAGATGGCCCATAACAATCAAGTTCATGGAAACAAAGATCACCATGGATCCAAACTCAAGAACTTCCAAAACACCAACCCTCCCATGTTTAGGAAATCAGAGGAGCCCTTAGATGTCGATGACTGGCTACATACAATGGAGAATAACCTAGAAGTGGCAGGAGTAGATGCCAATGAGAAGGTACTATTTGCCACCCACTATCTGGCAGGCTATGCAAGATCATGGTGGAACAGCACACGTACTATGAACGGAGGACAAATGATGACTTGGGAGGAATTCAAACTCAAGTTCAGCAGGACCCAGTGCCCCCAAGTTTGATCAAGAGGATGAGGGATGAATTCAGGGAGCTGAAGCAGGGAAGAATGACTGTGGTTGAGTACCTTGACAAATTTCTGTCGCTAGCTAGGTATGCCCCTGATGAGATTGACACTGAAGCGAAGAAGAAGGAGAGATTCCTGAATGGTCTTCACGACGAGATGCAGATAGTGCTAGTCAACATCCTATTTGATGACCTAGAAGCTTTAGTGGATTCTGCCATCTAGATGGAAGGAAAGATCAACCAAGCCAGTGAGAACCGTAAGCGCCGTATGATGCACCAACCTGGACCATACCATACCCCGAAGTATCTCCCCAACCCGTCTGCAGAATATGCACCCAGAAACAACATACCCCTATGTCCCGTCCGAACTACCCCAATCGTGGCGGAGGAAACCCGAGCCCTGGAGGCCACCACAACAACAACCCCGGCAACCCCAATAACTTCAACCGTGCACCGCCAAAGGCCAACAACAACAACAATACTGCCCCAAGGACTGGAAGAAATGATGTGCTTGTCGTAGGGAAGGACAAGTCAATGATAACCTACTTTGAATGTGGAGTCACGGGTCACTATTCCAAAGAGTGCCCCAAGAAGCTTGCCACAACAACCAATGTCACTACACTTACCCAGCAACAATGTCGTGTCCAGCCCAGAAAGAGATTTGCCCCAGGAAACCCGCACAACCGTACTTGCCGTCTTTTCCACATGAATGCGGAAGAAGCCCAGGAAGCGCCAGATGTCGTGCTGGGTATGTTTTCTATTAACTCAGTATTAGCAAGAGTGTTGTTTGATTTTGGAGCTTCGCACTCTTTTGTTATAGAAGAATTTGCATGCACTAGTAAGATTCAACCAACAAATTTGAAGCATGTTATGATAGTTCAAATACCTGGTTCAACTACCAAAGCAAGAAAAATTTGCAAGGCCGTACCTATCAGAATCCATGGGATAGATTTTTATGCCAATCTAATAGTACTTGGAACCAAAGGTTTGGAAGTAGTACTAGGAATGGATTGGATGTCGAAACATCAAGGATTAATCGATTGTGCCAAGAAATCCATAACCATGACCAGTAGCACCGAAGTATCAATAGAACATGTATCTGAGACGCTACCCCCGTCAATTCAAGTGTAACAAGAGTTTAGATCAATTAACCATTGACCAAGTCCAAGTAGTCTGTGAATACCCCGATGTGTTCCCAGATGAATTGCCCGGTATGCCCCCAGATCGGGATATCGAATTCATCATTGAACTATTTCCTAGAACTGGACCCATAGCTCAGAGACCCTATAGTATGAACCCATCTAAATTAGTAGAGCTAAAGAAGCAACTTGATGATATGTTGGGAAAAGGTCTGATGCAACCAAGTGCATCGCCACGGAGATCACCTATTTTGTTTGTGGATAAGAAAGATGGTGCCAACCGTTTGTGTACGGATTATCGGAAGCTGAATGACATCACCATCAAAAACAAGTACCCACTTCTGAAGATAGAAGATTTGTTTGACAAACTGACTAGTGCCAGAGTGTTTTCTAAGATTGATCTTAGAACTGGTTATCATCAATTGAAGATCCGTGCAAAGGATATTACAAAGATTGCCTTCACCACTAGATATGGATTGTATGAGTACAATGTCATGTCTTTTGGATTTACCAATGCCCCCGCTTATCTCATGAACCTCATGAATAAGATTTTTATGAATTTTCTGGATAAGTTTGTCGTTGTTTTTATCGATGACATCCTGCTCTACTCCAAGTCAGAAGAAGACCATGAACAACACCTAAGAACCATCCTTGAAACCCTTAGAGAGCATTAGTTGTATGCCAAGTTTAGCAAATGTGAGTTCTGGTTAAAGGAAGTAGGATTCCTAGGCCATATCTTGTCGGCAGGAGGAGTTGCTATCGATCCTGCGAAGATTAAGGATGCTGAATAATGGAAAGCCCCAACCACTCAAACCGAAGTCCGCGCATTTCTTGGATTAGCCGGATATTACCGCAAGTTTGTTGAAGGATTTTCAAGCATCGCAAGGCCGATGACTCAGCTATTGAAGAAAGATAAGAAGTTTGAATGGACTGACAAATGTGAAGCAAGTTTTCAAGATCTCAAGAAGAGGTTGATTTCAGCCCCAATTTTGATCATGCCAGATATCAAGATGCCTTTTGATGTATATTGTGATGCATCCAAGGTTGGTCTCGACGTGTGTTGATTCAAGAAGGCAAAGTCAGATCCTATCTGTCCAGACAACTGAAGCAACATGATCAGAACTATCCTACCCATGACTTAGAACTAGCAGCCGTAGTATTAGCCCTAAAGACATGGCGTCATTACCTCATGGGTAATCACTATGATATTTATTTGGATCACAAGAGTTTGAAGTATATTTTCACCTACAAGGAGCTGAATATGAGGCAAAGGAGATGGATAGAGTTAGTCAAGGATTATGACCTTGACATTCACTATCAGCCCGACAAAGTCAATATGGTAGCGGATGCTCTTAGTAGATTGCCGTGTAGATTAAACACCATGATAAAGGAAGCCTAGCCAAGTTTGCATGAGGAGATGGAGAATTTTAGAATGGAGCTAGTTAGAGAAGGATTTCTAGCCAGTATTGAACTTCAAACCACCCTGATCAGTCAGGTGAAGGAAGCCTAGAAAGGAAATGCAAGTATTGATGGAATCAAGTGTCGTATCGTTACACGGAAGGTACTCGGGTTCACTGAAGATGCAGAAGGAGTTTTGTGGTATAAAGGACGTATCTGTGTGCCAGCAGATTCGGAGTTGAATCAAGTCATTATGCAAGAAGCCCATGATACTCTTTATTCTATCCATCTGGGAGGAACCAAGATGTATCAGGATTTGAAGGAGCAATTTTGGTGGCACAAATGAAGAGAGAAGTCGGAAGCTATATAGCCAAATGTGATATTTGTCAGAGAGTCAAGGCAGAACATCAACGACCCGCGGGACTTTTGCAACCATTGCAGATTCCGAAATTGAAATGGGATTCTGTTGGAATGGATTTCATCACCGGTTTACCTACATCTAGTAAGGGAAATGACTCTATTTGGGTCATAGTAGATAGACTGTCCAAAGTAGCTCATTTCATACCCGTCAAAACTACTTATCAAAGCTCGAAGCTAGCAGAGTTGTACATCGCTAGAATAGTCAGTCTATGTGGAACCCCCAAGACCATTGTTTTGGATCGAGGAACCCAGTTTACCTCAAGGTTCTAGAAGTCCAAGAAGGATTATGAACCAAATTGAACTTCAGCACCTCTTATCACTTGCAAACCGACGGACAAACACAAAGAGTAAACCAGATACTAGAAGATATGTTTAGAGTCTGTGTGCTAGAATATGGATCTAAATGGGAAGATTGTCTGCCTTTTGCAGAATTCTCATATAACAAGCATTATCAAGCTAGTTTGCAAATGGCCCCATTTGAATTTTTTGTATGGAAGGAAGTCAGGCCCGGCCCTAAGGGGGGTCGGGAGGGGCGGTCGCCCCGGGCCCCAGATAGCGAGGGGCCCCAGCCAAGGTATGCGCGACCAGCAGAGAAATCACCGAAGGCACCATTGGCATACTCGAAGTTCTTTTTGTCTCGACGAAGAAGAAACGCGGACATTTAAGGAGACGAAGCGTCGGGCCTTTCTTTCTTCTACTACTAATTGCTTTGTTTAGTTAACTGGGCCTAGCAGCTTAGGGCCTTTCTTCTTTTATTCGTAGCATCCGATCGTTGAGTGGTAGTGGGCCCCACCAGGCTGGAGTCGGGAGCGCATTAGTTCGGAAATTACATTTTTATTTACGGAAGATGGTGTCTCGGAAAAAACCGAAGATAGAATCAGCAATCAGTTGACATATTCCCTCAGTTCAAAACAGATGTCACACATTTGTCAAAAATTTGTATAAATCTAGATACTATTTAGTGTCCCTTGATCCAAATTAATTGACTCAGATTTGTCTAGATTCGAATGTATCTAGACTTATTTTATTGCTAGTTACATCCAAATTTAGATAAAACCAAGCCAACTAATTTGAATCAGAGTGAGTATATAGATTCATCCAAATTTACACAAACTTCTGACATCTATTTTGAGACGGAGAGAGTATATTTTTACCGGGAAAGGGGAATAATCACTGGTGCAATACTTTCGTGCTTGTAGTTGCATGTCCGCCAAAAAAGCATACTTGTAGTTGTATAGCGGGAATTCATTGATTTTTAGAAGGTTGATTCCCTCTTATAAATTGATCTTTCATATAAGCTTTTTTTTAGTTTGACTGTTGATTGTTCAGTCAAATTTATTAAGTAATGGTGTTTTCCAAAACAAACTTTGGACTTAATATTATCGTATTGGCTATTTGTGGTTGTCATGTGCTATGTCAAAGAACTTGCTCTTCTTGCTATTAGTTAAACCATAACAAAATGATTCCCCCTTGGACCTTCTTTAGACTAATGATGGTGGTGTCGACTTCAGGCATCACCATGGGTATCAGAACCACATTCTTCTTAGGCCGATAATTCTTCTGAATAGGTCAAACTATTGAAAGCAAGAGAAAAAGGTACGCCGGTTAGAATCAAAGAAACTAGCAGACTGGTCACTAAGTAGATACATAAGTGCAAAGATCCTCCTTGTTTGTGGAGTGGCATACAACTATACCAGCAACTAATAAACTTGATTAAACTCAACTAATTAACCATCACTTTTGAGAATTTGTATCTAGGGATATTAGATTTTCAAGGGGCCCATATTCTAACTTTCGCCCCGGGCCCCAAAAATCTTAGGACCGGGCCTGAAGGAAGTGTCGTACCCCCCTAAATTGGTCACAAGTAGGAGAAAGTCAGATATTCGGACCCGATATCCTACGAGAAGCCGAAGAGAAGGTTCACAAAGTCCGCGAACACCTCAAGACCGCCCAATCCAGACAGAAGAGTTACACTAATAAAAGACACCGAGACCTGACCTTCAATATTGGAGATTTTGTGTATCTCAAAGTATCACCTTTGAAAGGAATGCAGCATTTTCAATTGAAAGGGAAGCTTGCCCCCAGATATATTGGACCCTTGAAGATTTTAAGCCGTAGAAGAGAAGTATCCTATCAGCTAGAACTGCCCGAGGAGATGTTAGCCATACATGATGTGTTTCACATCTCGTTACTTAGGAAATGCTTAGAAGTTCCGGAGAAGGCTGAAGTTTTCAAGAATATCGATCACAGGGCCATATATATCAACAAGGATTTAACTTATCATAAAGTACCCATTCATATTTTGGAAGAAGCATTCAGAACCACCCGGACTAGAAGTATCAAGTTTCTCAAGATCCAGTGGAGTAACCATACCGAAGAAGAAGCTACTTGGGAGCGAGAAGATTATATTAGGACAGAGTTTCCCAATCTCTTTAGTTCCTAGTTTTTCTTGAATCCCAGGACAAGATTCTGTTTAAGGAAGGAAGGTTTGTAACATATTAAAAATATTAAACAAGCTTATCAAGTTCTAATCACCCAAGATTAGGGTTAACAAAATCTTTTATTCCTAAACCCATATGAGTGCATGTGTGATTTATGTTAATGCATGAATGCTTGCATTTGCCATGTTTGAGTGCTATAAATGATACGGATTAGTTTAAAGATGAATACCACATCATCTAGGACAATTCCAAACAAAATCAAATAAAAAGAAAATCAAATGTGAAGCCTAAGATCAAATGGTCACTTTGGCCAAAATTAACCACTAGCCCACTTTGGGCATCTCTAGTAAAATATTTTCAATAGAAACAATTCTAGTTCTTTTCACCCATTGCTAGACTAAGTAAAAATGAACCCAAGCAAACTTTACAAATCTACATAAAGCAATTTCAAATCTATTTGAGAGGCAATTCAAAATTGAATCAAGTGTAGGTGCATAGATCACCATTTTGCAAAAACCACTCAAACCAACACCACCTGAAAAATCCTAGCAACCAGAGATACTCAAGCATGTGACCAACACACCCACCAAATTTCATTCAAAAATTTGAATCTTTAGTTCATGCGACCATTTAGTCGAACACTTAGCAGGCAGAGTACATCTTACCAACTATCTAATGTTTATGATCAATCAATTGTACCCAATTCAGCCTCAGTAACTCCCCCATGATCACCCCAGTACCTAGCCGTGCAATGGAGCAGCTCACCTTCGTCGTTGCACCTGTGCCATTTCGTACCCGAGCATGTCCATGCCGGTCGACCATGGACACAACGCCACACACCTCGCCGCCCTCTCCCATGATGTCTAGCTGATAGCCGTGACCTCACCGCCTCTCTCTATCCACCCCTTGACCAACAGCGAGTAGTGGAGAAGCCAGCAGCGCCGTGCCCATTTAATTCTCTGCCATGCCGAGAGCACGCTAGAGCATCGAAGCCGCCTCACGCAGCCACGCCGCGCCTCACTCTCTCTGTGCGTACCTGCACTCGCCGCGTCACCAGCCACCTCCCAGACACGACCATTCGCCACCACGCGCCCCGTGGCCACCGTACTCTATGACGAACACCACCATACCCGCACAGAGCATGGACCTCTCCCGACCGACTACAACCGCCCCTTGCCGCGCCACTACGTGCGTGACGATCGCCGTAGTTCACCGCGTCGACCCATGCCATCCGTCATGCCTATGTCGACCTATAGCAACGTCGCTGGTGAGCCTGAGCCATGTCGCACCACCTCTCTCGCCGGTGTATAAATAGGACCCTCCCTAGACCTCAAACGACACACCATTTCACTCCCCACTCTCTCCGAACATCCCAGACCTTTCCCCAAACTAAGGCGAGCACCATGTCACCGGAATTTGGCCGGAGCCCGCAGCTGCCGTGAAGGAAGGGAGTCGTCGATTTGAGCCACCCCAGGAGTCGCCGCAACCACCATTTGACTCACCGTCGTCGACCAGCCCATCCGCCCCCATCGCCGGACCTAGCTGGAGCCCTGGTAAGCCTACGACGACCCCCGCCGTGCTGCTAGGTTCAGAATCCCGCGAGCCCCCTGCGACGTAGACGATGAACCTCAGCCGTAGATCTTGTTCCAATCGTAGCGCTGAGAATTGCTGATACCATTTCGGTTAGATAGAGTCGTTAACGCATGGGACCAGCTTGTAAGCAGCCCGCTACACGCGCGCTGTGTAGTTGGAACGGCCCATTTTCTTTCCAGCGCATAGCCTAGTGATTCAAACTTAGTTTTTCTATTTAATTCAAAACCCTGTTCTGTAGTTGTATTCCAAATTGAATTCAAAGAGATGTACTAAACCAAATTGCATAATTCCAATTTTGCTAGAAAGGTATTGAAAATATATAACCACTCTAGTTGGATTCAAACCAATTGAAATTGTAGATCACCTATAGTAAAAATAACAAGACAGAGACTTTTTACCACTTCAAACATTTTTATAAAATCAACCATAAATGCTTTTAAGTTGATTCCAACTCTCAAAAATCACATTTGACATGCTCTACATGAATATGTAAAAATATTTGGTTGTACAGATATTAAACATGGATTAGTATTAAAAGAATTCTATATAGGCATTTCTAGTCACTTAAATATTATTAAATAGTAATATTAAATATTGTAATATATGATCAACACTTTAAATCACATTCTCAAGTATTGAAATATGTGGTGATGACATGTGTCCATATGATCCCATATTTTAATTGGAGAATATTAAATCTTAAGTATTTTCAATGAGTAGAAATTACTTTTTCCAAATAAGATAAATAAGAATGTGTCATTATTACATGTGATGATTGAGATGATGTTAGATCATCTAGTGTGAGCCTTTGTGTGCTAAATAAAAGTAGTTAAGTGTTGTTTGGTGATTGTGTATCCCGTATGTATTTATAGACGCTAGTACCGACCCGGGATACGACGAGGAGGAGTACTTCGAGAAAGAAGAAGAGAACTTCAACGCCTGCACCCAACAAGGCAAGCCTCACAATACAAGCTATCTATGCAAGCCCACTATGCCAGATAACCTATGCAAGATGCACCATGCATGCTGGGTTATGCAACTTTGATTATACCAATCCTAGTTTTACCTTCAAGCTTTAATTTCTCTTTACAAAAGTTTCTTTCCTAGTTAATGAATTGTGATTAGTGGAAAATAGGATGGATACCATCAAGATCATAGAATTAGTCTTGGATACTTATACTTGCTTAGCACCCCTTAGTAGCGATACCCTCAACACTAGTGGCTAGTGCTAAACTGAACTTGATCACTTTAGATGGGAAGACTTGGAGAAAATGATTATGAAAACCTTGGAATGATGATTCATTCTATTGAAATGTTTTGACATGTGTTATGAAACACAATGGGTTGATGATGAAACTGATTGAGGCATGAGCCCTAACTTTCATAAAAACTGATGGTTGGGTTTGGATGCGATACCATTCCAATTTTACCGTACAACCACAATATCTGAGTTGGGTAGGGCTTAATTGGAAGCTTATATGTATTAGTATGGGTTCCCTTGCGGAAGAGGTTGAGCTGAGGCTACGTCGTGAATACGAATGTCCACCTATGCAGTTCCTAGGATGGCAGTTGGCCATGGCTGGGAGGCCAAGCTCATAGCGGAGGTGCCTATACTAGGGTGTGTAATTGAAAGGTTGGGATTGATTATCCGCATACCAAGTATGATGATTTAGGGTTATCTTGATGGATGTATCGAATCTTGTGGTGAAAGTGTACCACCTCTACAAAGTGTCAAACTATTCGAATAGCCGCGTCCACGGTTATGGACAGTTGGAGTGGCCATACTGTTCCGTTGTCAGATGTTTTCAAAATGACTTGTGACTTGAAAGATGACTTTGACTTGACCACAACAGAGTTGTGGACTTGAAAACTGGTTTCCCACTTAAGTAATCTAGAGAACTAATATAGGCTTTACTATGAAATACTTATGAAATAAACCTGGGTTTTTGCAAACAAACCTAGAGTTTAAGATTCCTACTAGTATTACCTTACTTGTGTTAGTGATAGTTTGTGAGTACTTGAAGAGTACTCATGGCTTTGTCCCTGGCTATTCCAATGGCCAGACTACGAGGAAGACTACCCGGAAGATGGACAGTAGGAGGTCTATGATAACTAGGATCATCTCCCAGCGTCAGCATTGCCTGTGACCACGATGAAGATGGCTTCTACTATGTTATATTTCTGCTGCTCTGATTTGTATTAAGACTGGATCATGAGATCCTATATTTGTTAGACTATTATGGTTTGTAATGGATGATGTACTTTGGTACCAATTTTTTTATGTCTCGCAAAAATGGTAATCCTGGGATTGCGATGTACGGCATAACAGGCATCTGGACTTAAAAATCTGGGTGTTGTCAGCGGGTGCCCGGCGGATCCACCGGCCTGTGCTCCTTGGACATGTTGTTCGACCACATCGGGAAAATATATCTCCACACCAGTTGGAGACAGTTCGCCCGCGCGCACGACATTGATTTCGGGCACTTCATCGTCTTCAAGTACGACGGCAACATCGTGGTTGTTGTCAAAGTATTCGACGAGACCATGTGTCGGCGCCACTACCATGGCGACGATGATGAGTAGGTGAGGACTGGGGTGCGACTCTGATGCTAGAGGTTGTTTATCTAAGTTTTTCTACCTTCTCTTTATGCTTTGCATCAAGCAAAATCGTGCAAAATCTATATATAGAAAGCAATTGTAGCAAAATCTTGAAATAATTTTTTTGTTCCCCTGTTGGGCGCCACGCCCATGGACCACCCTAAATAGACAACGAAGGCCATACCCAATGCCCTCCCACAAACGGACCTCGCGGGTCCAAACCTGTCCCCCTGGACCGAGCCCACGGCCCAACACGCACCCGCAAAGAGGCTTCTAGCCCCGGACCCATCCGTTTCGACGCAAATCGGGCCAAAAGTTGAGCTTGGTTTGTAGGGGCTCAGACTGTCCGCGCTTCCGGGTGGTGTCCTGCACTTCCACGCCCCTGGCCCTCTCGTCAGGCACGCACTCGCGTCCCGCCCCTGTTTCCCTACCTTCCCTTCTCCCACCTCCCGCCGCCGCTGGGACACCTTTCCTCTCGGAAGGCAGCCGCCGGAGTTCATTGCCTCCTCCTGAAGGCCACCTTCCCTCCTCGCGGCCCTTGAAGCCTCTTTGCCGTTGAGAAGCCCCTAGTACCCGAAGATCTCGCCGTCCCCGGGCGTCGAGCTCGGCCTTCTCCTAGGCCGGTCTCCACCTGTTCAACCATTTGCCTCGGCGTCCAAGTTCTGCACTCTACCACATTCAGCTCGTCCTTGTCCTACTATTCCTAGAGCTCATCCATATCACCATGCAGACCATGGACGATAGTGGACACGAGTTCTTCAAGAAATATGTCATGCCGTCCTCCAACGATTCCGACAATGTCAGTGAACTTTTTCCTGCGACGTCCGTGCTCCTCCATCAGCTACCGGAAGAACCCTTAGCCTCGAGAGAGAACTACTCCCTCCTCATCATGGGAATCAGCAATGGTGATGGATATGGTGGTGGAGATCGATGGAGATGGCTCCGGGGGCACTTCCCTATCCCGACAGGGTGCCGGAACAGAGACTTTCTGTCCCCCGAATCTCCCCTTCGGTGGCGGCGGCGTTGCGGAACTTTTCGTGGCTGGAGTCTTGACTCTTTAGGGTTTATGCATCGGGAGGCTTCTTATAGGCCAGAGGGCAAGGTCGGTGGGCGGCCAGGGGGCCCACACCATGCCCTGGCGCGGCCTGGGGGACCCATGCCATGGGGTGGTGTGGCCACCCTGTGGCCCCTCTCCGACCCTCCTTCTGGCTCCGTGAGTCTTCCGGGAAAATATCAACTTTGGCTTTTGTCCGGTCCAATTCCGAGAATATTGATTTTTTGACTTTCTGGAACCAAAAACAGCAGAAAATAGGCAACTGGCACTGTGGCATCTTGTTAATAGGTTAGTCCCAGAAAGTGTATAAAAAGTACTCCAAAGTTGGAACAAAACATAAGAAAGTAGATAAAACCAAGCATGGAACATCAAAAATTATGGATACGTTAGCAACGTATCAACATCCCCAAGCTTAACTCCTGCTCGTCCTCGAGTGGGTAAGTGATAAAAAGAAACAATAATTTTTGAGATGACATGCACCATCATAAACTTGATCAAAGTGTTTGTAAAACATGGATAGCTGGGATCATAGTACTTCAATCATAGCATGGAAGACAAAGTTCTAGCAATAAGACAAAGAAACTATGATGCAACATGAAAAGGCACAAACAAAAGATTCATGAATAATAATGCTTTGCAAGATGTTTGTTTGTTTCACATAAAGAAAACATAGCATAATAGTATTCAGCTTGTCCCTCATAGGGTAGCAAACATAAATGCATACGACACCTTGAAAGTTCATAAGAGTGACTAGATACAAATAGTTTAAAACAAGCAATATCAAAGTATGCATCAATCAACTAGTCTTGGGACAATGCACATAGAACTAAGAATGGCCACTATGATCTCAAAGTAGGTGCATAAAGATAGAATGTGGAGACTCAATATAATGGTGGAAGAAATGCCTTCATAGAAGGAAGCATGGATTCAAGTCTCATAAAGAGCTTCCAAAATTATGGTACTTATTAGCTTTCAGCTCTCATTGCCCCTATCATAAGATCTTTAAGGTGATTAAGGTTAAAGTGACACAACTAAGAGGATATGCTTGACAAGTTATAAGCCAAAATCTCATGCCCCTTATTTACGAAGACCGATCCTCATGCTACTCAACTTCAGTCAGGAGTAAGCTCTTGTCATTTTAAGTACATGTGTATCATTAAGAACCGCCAACGGGGTACCCCTTGCACATGATACGGGAGCTTTCCCATAATCAAAATGACAAGGCAAGCAGACAATGAGCATCTCAGCGATCTTTTTATTTGCTATTTGCATAGGTTTTTATTGAGGATGCTTCATAGAGTGCTGATTATGGTGATGCTGCAAGTTTCCACCATGATTAGGCATGGCTTAGGCTAGCGGCCCAGGCGTTTCTCTAACACACATACAAACTCCATGATCTTACAAGTTCCACTTTTATTTCACACCGCCGAGATCCGTAAGCAAAAGAACATAATATCAGCGGGGTACAAAGTACAAGTGCAATGTCGAAAGCGTTCCCCATGAAACATGGTTCTGCTAATTTCAACTTATAAAGCGCAAGCATATACTCAACAAAGAAGGACCCAATGGTTCAACTTTATTAAGGGCAAGAAAAGTAAAGTGTGCCATCAAGTTTGTGAGAGCTTTAATCACTAGTTTTCTCATAACAAGTTTAATTTGGAAGATAAACAAAAGCATGAATATACTTGGAATAGCATATGCTAGTAGGTAGGTATAGTGGACTCTTTGGAATAACTTGGTTTTAGGAGTTTTATGCATGAGTGGAACTCATACTTGGTTGTGGAGGCTAGCAAAAGACTGGGAGCGACAAACTAAGAGAGCAATAATGGCCATAATCATGTAGAGCGACAAAACATCATTGATCAAAGCATAAAGTGATATTACAAGTTGAAAACTAAAGGATCATAAAGGCTATGATGACTTGAGATAGTCATAACATGGTGTGAGCATGCGCCAAGTCATCCCAAATAAAGCATCAAAGGAGAATACCACTATACTATGCTTTAATATGCTAAAACAACGCATGATTCATCCAAGGCACATTAAGCAATCTCAATTGTTTATAACAAGTCATGCTACAGCAAATAATAGTAAGCATAAATCCAAAACAATATCAATCATGGCATGACAAAGCATAGGCCACAGTCAAAAACGAGCTCTTTTTACCACATAAGCATGAACTTTCCTACTCTTTTTCAAACCAAAGCAAACTATTTGCAAACCAACGTATGAAAGAGGGGGTACAACCAATTTATTCAGCAAACTAAGCAAACCAAGCAAACAAAAAACCAGAACAAAAACGAAAAAGAAGACGCTCCAAGAGCAACACAACTGTGCATGAAACAATAAAAATGAAGCGTTTGGAAGAACCTGGGATTTTTATTGATGAAGAAGGGGATGCCTTGGGCATCCCCAAGCTTTGACGCTTGTACTTCTTGGATATTTCTTGGAGTGAAACGTGTGGCATCCCCAAGCTTGAGCTTTAGTCCACCCTTCATCTCATTACTCATTCCTTCCATACACCTAAAATTTTTCCTTCATACAAAACTTCACACAATCTTTATTAGCAACATTAGTGCACTCAAGATAATAAGTCTTTAGGTTCAGTTCCAACACCAATAAAACTTCCATTAAAACACAAGCTACTATAGCACTTCTCTAAAAAAGCTCAATTCCCCAAAAGAACTTAAAAACGAACCAACAAGAAGCAAATGCAAAAAAATGGCAGAAATCTGTCAAAACAGACCAGCAGGTAAAGACGAATTTTTTCGAAGACCTTCTATTGCTCAAATCAAAAAGTGTTAATCTAACGAAAGTTAGATAACAACCTGGGCCAGATGCACAAAATTTCACGCCTCAAAAAGACTTACATAGATTTTACACGAATTTTTACGGTGAAGCACAGAAATCTGTTTCGGGACTGCAACTTTCCCAATCATTACTTCTTTCTCATTAGAGGTTACTCTTGGCACAAAAAGCAAATAAAAAGGATAAGGAGCGGTTATTACAGAGGTAATAACTTCCAAGACTCAACTAAAACTTTTGGGTTATCTCCCAATAAGTACTTTTCTTTAACGCCTTTAAGTTAGGCATGATAGTTTGAGAAGATGCTCACATAGGAAATATGCATGGAAGTAAAAGAGAGCACCAAGAAGCAAATTCAAAGAAAATTTAAGTCTAACCCACTTCCTATGCATAGGAATCTTGTAAAGAAACAAGTCATGAAAGCACAAAGCAATAAGCATAGTAAAGCAAAACAAGTGCAACTTCAAGACTTTCAACATAAAGAGGGGAAACTTAATATTGTTGAGATACATAAAACCATGTTTCCCTCTCTCATAATAACTTTCAGTAGCATCATGAATAAAAGTAATAATATAACTATCACAAGAAACATTCTTATCATGAGCCACATGCATAAAAGAATTAATACTCCCCACATAAACATAGTCATTCTTATTGATTGTAGTGGGAGCAAATTCCACAAAATAGCTATCATTATTATTTTCATCATCATAATCATCAAATACAGGAGGCATATTGTAATCATAATTAAAGTCCTCCTCAATAGTAGGTGTACTGAAAATATCATAATCATCATTGCAATCATCATATATTGGAGGTATAGTATCATCATAAGCAATAGAATAGTTATCTTACAAAGTGTGTTCATTCGTAAAGATGTCATCATTGGAAGGATCATGGATAACACTAATAGTATAGCAATTATTAATATCATCATTTTTAGAATTGGTACCGAAGAGATTTTCAATATCAAAAGTAGTGTACTTTTCTCAATCATGATCACTACTATAGGTAATAGGCATATGAACATCATCGAGTTCAGACTCATCAAAAACTATAATAGGAGCAACATGCTTAGGGGAAAATACCATTTCCTCTCTTCTTTTACTCCTCCTCTTCTTCTTTTCTTCCTCTTTTTAGGAGGGAGAGGCTTGAAAGGAAGCTTCTCCATATACCCTGGTTCATTGTTAGAGATAATAGAAGAAACGTTGGAGGATTCCTCCTTTTCATTAATAAGAACAAAACACATATTAGTCCTGTCATATTTTGGTAAAACCTCATATTTTATAATATTTTTTATGCAAGTATTTGTGTGACAATTATCAACACAATAAAGATGACAACCTTGCAGGACACTATTCATATCAAAAGCACTCATATCTACCAAAGAGGTTTTTCTTGATAACTCTTCACACCCCAAAAATAATGTAAGTTCATCATGCTGATTAGGAGTGATCATGTCATCACAATACAAACTTTTAGTACTCATTGGATTAGAAGGGCTATTATTATGGCCTGAGCATTGAAAATTGAAATGAACCACTTCGAAGCAAAGTTCACAAATAAAAGGATAAAAGGCACAAACTTTTTTACCCAGATCATTTAAAGCCCTATACCACATTCTAGTTTTTTCATTCCTGTGGGTGATACAATATTCTTCTTCAATTTGATTATCCTCACAAGGTCTATGTATTCCACAAAAATTAACATGCTTATAAGAAATAGTACTTTCAGAGATTTGAGCATGTTTACTGCTATCATTAACAACAATTTCATTTTCCATGCAAGTGTCTTTAAAAGGCTCATGATACATGTCCCACTTTTCTTTAGGAGCATTAATATGAGAAGCAAAGGTTTTAAAACAATCAATAAGAATTTGAGGATCAAGACCATATTTAGCACTAAGCTCTTGAAAATCAGCAGTTTCAGCGAAAGACTTAATGCAATCATACTCATAGTTTATACCTGGTTCTTTACCTTTGTTGTTATCCCAATCTTCGGTGTTGTTTGAATTGTTTCAAGAAGATCCCACTTAGCTTTGACCTCCTTAGTCGTGAAGGATCCCTCTAAACAAGTATCTAGATAGTCCTTGTAATGTCCTGAAAGCCTCGCATAAAAATTATTAATAACAATATTCCTAGGGAGCTCATGAATGGGAAATTTGAGCATTAGTGACTTCAATCTCCCCCATGCTTGGGCAATACTTTCTCCATCATGAGGATGAAAATTATAAATATAATTCCTATCTTTATGAATTTCATGAGGAGGATAAAATTTAGAGTAAAAGAGAGATTCAAGTTCCTTCCACTCCAAATGATGAGGATCATCTAGTAGCTCATACCACTCCCTTGCTTTGCCCTTAAGTGATAAAGAGAATAGCTTCCTCTTAACTTGGTCCATTGAAATACCTGCACACTTGAATAACCCGCATAATTCATGTATAAAGAGTAAATGATCACCAGGATGGACATTTCCATCTCCAAAATAAGAGTTATTCATAACACGTTCAACAATTTTTATAGGTATTTGAAAAGGGATGCTTTCAGTATGTGGATTTAAAATATCACAACTGTCATTAGAATTACCACATATGGGAGATAAAGTATCATCAGAGCAAATTTTTTTCTTTAAAACCGGGGAAGTAAAAGATCATTTTCATAAAAACTAACTTCCCCAAGCTTAGACGTTTCCATAGCATTAGTAACAAAGGTGTTCAAAAGATTCATACTAATAACGTTGTTATTAGCATACAAAGAAGGTTCCAAGGGTTTTTTAATTTTATTTTCAAAGAATTCAAGTTCTAACTTAGGAAAAATAATAAAAAGCTCTCTAATTTTGTTGTTGTTTTCCATTAAGCCTAACTAGTGAAAACAAGAAACAACAAGACACAATTGCAGAATCTAAAGGAAATAACTTCGAGCACTCATACCGGAGGATGTGAGTACCTTTTACCTTACCTCCCCGGCAACGGCGCCAGGAAATAGCTTGATGTCTATGCACTTCTACTCTTGTAGACAGTTGTTGGGCCTCCAAGTGCAGAGGTTTGTAGAACAGCAGCAAGTTTTCCCTTAAGTGGATCACCCAAGGTTTATCGAACTCAGGGAGGAAGTGGTCAAAGGTATTCCCTCTCAAGCAACCTTGCAATCAAGATACAAGAAGTTTCTTGTGTCCCCAACACACCCAATACACTTGTCAGGTGTATAGGTGCACTAGTTCGGCGAAGAGATAGTGAAATACAAGTGGTATAGATAATTATAAGTGGTAACGGTGATAGATAATAGCTTGGTGGCGTGGAAAAGACTAAAACAAAACTGAAATAAAGATAGAAGCAAGCAAACATGTAGCAGATCTAATTGCAAACGATGTATCAATGCTAAGAAACAAGGCCTAGGGATCATACTTTCACTAGTGAACACTCTCATATAAATATATTATCTTTATGATACTACTCTTAACTACTCTCCGGTTGGACACTCTAATCGATGGTAGGGCTATAACAGCACACCTCAAAGTTCATCTTTCCCATCTAGAAAACCCCACACTGTCACCTTGAGTACTAGATGAGTCCAACAAACACCACAATTTCATAAAGATATCCAACTCCAAATATAACTCATAACAAGTATTTGTAATCTCTAGCCTAAGTGCCACCATGGTGAGCACGCTGTCACTTTCACACACATGGGGAGAGAAGAGATTCATTAAAGCACTTGAGTAGCAAGGTACATCTATAGATTACAAGCTCATGATCACAATATGATCACGCATAGAGAGAGAGATGAACACATAGCTACCGGTAGAACCCTTAGCCTCGAGAGAGAACTACTCTCTCCTCATCATGGGAATCAGCAATGGTGATGGAGATGGTGGTGGAGATCGATGGAGATGGCTCCGGGGGCACTTCCCTATCCCGGCATGGTGCCGGAACAGAGACTTTCTGTCCCCCGAATCTCCCCTTCGGTGGCGGCGGCGCTGCGGAACTTTTCGTGGCAGGAGGCTTGACTCTTTAGGGTTTATGCATCGGGAGGCTTCTTATAGGCCAGAGGGCAAGGTCGGTGGGCGACCAGGGGGCCCACACCATGCCCTGGCGCTGCCTGGGGGGACCCGCGCCATAGGGTGGTGTGGCCACCCTGTGGCCCCTCTCCGACTCTCCTTCTGGCTCCGTGAGTCTTCTGGGAAAATATCAACTTTGGCTTTTGTCCGGTCCAATTCCGAGAATATTGATTTTCTAACTTTCTGGAACCAAAAACAGCAGAAAACAGGCAACTGGCACTGTGGCATTTTGTTAATAGGTTAGTCCCAGAAAGTGTATAAAAAGTACTCAAAAGTTGGAACAAAACATAAGAAAATAGATAAAACCAAGCATGGAACATCAAAAATTATGGATACGTTAGTAACGTATCAGTCCACGAGATGTTGTTTCGGGATTACTTCCACTGCACCAGGCCTTTGTACCCTCCTACACTTTTTCGGCGTCGCTTTCAGATGTGGAGGAAGGTGTTCATGTGTATTCTTCACGGAGTGAGGGATCATGACGATTAATCTCTTTGAAGAAAGATGCGATCGGTAAGCCCGGCTTCACCTCCTACCAAAAATGCACAACAGCTATTCGCATGCTTGCTGACAGAGTAGCCGCAGATTGTGTCGATGAGTACTTGCGCATGAGCGAGTCTACTTGTCTCGAAGCAATGTACAGGTTCCTCAAAGCTGTGGTGGCCGTTTTTGGTGAAGAATTCCTGAGGCCACCCAATACGGAGGACACTCGCCGGCTCTTGGCTTTCAATGAAACTAGAGGGTTTTCAGGAATGATTGGAAGCATAGATTGTATGCACTGGGAGTGGAAGAACTATCCGTTTTCCTGGCAGGGGCAATATAAAGGACATGCGAAGGGTTGCACAATCATACTTGAGGCCGTTGCATCCAATGATCTTTAGATTTGACACTCTTTTTTTCGGCATGGCTGGTTCCCACAATACATCTGTGTTGTTCAGAAGGTCCAATGTGTTTTCTAGGCTTGCAAAAGGCACCGCTCCCCGTGTGAACTATCAGGTGCGAGACAACACCTACAACAAGACATATTACCTGGCAGATGGTATCTATCCTACTTGGTCTACCTTGGTGAAGACCATACGCAGCCCACCGAAGAGAAGCATAAGGCACTTGTCAAGGAGCAGGAAGCCGCAAGAAAGGATGTGGAGCGAGCCTTTGGTATGCTGCAATTCCGGTGGGCTATAATGCGGCACCCTGCTAGAACTTGGAGCAAAGACACAATGTGGAAAGTGATGACGGCTTGTGTGATCATGCACAATATGACCGTCGAAGATGAGCGTGATGACCGCATCTATGACCAAGGCTAGGGATTTCAAGGAGAATTGGTTAAACCGGCACCAGGTTTGCCACCTAGTTTTGCGGAATTCTTGCAGGTGCATTATGAGATTCGAGATCGGGCTACTCACAACCAACTCCAGAATGATTTGATTGACCATATATAGGAATTTGCTGGAAACCAACCGACAGAACAACCGAATAACTAGCTTGTCTCTTGTTTATTGAATTTTAATTTAATTTAATTTAATTTGATACTACTAGTTGAATGCCTGTACGTTGCTACGGCATAAATAATAAAACAAAGAGATAGACATACTATTGTACCTTGAGAACATGAAATTATCATTATTTTCACCACTTCAGACCGCTCACATGATCCTTTTCTCTCCTCGTGTCCCTTTTGCCAACTATACTATATTCCGATATAGCAAGAACTCTGTTATCTTCCTCGCTTTTTAACTATTCTTTTCCAGTCCGCTACTCGACTCTACTACTGGCTTTGGCTCTGTTCATGTTATGGCATCCCCACTACTGGCCTAAACATTTTTTGCAAAAAGGACTTGGATCTCTTGTAAAGGATCATCCGAAGTACAAACACCCCTAATAATTATAAAAATTGCATGTATTTGTTGATGACAACTGGGAATTCTTCGTGCGCGTACCCTTAAGGATCGGTAGACAAAATCGATCTGAATTTCTTGATACCAAACTTGCCATACACATAGACAAAACAAGATCCACAACTCTGAGGGAGCATCGACCAAACGATTTTCTTATTTTGCCGCTGCTATATGGCGGCCAGGGTGCAATTACATTTTTGGTCTTCTCCTGCTGTGCTAATCCCACTAAACTATAATCAGCGATGCATTTTTTGACAACGACAGTTAAATTACTAACTAACTACTTGTTGAACTCACTCAGTTTACTGAACTGAAGAACTGCAGAAACTGGCCATGAACGAAGAACCATTTTTTGTAATATTAATTTTGAATATATAATGATCGCATAATTAGTATCAACTAAACACTCTTGCAGCATGTTTAACAACTTCGGAAACGGCAATGGGAGTTTAAAGGGAGGAATTAGTTTTTTTTGGATACGTCCTGAAACACGTATCAAACACATAAAGGAGAAGGCTGACGGCCGATACAACACCAAAAGGCAACCACTCCACACACCCAACACAACACAACTCGCAGGATACAACGCCAAGCGGCTTACAAAACGCCCTCCACAATGACCCGGCGATAGACCTCGCCTTGCCAAGTCCCCAACCAAAGGTGAGGAGACGATGCACAAAGCAACCGAACCACGCCACGATCAAAGCGGGACTCCACCATAGCATGACCATGACTCTGAGGCCGGATGGATCAATGCACCTCCACCTCAAACACCTAGAAGAAATCGGCGAAAAGTTAGCAGGATCCAGCCAGACTCGAGGAAGACGTCAACCAAGTGGCTCCCACTATGATGTACATTGCGCCCCTGATGCTCGCGCCCTGAGTAGCACCCATCACCGGCAGCACCCCACCACCCACACTCCACAAATCGGGCCCTTCTCATGTAGCCTCGATGACGTCTTCAAGAAGATCACGACACCGTGGCGCCGTCGTCGTCTGGTCCGGTGACCCGAACCAAGGGTTCCCCCGACACACAAGAAGAGGAAGACACGATGCAGGCCATGGCCACGCCCCTAAGGAGGTAACGGCACCCGCGGGTGTCGTCGTGGCCACCATCAGCTCTAGCCGTGCAGGGCTTTCACCCGCCATAGATCATGTCGCCGAGTCCCACCCAAAGGGCGGCGTGGAGTGGGTGGGCGGGGACGCAAGACACTGGCTTGAGATGCCACAACAGGAAGGAGAGAAGGACCGCCGGCCTCACCGTAAAAGAAGAGAGGCGCCTCGGCCACCATCGACTCCACGGCCAGCCCGCATGGGCACGGAGGAGGAGGCCCCCCATGCTGCCTTGCCACCACCACTGCTGCACCAACATCGCTCCAAAGATGACGCCTCACTCTTGCTCGCTCCGCCTCCACGCCATGATGCCATGGCCTGCCCCAGCCGTAGGGGCCCAGATCGGGCCCAGCCGCCATGGACGACCACAGATCGCGGAGGCACACCACCTGCGCAGCAGCCACCCTGCGCCAACCACTCCGTCACCGCACACCCTCCATGCGCCGCCGCACCGTCAAGATCTGTAGGGGCGAACTCGGGCTCCTGCCGCTGCCAGCTGCAGCAGCCCCGAGTCACACCACCTGCCACCGCCTCCAGCAGCGTGAGGCCACCCCGGCGCCGCACGCCGGCCGTCGCCATCCCGAGCTTCACCACCCATGCCTATGCACACTCTACGCCGAGGTCACCGTCCCGCTCGGGTCCCCTCGCCACCGGGGAATGGAAGGCTGCCGCTGCCGGCACCACGCAAGCTTTGCCCGGCAGCTTCCGTCGGCAGCGGCGGAGGGGGAGGGGGTAGAGGGGAAGGGAGGGAGCTAGGGTTGCCGTCGCCGCTTCCGTCGCCCTACGCGAAGCATTTCCTTAATCACAACAATCTAAAGGGAGGAATTAGTTAGGGAATTAGGCTTGGGAAATCGACTATTAGTCCTAGTCCCATGTTTGTTACCAACATCAATGGAGGCCTCGCAGCCGCACCCGTCGACGCTGCTCTTCTAGCCTGCCAGACGTGCACACAAAGATGACGGAGAACCTTGTAGTAGGTTTTAGCTTGTGTAGATTACTCAAGAACCAGCACACACATGCATGTAACAAGCCAAGAGAAGTAGCTTGGAACGATTCAGCTTGTTGTGAAGCCTACTTAAATGAACCTGTCGCAATTAAAAAATCGATCGGCCAGCAAGTGAATGAGAAAAACGATGTTGGAAAGGGGAACGGATACATCAAGCGATAGTGGATTCATAGGACAAACAATCGCGCACCTGGAGGCTTATTTGGCTAGGATTTCTCGGCGCATTGACAGAGATTTCATGGATTTTCCGTTGATCGTGGGACAACAAAGTCAATGAATGATCTCTTTCAAAGATCTCTTTCCTCTCCAATTCCATGTCTCGGATGAACTACCAGGGTACTCAGGGAAGAAGTATAGGGGAGTCTCCCACTTTAACCATTTCCCATATTGATGATTTACAAGAGTTGACTCGAAAGACGGCCCGCTTATAAAACAAGAATAAGCTCTACCAAACAGACTCTAACAAACTTTAGAGATAATGGGAGATTGTTGGCCCACGTGAATAGCAAACTTGGGATTTTCCTGGGTTATAGGGCTAAGAGAAGCGGAAGATTGTTACATGCATGGTGGCTTTACGTGAGGGAGACATTTGAGGGAGTAGGTAGATATCTGAGTGGAGAGGTAATTGTTTTGAAATTCAGTTTTATCCCCACGAATGTAGGAGGTGATAAGGGTGGTGGCATTTTATATCTAATTAGTACAAGTGTGACATCAGACATTCACCACGCTTTTAAAATTAATAGTAAAGATAAACTTGATTTGGACCATGTACTGTATTTGTTGTAAACTATCTATTTTAATTTAAATTGCAGAATATTTTGATATATACAAATTTGTATATCTCTGAAAACATCTAAATACAGATATGAGGAAAAATAAGGGAGGGAACATCGTTGGATGTACCGGCAATGACAAGCCAGATAGACGAGCCTGTCCACCCCGCCCGTAAACGGCAAAAGGCCTGTCGGACGGATGGGATTCATTTGTGCCGTGCAGTGCCGTCTGCCAGTTCGGTCCGGGCAGCAGTCATCGAAACCTACCCAACTCGCCTGATACGATGGTGGCCGCATGCAGCAGCAATGTGATCGAAATATTCAACCACATGTACGTGCACGGTCTGACGAGAACAGCATCTCTGTCTGTGACTCTGTGTCCGTTTCAGCTGCGCGGCTCAGAACATTGCACGTACGTGGATCCATCAACAGTCACGACGTGCAGCGCTACTAGCCCTGCCCGTGTCAGCTAGCTTCAACTGCTCGGCTCAGCGGCCGGCCGGTACATACGTACATCGCACGCACATGAATCGACCAACACTGTGAGTCTGTGACGACTGTGCGAGGGAATCGCTTCCACCTTCCAGTGTGGAAGGAGACCATGTACACGCACGTTGCAGTAGACTGTAGAGAAGTGTGCCTTATTTCTGTAGCACAATTATCAGCAGGTTGTGATTTCACCACTTTTTTTTTCTTTCTTCTTACCATGGGACAATGTTTCGGATTTCACGGCTCTGAATCTCTGATCAACTCTCTCGGACCAAGCTGTTGGCTAAATTTAGATCTCAGGACATACAATGACCTTTCAAAAACTCAAACGAACTGTAAATATTAGAGTATTATAGGACACGGTTCTTATGATAGTTTAGGATAGTTAGGACTCTAGACTAACTTGACTCGTACTTCAAGATAATCCCCTGTACGCCTATATATACTCGTCCATGAGGCTCAATAATATATCCATCATATTCCGCCAAACTCATACTCTTTTATGGTATCAGAGCGGGGAGATCCTTGACCTAGCCGCCGCACACGCTTCCGCGCCGCGCCGCCCCCGGGGAGGTCGATCTCCATGATCTTCGCCGAGGGCCGCGCAACCCGTACGCAGGGTTCGTCCGCCGATCCGTGATCGGCTGCCCTGTAAGTCTATTTTTCCGATATCTTGATCGGTTTTCTTTTTTGGTTTACCGATCTTAGATCAGATTGAGTCGCCCACCGCCTTCGTCATCGCCGCACCTCTACTCCGACCATCGGCATCGAGGATCTACATCGCGTTCGTGCGCCTGCCCCCTCCGCTACTGCACCTGCCTCGGCAGGCTGTCGCGGCCTCACGGCAGGCTGCCGCGCACCGTGGACGGCTGCTACGCCTTCCTCCGAAGGCTACCGCGGCCGCCCCCCTCGGATCCTCTTCATCGTCATCGTCCGGGACTTCACCGACAACGCCGCCATCGAATCCGATGTACGCGCCGTCCACGCCATAACGCATACGGTGCACCGTCGGTCTGATCAACCGATCCCGCACCTGTCTACGCCAAGCACGTCCCCGAGAACGCGCCTACCGCTGATCGAGCTACGGGCTGCCGCTGTGTCGTCCCGTCGGGCCGCAGCGTCGCCGCCTTTGGTCCACGCTACCGGCTTCTAACGCGCCTTCCTTGGCGTGTACGTCGCTGGTAGTCTCCCAGCCGCTGCACCGACTTGCGCCTTGCAACTATGCCGCCCCCTCGGGTCGTAGCGTGGCTGCACGCAGTCTACTTCGCTGTCCTCGTGCATCGACGACCTCGGCTTTCACCACGCCATCTCCTACGGCGCGGATCGCCGCCGTCTGCACATGGTCTTCGTCACGTCGCTAGGTCTTCCTCGCCTACTTCGAGCACCGCCGCCGCGCTTCACAAGGTAACCTGCAGGGCGCCTCTCGTCGTCGCAGGTCCCGCCGACTACCCTATCGCCACTCTAGGCATCCAGCATGACTAACCTAGGTCGCCGCTGGTTTCGCTGCCTTCTACGTCTTCGTTCACTACAACTTCGCCGCCAGCGTCATCGCCTCATCCCCGACTACACCACCTGCTACTCTACTCCAACAACCGCGGACAGCGCCGACATCTCTCCCTTCACCGCTCTGCGCGTCGCAACCGCTCTGGAGGCTCCTCTGCTAGTCTTTCTGACATGGCGACAAGTTCATGATGGTCCCTGCCCCCGCACACCTGGTACTGGCAATACCAGGAGTGCCTTCGCCCCCGACGCGTTCCCGAGTCTGGCAAGCTCGGATCGGCGTCTCGTCTTCGTCGGCTTCGACAACGTCTTCTTCGGCATTGACCCCTCTACGACTGCCTCGACCACGTCACCGATGAGTTCTTTTCTGTATACTCGGTTCTGGCAAAACCAGAGTGTGCGTTCGTCCCCGACGTGTGCCTAGTTCTGGCAAAACTATGGCCACACCTCGTCCTCGATGGCTCGGACTGCATCGACTTCGGCATCGACACCCTCAATGACTGTGAAATGATAGAGATGTCGCCTAGAGTGGGGGTGAATAGGCAATTTAAAAACTAATACGGTTTTGGCTTGATAGAATGCAGAATTAAACTAACGTTTATTTTACAAGCACAAAACCTAAATACACTAGGCTCAACTAAGTGCACATACAAGAAGTTAAGCTAAGCAAGATAGCACAAGATAAATATACTACAAGTGATAGGCAAGATATAAGTACTTCAAGCTCGATGTCTATCACAAGGAAAGTAAGCTCGGGTATAGAGATAACCGAGGCATGCGGAGAAGAAGATGTATTCCCGTGTTCTCTTACAAGTAAGGTACGTCACGTTGGCGAGGTGTGGGATTCCATGAAGGATTTCCCAACGCCACGAAGGCTCACCTTCTTCTCCGAGTCTATCCCACGAAGGAATAGGCCCTTTCCTTATGGCTAGCTTTTCCTCCACTCCAGAGATGGCAAGCTCCACAACCACTTCACAAGCTCCACGAAGGAAAAGCCCGGGTCTCTTCACAATCTTCCACGAATAGGACACCGTGGCATCAACCGCCAAGCCAACTAGGAGGTCACCCTCCAAGAGCAACAAGCTCACGGTCTCTCACTCGAACAAATCCTAGTGGAGAGCTCAACACTTATGCAAGAATGCAAAGCAAGAACACCAAGGGCATTCAAATCCCTCACTCTCAAATCCCACCCAAGCAACAAGTGCTAGGGAGGAATTAGAGAAGAAGAACAATGGTGGAAGTCAACAAATGACTCCAAGATCTAGATCCAATGGGTTCCCCTCACTTAGAGGAGGAATTGATTGGTGGGGATTGTAGATCTAGATCTCCTCTTCCAAAGCCCTCAAAAAGATGCAAGAATCATAGGAGGGAAGGGAGAGGAAGCAAGCTCAAGAGGTTCAACAATGGAGGTCCATTTCGTGGTTAAGAACACCCAAAAACGTTCGGGGAAAAACCGCCTTTTATAGGGAAAAGCAAATATGGCCGTTGGAGAGAAAACAACGAAAACTTGGTTCCAAAGTCGGTTGGACCGGCCCCAGAACGGGGATACTCGGTCCCTAGGCCGGAGGACCGACCTACAAACCGAAATACCTCTGTTTGTCAACCCGGAATAGACTCGGTCGCGAAAACCGGAAAATCCGGTCTACCGGAGCTGGAACCGGACCGTCCGGTGTGGGGCTCGGTTGAACCGGATCCACAACCGGGATGAAACAGATTTCACGAAAAACGCAATAACTTTTGCATCCGGACTCCGATTTCCATGATCTTGGGCTTGTTTTGACGAGGACAACAAGCTCTACAATATGGTGCATGAAACATCATAGTACAACAAAGAAAGATAGAACCAAATGAGGAAAGGTATGGAGCCTCCCTATAAGAAGAACCGGTAAAACCTTCAAACTCGAAAACGCCATATAAGATGCATACGAATTCCGTTTTCGATGAACTTGGGCTTGTTGAAGAGCTAGCATCAAGATCAAGAACCTCACATGGAGAAACACCAAGAAGCAACAATATAGGAAGATGCAAAGTATGCAAATGATTGAGCTCCCTATGACGATGTGATCAAGTTACCCAACCGAAAGCCCCTCTTGATAGTGCAGCTATCTATCCTATAACTCGGTCTTCCAATAACCACCTTGAGACCAGTAAAAGGAAAACCTAGAAAGGACATACCTTTGCCTTGCGCATCCCGCTTGATCTTGATGACAACGTTTCAAGCTCCATCCAAGCCGGAATGCATCACTTGATCATTGTTGCTTCGTGAAGACTCATAATTTGCTCCCCCATACACCACTATGGGACAGCTTCATTAAGACACGTCTTCACATGTCCATTATCACCAATATGGACAACAAGCTTCAAGCAAATGATCTTCTCGAGATGATTATCTTGAACTTGCCCTTCTCAACCTTGATGACGATCACCACTTGATGCCATCCTCTCATGGGCTATATGAAATCTTCACTTTTGAAGCATGCCAATGGAAAGATACCTATCCCATATAAAAATCACAAAGGCACATATATAATGGGTTAGTTCATGTTGCATAAATGACAAGGCTTACCATACCACAAGATCCATGTGGTACATTCTTTATGCTTCATGTGTTGACCAACTTGAAATCACTCTTCACTCTTTGTATTGGTCAACCAAGTATCTTCTCATGCCCCATCTCAATATCTTGAGGTACATAAAGAATTCTTCATTTGATTACATGCTCTAAATGTTAGTCAACCATAGCTCAACTAATGAGGCTATCATGACACCGTCTTAGAGCCATATCTTGAATTCTTGTAGTGAGATCACACTCTCAAGATCTTGAACATATCATATTCTTCTCTTCAATTTGATGATCTTGATTCCAAAACTCAAGGTATATCTTTATATTCATGGCATCCATACTTGAATCCAACATATGAACTACAAGCATGACCTATGGAATATTCCTTCATATAAAAATCAATGAAAACATTAGTCCATAGGGATTGTCATTAATAACCAAAACCACACATATGGGCAATTACCCTTTCAATCTCCCCCATTTTGGTAATTGATGACAATCACAACAAGAGGGTTTATAAAATGAATATTAGAAACAAGTACGCAACTTATCCGAGAATAAGTTGTATACAAGAGGTTGTATTTGATATGGTTAAGCAACACAAAGATACTAGCCCATATCAAAAACGATTCTACTCACACAAACGACAACTAATGCAAGAGATGTGAGTAGAACCAACATACATGGAGCAAACTCCCCCACAATATATGCATGTATGATGAACTTGAATTTCATTGCATACATTGTCAAGCATAACCTTTGGGAGAGTTTCCACTATATATTCAACCATGCAATACATAATAAAGATGAAATGCATGAAAGGCAAACACTTAAGAACAAACCAATCTTAAGTAGAAAACCATTTCCCTTAAAACCCTCTAAACTTCTCCCCCATTGACAACAATTCCCAAAATGGATGACAAAGTTAGAAGGCCAATATAGTTCAAGTTCCTCCCAAGGTGTGCATTTCTCATAATATGAGTGAAATCATATGCACATATCCAATGACGAATACTTGGAGGAAATCAACTAAATTGAGGATCAAATATTGCTAAAAGGATAACAAGGTGAAGAAACTTCAACGGATGAAGCAAGCAATCAAAAGATCCAAATAATCAAATGGACAAATAGTGATCTAAATGAAATAAGGAAGCTCCCCAAGGTTTGTGCATAAATGAGTTGTTTCATTTGAATACGATATGCACAAGCATGGAATCCTCACTTCCTCTATATCATTTAGAACACAACCAATATACAAGGAGTAGAGATATAAATCAATACACTTGTTAAGACAAGCTTAAGTCCAAAAGAAACCAAATATGAGATATGAGTGCGCGAAGATGCAATAAAAGTAAACCGAGCACTCATAAATCAAGACCTTACCAAAACCATTAAAAACTAAGCGGATAAGTGAGATGGTTGGCAAAAGGCGAGGATATCAAGGCGAGATATTAACACTCTTGTGTATATAAGTCTCTAATTTGGAAAACATGAGAATAATCCATAAGGAAACATCCACACATGAGAGGTTAATAAAGATAAGAAAACATGATATCCAAGAGGAAGTCATAAGATATACCAAAAAAATGATATTTTGCTTAAGTGCATATATATAGCCCATGGCTCTATTTTCTCTTATGGTATATCAATGAACTTCACCAAAGTGAAAGAAAACCTCAAAAACATCACAACTAACACTAAGGGAACTAATGCTAGTTGGGATATTTTGAGAAAGGCAACAAGTATCAAAAGGAAGGATTCAATGCAATTTCAACAATATTGCACATGAGAGTACCTTGAGGAATTGATATGAAATAAATTGCTAGAAGGCATATTTGGGATTGGTGAATCATGAACATGATTTTATATACTCCCCATTATATGCATCATATCAAATTACTCACATAAGCAATAAGGATAGAAAAGTCTTTCAAAGATCCTTGCAAGAACCGCAACATTTACAAACAAATAAATTCATTCCAAGATGCAACCTACAAGAGATTGGATGGAAGAATAGTATGCATGAATAAGATACTTGTTACCGAGATAGCAATGGTATGATGTAGTAGATAAGAATTCTTCGATCATCCTAGCTTGGCTCCAATTATCATGTGGTGACAACACGTTCCTTATAGATAAGACAAGCATCTATTGCATCTCCAATGTACCTAAAACAACATTCAAGTACATCTTGGTCCCCAAACTTATTGGGTCCAAAGTGGTTAGACTAACCACAACACATAGGACATACTCCATAAAAATATGTGCATATTTAGAGATGAAATTTGAATTTCATGCACATCATAGCCGTTTAAGGATTTGATGGAGTATACCCTATATATTGGATCAAAAAAAAGCAAAACATGATATAAGATATACATTTAGTAAACATGCATGCACGAGACTTTCAAGAACCAATGAATATATAATTTGGACAAAACACCAAAATATTCAAGAAGGCATACAAGGTGTGACAAAACACATTTGTTGTCCAAACTATATCAAAGAATCAAATCAACACAATATTTGTTCAACAAAGTTCAAGAAATGAACCAAGCAAAAACTATTGAGCATAAAAGATGAGATAAAAACATAAATGCTCAAAGATTTATCTCATTCAAGCAAATAACATAGAGAAGAAAGAATGAGATAACAAACTCCCAAAAGAGCAAGGTTTCAACAAATAAACCGAACCCTTGGCACGAGGTTCTGAGAAGAAAAGGTTTATCTTAAACTAAAAGCACATTTGATAATAATCAAAAACACCATCAAAGAGATGTTCAAAAGCCAAGGAAGACAATGGGAGCCACACCAATTTTTGTAAAGAAAAAAAGGCCATAGGAGGTGAGATCCAAGGTGAAGATGATCCACAAATGCTACCACACCCAAGTATATCAATTGTCGAAGACAATGAGTGTATTGGAATTTATTTCCGGTGGTATATTGCACAGATATTAAAGATAAATCTTCACAATAAAAAGCATAGGATAGGAATAAAAATATTAAGCACTATGCAAAGATAGAGATTCTTGATAGCTTCAACTAGTCACACAATCATCAAAAGCAATGATTAGAATAACTTGAAGCAAATGGTCTCCCAAATAATATATAGAGATATGCATTTGTGGTAGGCCACACCAAGAATTTCTTACTCAAGAAAAGACCAAAAAGATGAGCAATAAAAGCTTCTAACAAAAAATAGGATCTTGTTTGAGCAAACATGCCACCTAGATACAAGATAATCAACAATATCAACTCTAAGTGGCACCACCTCATAAGTTCACATTTCCTAGGATTGTGATATGCAAAAGAAGCATATTACTCCCCCATAATGTGGTATTCTATTTTTTTTAATAAGAGGAAAAACAACCTCAACGAGAGATAATTAATGGACATTTAGAATTTGAATTTCTCATGAGTATGAAACACCACATAGTAACTATATAAGCTTGCAATATCAATACTAAGTGGTAGTACTCATGTACACAGATTTTAATGTTTGAGGGATGCGCAAGGCATATCACTCTCACAAAATGGGATGTTCCATTAATCACTCGAAAAGAGCCAAAAAAGATATCATCAAGATGCATTAGAGGCTCAAAGAAAAACACACAAGTAAATGATGTGCCAAACACATATACATACTTGAATACACAAAATAAGCAAGCATGAGGCACAACAAATACACACACATACTTGGTACAAAACCAAAATATGTAAAGGGGCAAGTAACTTACAATATAAAAGAGTTGAGTTCGAGTTACCGCAAAGAGGCACATTGGGTATATGGTAGGGAGATGATAATCCTTATAACTTGGCTTTATAAAATATAATATATGAAGATCCCTTAATTCTTCATGAGTTAGCCAAGTCTCCAATGCCCTCCAATAACACCTATTGATCAAGTTTGAGCTTGTTGGTCCCCACCCAAGTTGGGTCCTAAGAGGTTAGTCACAATAGGCTTGGCAACCCAAATGGTTCGTTCCTTGACACCACTTTGAGTTCCAACAAACTTGGCAAACACATTGCCATCCTTATCCTTCCCAAGAGAATAATAATCATCAACAATGATAGGGTTAGATAAGGTACCATTTGAACATGAAGAGGCCAAGTTCCCCTTCTCATGACATATGTAGCAACAAGTGCTCCTCTTTCTCTTCTTTATTGATTTCTTGTCTTGGGGAGCCTTATCTTGATTCTTATTGGGAAGTGGCCTAGCTTCAACTTGAGGTTGAGATTGGGCTTGACCTTAACCTTGTGGCCGCTTCCCTTGCTTCTTATCATTCAAGTGCTTTTTCTTTAATGGACAAGATCTTACATGATGTCCTACAACCTTGCACTTGAAACAAATAATCTTAGACGAATTCTTGACTTGGTCTTGGATCTTCTTCTTGTTGCTCTTGGACTTTTTCTTGTTATTGGAGTTGAATCCAAGTCCACTTTTATCATTGGGGAATTTTTGCACACTCAAAATATTATCGAGTGTGGATTTGCCTTCATGACTCTTTTCCAAGTCTTTCTTCAAAGAAGTGACTTGGGCCTTGAGCACTTTGATTTCCTCTACATGGTTAGTATAAATAGAGGTACTGGAGGAAGTGGAAGCTTCATTGTTAGAGCAACAAGGCAAAGCAAGTAATCCAACACAAGTTTTATCAATAGTATGACAAGAAGGATCACTAGGACTAGCACATGGCAAAATAGCATTTTGAGTAGAAGTTGTGCTAATGTCCAATGAGGCTCATAATATGTTACCTTAGTGATACTTGCCTCACGAGCTAACTTTAGGCCATCATAGGAGATTAGTAGATCATTATGAGAGGCCAAGAGATTTTCATGACTTTCTTATAATTTCCCATAATTGCTAGTTAGCAACTCAAGTTGAGCCCTTAGCTCAACATTATCCTTTAGGGTAGATGCTTCACAAGAAGTAGAGTTAGTAGCACTAGCATCATTAATAGATTTTTCCTTTTCAAGCTCATAAGATTCAATTTTTTGTATGAGGAGACAATTAGTGTGCTTCTCCTCGGCAATCTCTTGCTTAAGGAGATTGAATCTCCGACTCCCATCATCAAGTTGGAAATCCAACTCCTCTATGGTTTCCGTTTTTTTTAGTTATGGTGTCCATAAAATGTTTGATACAAGCAACGACCTTATTATTACCACGAAGAGAGGTACACAAAAAGGTCAGCTCAAGCACAAGAGCTCTAGTATCCTCATCAAGGTCATCATCACTATCATCATTATCATTGCTATTATCTAGAGAAGATATGTTGGGATCCAAAGTAGGAGATACCTTTGATCCTCTTGCCATAAGGCACATGTGAGCACGGGAGGATGAAGATGAGGATATTCTTGAATCTTCATTCATGATCGTGTCTTGCTCCATAGGGTGTTTGATTTCCTCTACATTGTTAAATACACAACTAGAGGAAATAGAAGCATTTTGTTTATTGGAACAAGACAAATCAAGCATATCATCTACACTAGTACTCAAATTATTTCTAGACAATATGCAAGGACTAGCAACACAAGGGGATATATAATTATCGTTGCAAGAAGTGCTTAAGTCCAAACTCTCTACACCATTAGCATTTATAGAACATGAATCATTGGTGTAAAGAGAACCACTACCATCATTACATATGATTTCTCCACTCACCATGCCATTACCTTGTGACTTGTCATATGTAGGTGAAGTGAAGGGAATTGAAATCTCATCGCGGCCGGAGGTGGAAGCCACTTGGAGCTCTTCATGATCTGAAGGAGAAGAGAGCTCCTCCGAGATACCACCGACCCTATGAGAAATGGACCCACCAAATATTTCTTTAAGCTTGGTCCACATCTCATGAGATGACTTGCGCTTTACATTTGTCAAGAACATATTAACTATGGGGCTCAAAGAGAAAATAAGCTCATTAGATACTTGAGCTTCGAGATGTAAATTATTCTCATCCTCTAAAGATAGATTTTGAGGATCCATCGGAGGAGAAAAACCTACATCTAGAAATCGCTCAATATTTGGACACAAGGTTCGAAGATTACAAAGCAAGCAATTTCTCCACAAAATATAATTTCTGCCATCAAAGATAATTGTGTCATTGTGCACTATACTACTAGCCGACATCTTTACACTCTAGGCGGTGAAGCCTAAACAAGGAGAGACCTTGCTCTGATACCAATTGAAAGGATAGAGATGTCGCCTAGAGGGGGGGGGGTGAATAGGCAATTTAAAAACTAATACAGTTTTGGCTTGATAGAATGCGGAATTAAACTAACGTTTATTTTACAAGCACAAAACCTAAATACACTAGGCTCCACTAAGTGCACCTACAACAAGTTAAGCTAAGCAAGATAGCACAAGATAAATATACCACAAGTGATAGGCAAGATATAAGTACTTCAAGCTCGATGGCTATCACAAGGAAAGTAAGCTCGGGTATAGAGATAACCGAGGCACGCGGAGACGAAGATGTATTCCCGTGTTCCCTTACAAGTAAGGTATGTCATGTTGGAGAGGTGTGGGATTCCATGAAGGATTTCCCAACGCCACCAAGGCTCACCTTCTTCTCCGAGTCTATCCCACGAAGGAATAGGCCCTTTCCTTATGGCTAGCTTTTCCTCCACTCCGGAGATGGCAAGCTCCACAACGACTTCACAAGCTCCACGAAGGAGAAGCCCGGGTCTCTTCACAATCTTCCACGAAGAGGACACCGTGGCACCAACCGCCAAGCCAACTAGGAGGTCACCCTCCAAGAGCAACAAGCTCATGGTCTCTCACTCGAACAAATCGTAGTGGAGAGCTCAACACTTATGCAAGAATGCAAAGCAAGAACACCAAGGGCATTCAAATCCCTCACTCTCAAATCCCACCAAAGCAACAAGTGCTAGGGAGGAATTAGAGAGGAAGAACAATGGTGGAAGTCAACAAATGACTCCAAGATCTAGATCCAATGGGTTCCCCTCACTTAGAGGAGGAATTGATTGGTAGGGATTATAGATCTAGATCTCCTCTTCCAAAGCCCTCAAAAAGATGCAAGAGTCATAGGAGGGAAGGGAGAGGAAGCAAGCTCAAGAGGTTCAACAATGGAGGTCAATTTCGTGGTCAAGAACACCCAAAAACGTTGGGGGAAGAACCCCCTTTTATAGAGAAAAGCAAATATGGCCGTTGGAGAGAAAACAGCGAAAACTCGTTTCCAAAGTCGGTTGGACCGGCCCCAGAATCGGGAAACTCGGTCCCCAGGCCGGAGGACCGACCTACAAACCGAAATACCTCTGTTTGCCAACCCAGAATGAGTCGGTCGCGAAAATCGGAAAATTCGGTCTACCGGAGCTGGAACCGGACCGTCCGGTGTGGGGCTCGGTTGAACCGATCCACAACCGGGATGAAACAGACTTCACTAAAAACGCAATAACTTTTGCATCCGGACTCCGATTTCCATGATCTTGGGCTTGTTTTGACGAGGACAACAAGATCTACAATATGGTGCATGAAAACATCATAGTTCAACAAAGAAAGATAGAACCAAATGAGGAAAGGTATGGAGCCTCCCTATAAGAAGAACCGGTAAAACCTTCAAACTCGAAAACGCCATATAAGATGCATATGAATTCCGTTTTCGATGAACTTGGGCTTGTTGAAGAGCTAGCAACAAGCTCAAGAACCTCGCATGGAGAAACACCAAGAAGCAACAATATAGGAAGATGCAAAGTATGCAAAGGATTGAGCTCCCTATGACGATGTGATCAAGTTACCCAACCGAAAGCCCCTCTTGATAGTGCGGCTATCTATCCTATAACCCGGTCTTCCAACAACCACCTTGAGACCAGTAAAAGGAAAACCTAGCAAGGACATACCTTTGCCTTGCGCATCCCGCTTGATCTTGATGACAACGTTTCAAGCTCCATCCAGCCGAAATGCATCACTTGATCATTGTTGCTTCATGAAGACTCATAATTTGCTCCCCCATACACCACTATGGGATAGCTTCATTAAGACACGTCTTCACATGTCCATTATCACCAATATGGACAACAAGCTTCAAGCAAATGATCTTCTCGAGATGATTATCTTGAACTTGCCCTTCTCAACCTTGATGACGATCACCACTTGATGCCATCCTCTCATGGGCTATATGAAATCTTCACTTTTGAAGCTTGCCCATGGAAAGATACCTATCCCATATAAAAATCACAAAGGCGCATATATAATGGGTTAGTTCATGATGCATAAATGACAAGGCTTACCATACCATAAGATCCATGTGGTACATTCTTTATGCTTCATTTGTTGACCAACTTGAAATCACTCTTCACTCTTTGTATTGGTCAACCAAGTATCTTCTCATGCTCCATCTCAATATCTTGAGGTACATAAAGAATTTTTCATTTGATTACATGCTCTAAATCTTAGTCAACCATAGCTCAACTAATGAGGCTATCATGACACCGGCTTAGAGCCATATCTTGAATTCTTGTAGTGAGATCACACTCTCAAGATCTTGAACATATCATATTCTTCTCTTCAATTTGATGATCTTGATGCCAAAACTCAAGGTATATCTTTATATTCATGGCATCCATACTTAAATCCAACACATGAACTACAAGTATGACCTATGGAATATTCCTTCATATAAAACTCAATGAAAACATTAGTCCATAGGGATTGTCATTAATAACCAAAACCACACATAGGGGCAATTACCCTTTCAGACTGACTCGACGCGTCTCCGTCATCCTCCTTGCGCGCTATGCGCATGCGGCTTCACGTGCAGCTACCTCTACACCGGCATCCCCGACCACGACATCGACCACGGCGACCCATCGCACGACTACCTCGACCATGGCACCGCCTCACGCTATCGGCTCCCTCGATATCGGCACAAGAGCTACCACCTCGCTTGAGCATCATCATCTTCCTTTATAGTCCAAGCTACGGTGACTTTGAAGTATAAAGTCTAGCTATGACTTTGCTCACATATACATTGTATTACATTCAGATTTTTTTTGTAAAAACTCTAGTAAATCTCATATGTTATATTAGACATTCTAGAAAAATTTCGTCTTATTTGTTTATTTGTACATATAGTTTGTGAATAAATATTATTTGAAGTTTCGCTATCAAATTATTAGAAAAAATCAAAATGCTCAAAATATTTTGAAAACAATCTAGTAAATCACATGTACTATATTATATACTCTGTGAAAGTTTCATTTTATTTGAACATATAGTTTAGGAATAAACATCATTTTAAGATTCTGAATCATAATGCTCACTCATTCATGTACGTTGGATCAGCTTTGGATGGCTCATATGGGAGCAAAGTCACGGCTAGACTTTATACCTCAAAGTCGTCCGCTCGACGCGACACCGTCCGTGACGTCCCCGCTCCTACGGCGGGGATGTCAGCCTACTAGATGCTACTTCGGTTTATCTCCAGTCTGACCATCCGCGACGTTCCAGTTGTTCACGACATACCGCTACTACTGCGGGGATGTTAGAGTAATATACAGAAACGGTTATTATGATAGTTTAGGATAGTTAGGACTCTAACCTAACTTGACTGGTATTCCAAGATAATCTCTGTACGTCTATAGATTCTCATCCATGAGGCTCAATAATATATTCATCATATTCCGCTAAACTCATACTCTTTCGGATCAAGATAATTTATTCCAAAAATTCTCAAAGAAGAGATCATTGAGGCCTACTAGCAGTACCGTGCGCTCACGTCTCCATGGCTTCGCATCTGGCACCAGTAAGTGCTCACTGTTCCGCTGGCAGGTGACGTGCCTGCCCAACAAGGTGCTACCGCCGTCCGGACCCACCGGCCAGGGCCCCTACCTATGGTTTTGGCATGAACTGCAGACCTTCACCCCTGGCTCTGACTGGCTGGCATCGACCGCGTGCACATCGAATGGAAGAAAAGCCAAGTCAGTAGTCGCCTGCTTGCTTGGCCATGCGCCTATGCACGTTAATCAACATCAATGAAATCATTAGAGAGGCCATTAATATCTACCTCTCAGTTTTATAATATAAGATGTTTTAGATTTGTGAAAATTGTATCTAAATATTTTTTAGTATGTACATTTATAGAGGTTCATTGCGAACCTAGACACTAAAATGTCTAGATTTATTACCTTTATAAATATAAAACATCTTATATTTTAAAACGGAAGGAGTAGAAAAAAAAGCATTATTAGAGAGACGATCAATGCACCGTTGATCTCTGTTGGCAGCTAGCGGTCCATGTTTTGGTCTTTTGGATAGCTGCATGATCACACGAGTCAGCTGCCTTTTCCCAGATCTCGTACGTGGTGTAACATTTTTTTTCTTCTAATGCACACTTTTTGTGTACAGAAATCTGGGAGAAGCACATGGAGTTGCAGCTTTCGATGTTCATTTGTCAACAGAAGCATGATTACGGACTGGATTTTTTTGGTTTCACATGTGCATTATTTATTTTATTTTATACTCCATCTAGCCAGCGACTATTGGAGATATCGTAGATTCTTATACGGTAAAATGTATTTTAGTATTGTAAACTGCTCTCTCCGTTCTAAAACATAAGACGTGTTAGCCGTGAATCAAATGTATCTAGACCTATTTTAGTGTATGGATTTATAGAGGTTTCGAATGAATCTATACACAAAAAATTGTCGAAATAAATTCATTTCATAAAGCTAAAATGTCTTATATTTCTGAACGGAGAGAGTATATTCTAGTACAAACCAAATCATCTCTGAGAATAGAAACATAAAAGATGGGAAAGTGAAACATTAGGCCACCCTCTTACTATTTTTTGCACTATTTTTTTCTAGCTGAAAGGACACGTATGCCTCCACGTGTGGTTTTGGTAATTAATGACAATCTTTATGAACTAATATGTACTTGTAGGTTGTTCATTGACATCGCTTGGACCATGCGTTGGTTTCAAGGTTGAAAGAAGAAGCAATGTCTAAGGGCTTTGTGTCTATTGGAATCAAGTAGAAGAAAAAGAAGATCAAGAGTGTCTTGAAGAAGAAGATGGAGTTCATTATGGCTATCTTCAAGACATCATCAAGAAATGAAGGGCAAGCTCAAGGTGCACCATCTTTAGAAGATCTCATGCTTGAAGTTTGCCATCCTCGATGACCGTGGAGTGATGAAGACAAGTTCAAAAAATAGGTTTCTCCATGGAGTATGGGGGAGTATTTCACAAGTCTTCATCAAGCAAGAGCAAGTAAGAAAGACATTCCATCTTGAGAAGGACAAGACGGTATACATCAAGCTCGAATGGAATGCGCAAGGCAAAGGTATAGTCTTGATAGGTTTTCTATTTTACCGGTCTCTTGTAGTGTTGGAAGACTGGGTTTATGATAGATAGCCATACTATCAAGAGGGACTCTCGATTGGATGACTCGAGTGCATCCTTTGAAGAGATCTCAAACCTCTGCATTCTTGCATCATCTTTCTTGGTTGTTGTTTGGATCTTGTCCATATGAGGATCTAGAGATTGTGGTTATCATCATAAAAAACTCTAGTTCATCAAAAACGGATTTTTCTGATATATCTTATTGCGTTTTTGATCTTGCAGGTTTTCTGGCTCCACACCTTGGGATATATCTTACATATATATTCATGATATTTTATCTATTGGTGATACCCAATATTTTGTTATATTTCCAACAAAATTGGTTTTATCTCATTTGGAGTTTGGATGCAAAAGTTGTGGTAATTTTTAGGTCTGAAGTTTTCATGGGCGGTAGTTCCGGCTAGCCACCGATAGTATCGCTAGGGAATTTTTGCCACCGGTAGTACCAGGGGAAGTACCGGGGCCACTTCTGCTCATCCTGGGTGCGGTTCAGTAACCTCTCTATTTGATGATTTCTATTTGATGGAACTTTGAACGGAAGTAAAGGCGGTAATACCGTCCGTGGGCGGAAGTACCGGCCAAGCGTCAGTAGTACCGCTGGGGAAAAATTGTCGCCAGTAGTACCAGCTGAAGTACCGGGGATACTTCCGCTCATCCTGATTTCAGTTTAGTAACCTCTCTGTTTCATGAGTGCTATTTGACAGAACTTTGGTCAGAATTTCTAGCGGTAGCACCGTCCTCAGCGGAAGTTCTGATGCCCACCGGTAGTACCGGCCATGCTCGTTTTTCTCTCTCACACCGCTGTTTTTGACCGTTGGCAGGGTGCTAGCGGTAGTACCGCCCCCACTGGTACTACCACGGATCCATGGGTAACGGGCAGATCTGGGATCCCTTTAAAAGGGGCTCCTCTTCCGCTTCATGGGGACTAGCTATTTTCTTAGTTTTTGGCTTTCTCTCTCTCTCCTCCATTGTTGACCTTGAAGAGCTTCCCTCTCCCCTTCCCCCTCCTATGTTTCTTGCATCTTTTTAAGAGATTTGAGAAAGGAGATCTAGATCTACAACCCCCACCAAACCAAATTCCTTCTTTGTGAAGGAATCCTTGGGATCTAGATCTTGGAGAGTTTTGTGTTCTCCTCCTGTGTTCTTCCTTTCTTATTCCCCAATAGCTTTTGTAGCTTTGGTGGAATTTGAGAGTGAAGGACTTGCCTCTTATAGTTGGTGCATAGGTTTAAGTTCTCCTTGGAGATTCAGCGAGTTCAAGCTCTTGGGCTTGTTTCTCTTGGGTTCTTGGAACCCTAGAAGGTTGTGTGGAGTAGTAGTGAGTTCTTGAGGCCTCCAATTGAGTTGTGGAGATTCCTCAAGCTTGTGGCCTTTTGTGGCATTGTTCTTGGGGCCTCCAATTGTTGTGGAGATTCCTCAAGCTTGTGGCCTTTTGTGGCATTGTTCTTGGGGCCTCCAATTGTTGTGGATATTTCTCAAGCTTCTGGCCTTTGTGGTGTTTCTTGGGAGTCCTCCAATTGAGTTGTGGAGTTTTTGCCCCAATCCTTATACGGGTTTGGTGACCACCATCAAGTATCCCATAGTGGATCGTGAGTAGACCTTTGTGGCGAGCTCATGGGAGAATAGTGTTGGAAATATGCCCTAGAGACAAATAGTTATAAGGACTATTATCATATTTAATATAGTTTATGATTAAGTTTTATATCATGCTATAACTGTATTGAGTGGAAACATCAATACACGTGTGATATACAAACAACCAGGGATTCCCAGTGAAACTCTAGTCACTGGTTCATTAGTCAACAGATGATCAAGTTTCCTGATCATGTGGCATTTATGCCAGTTGGAAATGGAGTCATCTCATTGTAAGAATGAGTTGATGAACCAATACCCAACCTAAACATCATCACCCGATCATGTCACGAAGTTCAAGTTACGATGATTAGAAATGGATCCTCGTAGACTATTCCTTAGACCGTGAGGCTATATCAATTCCTGTCTCTCGAGAGTGCTTTGGTAGCATCAAGCGCCACTTGGTAATACAGTGGTTATAAAGGTGTGTTCAGGTACTCGGAGGAAACCATTGAGGCAATATATGTCAAGAGCGGGATTTGTCCGTCCATGTGACCGAAAGATACTCGAAGGGCCCACTCGGAGAAGTTATATCCAATAGTTGCACAACGTGTGATTTGATCACGGGGATATCACTTGTCAGAATGAGTCAAATAGCGTTGTTCGGTAAAGAGATTGAACACGACATGGTGATATCATTGATCAGATCTCGGGCGATGCAAGTATCGAGTGACAAAGGGAATAAGACACGACTGTCCCGATTCAAACGACGAAAGATCTTCGTGGAACACATAGGGGTCACATGGCCATCCAGGTCCCTCTGTCGATCATTGGTGCAAGAGTGTCCCGACCATGTCTGGAATGTTCCCGAACCGAGGGGTATCATGCTTAAGGGCTTGATGCTGCTTAGAGAGTGTTTATAGGATCGGAAGGATCGCCGAAGAATAGTAGAGAGAAAACCGGAAGGGTTTCGGTAAGTCCAGAGGATGTCTGGAGTGGAGGTGGAAGGTGTTCCATAGCCACGGAGGTTGAATAATATGTGAATGAATGTTAAATATTGATTTAATCATTTATTCATAATTATTTAATAAAGAGAAAATCAATTTAAATGGTCAAAGGCTTAATGGGCCAATTTCCGGAGGGAGAGGGCCCATTAGTGAAAGGAGAGAGGGAGAAGGGGTAAGGGGCTGGCCGGCTGGGCCTAGCCCCCCGCGCGGGGCCCACTAGGTGGCCGGCGGCCTCCCCCTCCCCCTCCTCTCCTTTAGTCCCACCCCGGGACTTTGAGGGAGGTAGCACCTCCCCTCCCCCTATATATACTGGGGGTATTTGGCCAAATTAAATACACCAATAATCAATAAAGGTCTTCTCACTTTTGGGAGGACCTCCAATTGATATTTTTTCTCTCCCCCTCTCTCTCTCGTGACCGCGGTCCCAAGTCTGGATTGCGCGAACGAGAGACATCTTCACCGCGGAGCGCCGTCGCGCTGCGGGATTCGGATCCGGGAGCACGTCCGCAACTGCTGCTGGATCGGGGAAGCGGGAGTCATCATTAGGCACCGGACGTGTGTAACTCCCCGAAAGGTGTCACACTTGAGGCACTCAAGTTGTTGGAGCCAAGGAGCGCAAGGACTTCATCACGACCTTGAGGTCAGCTTCGGCTCATCTACATCAACCACGCTCTCCTGAGCGTTGACAACGCTTTTCGGTCTTCAAGGGTAAGTTTGCGAAAAGGCCCTCCCATTACTGTATTACTAATAGATAGGTCCTAGCAGCTTCAGGGGTTCAGGGGCGTAGGGTAAAATTTTATTGTTTTCATACGCGGAACCCCTACAGTGGTATCAGAGCTAGATCTATGTGTAGTAATGCTAGTACGGGTAGAACAGACGAGATGTAGCGTGTGGGCGTTGATCTTTTAGTTGTTACCCTCCCACGTGTACTTGTGTATACCGCAGTAATGCTTGATGAAGTGCCCCCCAACCGACTTTACACGTTCATTCTCGAGACTGGTCCACGCTTGACATACGGCTTGTACCGTATAAAGTGGCTTAGGAGGGTGTCAGTCTCTCTCGCATTAGTTGGTATGCCATTTACAATGGAGGGCCCCGAAAGGGGTGTAGTAGAGACAACTACTTGATCAACGTTGTGCTGAAAGTTTGTAGGTAAGAACAGTTCTTGTGAGAAAGCCATTCAGCCACGTAAAACATGCAAAGATAAAGTAGATGCGTCTAACTTTGTTTTGTAGGGGGGGGGGGGCGTTGCTATGTGATATGGTTGTGGCAAAGGTAAAGTGATTAACTTTTGTTATGTAGTAGTAGGACTACCATGTCGGAGTGACACTGATACCCTGGTGTCTACTGCACCGGTACCCTAGCGCCGGAACCTGGTGATGACGGATGGATATCACGACGTGAAGGACCATATCACATCGCATTTACATTCAATGTTATTGTTTGTATATCTTATTGTGTGCTAGTATTAGAAACTCGACGGTAGCCTAATAAGATGATCCCTGTTAAAATTACCAACGATTGTGTTCCCCCTTAGTGTGCACCACCAAGAAAGTTCTTCGGTATGAGGCATGCCATGATGATCGGGTGTCAGACATATCTACGTTCGCACATAGTAGGTGTAAGCCATGTTGCATAGCGAATACACTAAGGTTGAGTTGGCGAGCCTAGCATGTACAGACATGGCCTCGGAACACGGATGGTCGAAAGATTGAGCACGAGTCGCATGAATGATGTGACCGATGTTTAGCGTCCACCCTTGAACCCACATTGATGGCCGTGATGATCAGGGGAGATGTGGCTGATAGGGGTCGTGTTATCACTAGGAACCCTTCCGGGGATAGGTGTTTCTGAGTGGAGTTATTATTATAAACTTAGTATAAATTCCTTTTGCAATTATAAATGTAGAAAATGGTTCTCCCCGAGATTACCTTCCCTATTGACGACTGGTTAAAAGGAGAAAAGCTCAAGTTAGATGCATCCAACTTTTCTGCATGGATCATGCGCCTGTTTGATCTCCTTGGTGAGAACAATGTAGCTGACTACATGACCTGCGAGATGTATTTGGAGCCACCCTATTCTCATGAGACCCAGGAGCAGCGGGATCTGCGCTACCATCATCGTGTGATGGCCACATTCATATCAGTGACGATGCGCCTCAGAATGGAGGATGGGCTATGGCCAATGGTGGGAAGTCTTAAACCCCGAATGGTCATGGCACATATGAGATCGCATTTCGTGGAACAAGTGCACATGTGGGAGTATGAGCCGATGGGGAACTTCCTCTCCATAAAGATGGAGGAGGGCTCCTCACTAGACGAGCTGTAACATCCCAAAACTTTAATCCAAGGTTATTAAGATCCAAATCATCAAAATTAGGGTTAACAAAAAACTTTTTCCTTTTAAAATATTTAAGCATGCATATGAGTGTTGCATTAAATAGGAATTATTTTGAATTGCCATCATTGAGTGATCTATTGGTTGTAAAATGACTCTAAGGTGAATTGCACATCATCCCCAAGAAAATCCCGTTGGGTCCACAACATAGAAAACAAAAAATTTCCTACGATGAGAACTACACGCCAAGATCTATCTACTAGGTACAAAGCAACGAGTGGACATACATCCAACGAGAACTTACCATCAAAGACAACGAGTTTTGTTAACGAGTAGGAACTCGTGGTTGATGTAGTCATACACTTGCCGATCTCAAGATCGTGAGGAAGTCCGAGCGCCGCAACTCAGCAGCGCATCTGCACTCGCACACACGTTCAAGCCACCGGACAACCTCTACCTCCTCGCTCCAGCGATCCAGCGAAAGCAACAACTCCTTCCAGACAAAATGCCACCGAGAACATGTATCTCGCTAATTTGAGACCATGGGGGAATAATTCTAGAGGGGGAGAGAGATCCTTCACAAGGAGGTGTGAGGAAGAAGGAGGAAGAGGGGTGCCTTTTATAGGAGGAGGGGGGGGGGGTGCCCCTCCTCTCCATGGCCGGCGCATGGGGGGTGACTCCTCACCTCCCCCATTCATGTGGTGGTAACCTCTCCACATTAAAATGCCTCTTCACATTCCCGTTTAAAGTCCCTACTTTAAATGCATTAAAATTCTCCAAGTTTAATGCTCTCTCATTTAATAAAACTCTTTTATTAAATTTATTCAGATTTTGTTAATTACTTTATTTAACAAACATTCACATATAACCCCTTTCAATATTTCAATATCACATGCAGAACCACTTTCTGCAATTTCACCCGAAACAATTTCCGGTTTCTATCGAAACAATTCCCGCGCTTTGCAATTCTTTTGTCTGAAACATATGTGCTACAAAATGGTGTCCGGTAACTCTTAAGTGTGTCACCCTACGGTTCGCAAATAATGCAGAAATGATTGAGACTCCTCTCAGATCAATAATCAGAAGCGGGACCTGGAGGTCCATACCGACTCCTGCATATTCAACGATGACTTCTATGATCGTGAGAACCTTTAACGCTTGTAATTTAATCCCTTTGTCTCTTGATATAATACATGTCCGAGATTCGATCATCGGTATCCAAATACCTAGTTTGATCTCGTTACCGACATGCACTCTTTTCTCGTTCCCGTGATATAACATTCTAGTGATCACATCACTTGCTTGCAAGCTACCTTAATGTGATATCACCGAGAGGGCCCAGAGTATATCTATCCGTTATCGAGATTGACAAATTCCACTCTTGATCCATGAGCCTCAACATAACACCTTCGTAGCACTGAACCCATCTTTATAGTCACCCAGTTATGGTGTGACGTTTGATGTTATCAAGATACTCTTCCGGTGTTAGCAATTAACATGATCTCATGGTCTAAGGATAAAGATTACTTCGTATGATGTTATAGCAATGTAAACATAATGACTTGATCGTAATTCTATACTTCGGATGAATGTTCATCACATCATTTCACAAATGCTGTGACCTTGTTATTAACAACATCCAATGTCCAGGATCAGGAAACCTTGATCATCTTGTTAATCAATAAGCTAGTCTATAAGAGAGGCATAACTAGGAACACTTTTTGTTTATTAAACACACATGTATTAATGTTTCCGATCAATACAATTCTAGCATGCAAAATAAACATCTATCATATATAAGGAATACATAATAACAACTTTATTATTGCCTCTCCGGGCATATTTCCTTCAAATCCCAACGAAAAAGAAATCAAAAAGAATTAAATAAGGCAAATGGTCACTTTTGCCATTTTAACCAACTAGGACACTTTGGGTGTTCCTAGGACTCAAATGCCAATAGAAACAATTATGGATCTTTGCACCCCTTTCTAGTACAAGTAGGGATGTGCCAAGGCCCACTTTGTGATCTCCCAAAAACATTCAAACTCTAATTTAAATGACAATTGAAAATTGAATCTAGTGTATGTATCTAGATCACATTTTTTCAAAAACCATCCAAATGAATTCCATTTGGCAAATCCTAGCAACCACAGATGTTTAAGCATGTGATAAACAACTCCACCAAAAATCTTTGAAAAATTCAAATCTTTTTGTCATGTGGCCATTTGATCAAACACTTGGCATGCATGAATCACACTCTAGTTTAGGCTCACTGTTTGTACAGGGTTTTGCAACCCATTTGACCTTAGTTTACTCCCTGTGTCCCTCCTAAGTCTAACCAAACCATAATCATCCCACCCCTTGTCCCTAGCAGCAGTGCACCGCCACACCGAGGACATGCCCGCCGACCAACCTTGCCTAAGACACAGCAGACCGCCAGCCCCTCTCCGCCTCTCCAGGAAGGGAGGCGTGACCTCACCGCCATCCACGGTCCACCCCACAAGCACTGCCAGCCCCTGGACCACCCCAGAGCAGCGCTGCACTATCCTCTCTGCGCCACGCCAGAGCACGCCAGAGCGCCATCACCGCCAGCATGCCACAGACCGCGCCTCGACCACAGACCGTGCACGCCGCTCTGCTTTGACCACCTCACCCCTCCAGACACGGCCGTGCACCGCCGCGCGGCCCACCGTCGTCGGGAACCGTGTCGAGCACCATCTCTGTCTCCCAAAGCGCGCGACGCTCCCGACCGCTAGCCACCGCCCCTCGCGTCGCCATTAAGTCCTAGCTGACCGCCAGTGAACCGCCCACGGTCCACCTATCTCGCCCATGCCGGTAGCTCGCTGTATCGTCGTCACCGACAAGATCCACCCACACCTCTCTGCCGCTTCACCGCGCCTATAAAAGGAAGCCTCCCCAACATGAATTCCTCACAGCATTCCACTCCCATCTCACCCCAGTCCTTCCCCACCTCTCGCTGGAGCAGCTCGAGCAGTAGGCCCCCGGAATTTCACCGGAGGCAGCCGCAGCAGAGGAGGAGACGCTGCCGCCAATTTCGTCCACCCGAGCCTCTACCGCGACTTTGCCTGAGCCTGCCGTCGTCGACTCATTCGTTTGCCCGCTCTCCGCACTCGCTGGAGCCCTGGTACGCCCCCACTACACCCCCACCGCGTAGCTAGGTCACCGTATCGCCGACGTCGTGTTCGTCGTCGACGACAATCGTGCGCCGTTGATCTAGTTCTAATCGTGCGGTCCATATCGCCCCGTACCGCTTCGCGTGAGATGTACCGCTGACATGTGGACCCCTTGTCTGGTGTCCTCTGCGCCGCGGAGTGTACATGGGCTGGCCTATTTAGTTTCCCGCGCGACCCATTTGATTCAAATAAATCCTTTTCTATTTTAGCTGAAACTTAATTCTATCCCTTAGTTTAAAAATCAATTCAGAGAGTTTTATAAATCCAAATTAGATGATTCCAATTTTTTTGGAAAGGTACTTTAAATCTCTATCCAAGCCCGTTGGATTTAAATCATTTAGAGTTAGATATTTCTCCTAGTAAAAATAACAAAATATAAGCTTTTTCAGATTCAAACATTTTTCTGAAATCAACCATAATAGCTTTTGAGTTGATTCCAACTCTCAAAAATCACATTTAACCATATCTATCAGAATATGTAATAATAGTAAGGTTTGCATGCAGTGACTTTGGACTAGTATCAAAATAATGCTATATAGGCATTTCTAGTCACTTTAAATCATTCAATATTAAACTTAAACTTATTAAAATATGATCCAACCTTTAAATCACATTCCCATATATTAGAATATGTGGTGATGACATGTGTCCACATGATCCCATATTTTAATTGAAGAATATTAAATCTTAGTTATTTTCAATGAGTAGAAATTACTTTTCTCAAATAAAAAGAATGAAACTAGTTCATTAAACCTTGTGATGTTTGTGATGATACTAGATCATAAAATGTGTGCCTTAGTGTGCTAAATAGACTAGTTTAGTATTGTTTGGTGATTGTGTATCCCGTATGTAGTTATAGACGGTAGTGCCCACCAAGCTCTCGAGGAGGAGGAGTTCTACCAAGAGGAAGAGGAAGAGAATTTCAACCACTGCACTACCCAAGCCAAGCTAACACTTGCAAGTATTATACTTATGCAAGCCATCCCTAGATGCAAGTTAACTCAAGCAAGATGCCTTGGGCATGCTTGGTTATACATGTTGACTTATACCTACTCCAAGTTTTCTTACAATCTTTACCTTGTTTTACTTTACCAAAGTTCTTTACCTTGTTTATAGGTAGCATAAAAAGTATAAAACTTGACCTATCTAGTTAGACTTAGATGTCATTATATGGCATGAGATTAAAGATTTGTATCCTACCTTAGTGAACACTCTTAACATAGTACTTTAGAGCTAAACCAAAACTTGATCACTTTAGATGGGAATACTTGGTGAAAATGAATTATGAAAACCTTGGAATGATGAGTCATTCTATTGAGATGTTTTGACATGTGTTGAGAAACAAAAATGGTTTATGATGATGAAAATGTTGAGGCATGAGCCTTAGCCCCTTTATAAAAACTGATGGTTGGGTTCGGATGCGATACCATTCCAAATTTTACCGTACAACCACATTACCTAAATTGGGTAAGGCTTAGCCGGAAGTTTATATGCATTAGTATTAGTTCCCTCGCGGGAGAGGTTTGAGCTGAGGCTACCTCTCAATGTTGTCCACCTATGCAGTGCCCAGGATGACAGATGGTCATGGCTAGGAGGCCAAGCTCATAGGAGAGGTGCTTATACTAGAGTGTGTAATTGAAAGGTTATGATTGATTATCTGCATACTAAGTATGATGATTCAGGGTTATCCCTGACAGATGTATCGAATCTTGTGGTGAAAGTGTACCACCTCTGCAGAATGTCAAACTATTCGAATAGCCATGTCCGTGGTTATGGATAGTTGGAGTGGCCATACTGTTCCGTCGTTAGATGTTTTGAAAATGACTTATGAAATGAATGATGAATCTTGACTTGACCACAACAGGGTCGTGACTATGAAACTAGCTTCCCAACTTAAGTGATTCTATAACTTTATTTTATCTTTCTTTGTTTCTGAACTTAGCTTAGGTTTCAAACTAAACTTTATAAATAAACTTAGAGTTAGCATTCCTACTAGAACTACCTTACTTGTTAGTGATAGTTTGCGAGTACTTAAAGAGTACTCATGGCTTTTGTCCCTGGCTGTTCTCATGGCCAGAATATGAAGAGGAGTACCAAGATGAAGGACAACAGGATGGCTATGATAACTAGGATTATCTCCCATCATCAGCATTGCCTGTGACTATGAAGATGGACCCCACCGCTACGCTTATTATTTATTCCGTTGCTTGTTGTATTAAGACTGGATCATGAGATCCTTCATTCGTGTAAGACCTTATTATGGTTTGTAATGGATGATGTACTGTGATATCCAATCTGTTATGTCTCGCAAAAATGGTAATCCTGGGATTGCGAGGTATGGCATAACAGGCATCTGGGATTAAAAATCCGGGTGTTGACACGAGCACTTATCGAGCATCTATGATGCATACATGAGTCTGGCATACTACCTGGACAACTGGTTCTCAAGCTCTTTTATGATGGGAGTTGTGCTGCGGTCGCTACCACCAAGCTTCCAAGCACAAGTCAGGATCTGCATTATGAGAGGCGACACGGAAACACTGGATTTCCTCGAATTCGTATCACATTTCAGAAATGTGGTGGATGAGCCCGACGTCGCTAGAGTCATCAATGACAAAGGTATATATTTGATATACAGTTTTATAAATGTTATACTCTTGCAAACACATTTGAAGTGTTAAGTATATCTGATACTTGTTCTGTTTTGCTGAAAACAGGTCCTTCTGCATGAGAGGTGCTTGCTGGAGAGGAGGTGACGTTGCGTGTTGATGGCGAGCATGATGATGATGGCCGACGACACTCTCCCTCGACATTTATCACTTAGTTTATGTTTTAGGATGATTATTGTAATCAAGAGATTGTGAACTTCTTTAGTGTGTCTCACACTTCGTGAGACGGTTATTCATATGAGTTTGTAAAAAACAGTTGTTCCACTTTTATGAATGATTTCTATTCGTGTTCGTATCTTGTTTGATTATATGTGAATTATCCTTGTTGTTTGAAACTAATTGATAATGCATGAACATTTGTAAAATATTGAAATGCCTTAAAATACCCAACTTAAATGATATTTCATTACGGAATGAAAACCATTGTTTAAATTCAAAGTTATGTTGATAATATGTGAAAGTCATTTGATTTCTTGTCACATATAAATCATGCCTAAGTTCGGCAAAATAACTTGAACACTGTGTATTACTTGAATACAAAGTGTTTAATGAATTGTTAAAAGTAAATACATATTCGATGTATTATGTTTTAACGAAAATGGTAATTATCATTAAATGATTGTTTAAATGCATAAAGAAGTTTACCAAAGGAAACATGAATATGAAACTATTTGATTTGATCAAAGTGTTTCATCAACAAAGGGTATAAATATAAAAGGGAATCTAATTACTATGATTTGATCAATAGTAATGAAATTCAACTTTATAAGAATGGCATAAAAGAAATTGTGGAATGCAAAGCGTTTTGAAACGTCAAAATGCAAGGCATCACAATCTGATATTAGATATCAAAGTGGGTAAATAGAAGGCACCAAATAAATTGTTGTAGTGTAGATGTTGAGACCACTGGTTAGAAATAGTTAGCACTCAATTAGAACGTAGTGAACCATCTGAATTCGTGAAAGTTTTGGTGTTATTCGATATAACCAAAACAATAGCGAATAAGTCCTTGTAGAGTATTCATTGGAAACTTTGAATACAAAATCCATAGCTAAACCAAAAGAGAAGCAAAACTAGTATTGCTTGGATTTTGGTGCATTCTTGAGAAATCTCACTTTTAGGGATATTTCTTGATTATGGAGCAAATGGAAGATAGTGTGAAACACGATGATGATTCAAATCCCTGCATCAAAGTGTTGAGAAGCGCAACGGACAACGTTCCAGAATGATTCTCTTCACAAAGGAAAGAATCAATGGTAATGATCATTGTGTTTTCCCACTAGTGTTTTCACACTAGTGTTTTCACTACATGAAGTAGGATTCAAAATGTAACTCATATCTTGTATGGAAACATTTGTGAATCATTTGTCATGATTCTTGGAATATGACATACCTACGAACTACTAAGGAAATAATGGTAAACTAGTATTATGAGAAATCCTAGAAGCAAAATTCCCTTGAGATTAGAAAGCAATTCGTTGCTGAATCTCACAAGTAAAAGGGGTTACTTGGAATTTTCCCAAATGACTACAAAGCCATAGTGGAAAAGGGGGTGAATGATAAAAGCACAATTTGTCAAGTATTGGACAAATTCAAATAAATTTGATTCAAGTGTGCTAAATGTCTGATGGATTTAAAACTAGTAATAGTACTAGTGTCTCATAGTAAATCTCTCGCTTTGATATTTGATCAAAGGATTTGAAGTTGTTCAAAATAGTGAGTAGATATGGAATTTGCGTAAAATTCAGTGGGAGCTATGAAAGTCTTCCTAAAAAATATGTTGGTAACATATTTTTGAGTGGGAGCTTATACAGTAATTCTGAAGGGTGTTAAGAATTAAAGCGCAAGTACTTATAAATAATGATTTATAAGATGTAGAAGTTGATAATAGGTGTATTATGATATTATGTAGTATTTCTTAAGGGATTCTGAAAAGGGTTTCAGAATAGAAGTTAATTAAGGAACTGGTCCTTAATGACTCAAGTTAGGAATAGTAATAAGTTTAACATCAATGATTGAAAGAAAGAAAAGGATGATCATCATCCACTATGTTAAGACATAGGTTCTATCTTAGAAAACCGTGATGATAACTTAACATAATATATGATCCAATAAGGAACGTATAAAAGTGATTAAGTTTGAATCACAGAATGTTGAGCTAAGTTTGTCTGTAGTGTCTAAAAGAGAACTGTAGACATGTTTTCCAAATCCATAAAGGATGACGTATCTTAAAGCATAAAGGGTTATGTTATAAGGAAATATGTTGGAAACTCCCGTAATACCAATTAGAGTCAAGCAGGAAGCAAGGTGAACTAAAACATCAAAAGTTGCACAGAGTGCACTAGTGTTTCGATGAATACATTTATAATAATAGATAAGGGTACCATATAAAGTGTTGTATAATGTTATGGCGGGGCTAGTTCGCTTTTAACGTAGAATGATGTGTCCCAGGGCACAGTGCCCATGAGAAAGCCCTCGAGGTTGATCTAACATCACTGTAGGCTCCTGGAATCAGGCCTCGTTCTACTGCCATAGCAACGATGCATACACACAGATGTTATCATGTGATGATAAGGTATTAATGTCAATCGAGGTGACATTAGTAAGTTGCAAAGGATTTGGTACTGTAAAGTACATGCCCAAGACTCAACCTCTTCCATGAGCAAGCAAGTTCAGGGTACCGGTTATGGTGCCAATGATTAAGAAGAAATGCAGCTATTGTATTTGTACTCTAGTGCAAGTGGGAGATTATTGGAAATATGCCCTAGAGACAAATAGTTATAAAGACTATTATCATATTTCATATAGTTTATGATTAAGATTTATATCATGCTATAACTGTATTGAGTGGAAATATCAATACACGTGTGATATACAAACAACCAGGGGTTCCCAGTGAAACTCTAGTCACTGGTTCATTGGTCAACATATGATCAAGTTTCCTGATCATGTGGCATTTATGCCAGTTGGAAATAGAGTCATATCATTGTGAGAATGAGATGACGTACCAATACCCAACCTAAACATCGTGACCCGATTATGTCACGAAGTTCAAGTTACAATGATTAGAAATGGATCCTCGTAGACTATTCCTTAGACCGTGAGGCTATATCAATCACTGTCTCCCGAGAGAGCTTTGATAGCATCAATCGCCACTTGGTCATACAGTGGTTATAAAGGTGTGTTTAGGTACTCGGAGGAAACTGTTGAGGCAATATATGTGAAGAGCGGTATTTGTCCGTCCATGTGACGGAAAGATACTCGAAGGGCCCACTCGGAGAAGTTATATCCAATAGCTGCGCAGCGTGTGATTTGATCATGGGGATATCACTTGTCAGAACGAGTCAAATAGCGTTGTTCAGTAACGAGATTGAACACGACATGGTGATATCATTGATCAGATGTTTGGCAATGCAAGTATCGAGTGACAAAGGGAATAAGACACGACTATCCCGGTTCAAACGACGAAAGATCTTCGTGGAACGCACATGGGTCACATGGCCATCCAGGTCCCTCTGTCGATCATTGGTGCAGGAGTGTCCCGACCATGTCTGGAGTGTTCCCGAACCATGGGGTATCACGCTTAAGGGCTTGATGATGCTTAGAGAGTGTTTATAGGATTGGAAGGATCGTCGAAGAATAGTAGAGAGAAAACCGGAAGGGTTTCGGTAAGTCCGGAGGATGTCTGGAGTGGAGGTGGAAGGTGTTCCATAGCCACGGAGGTTGAATAATATGTGAATGAATGTTAAATATTGATTTAATCATTTATTCATAATTATTTAATAAAGAGAAAATCAATTTAAATGGTGAAAGGCTTAATGGACCAATTTCCGGAGGGAGAGGGCCCATTAGTGAAAGGAGAGAGGGAGAAGGGGCAAGGGGGCTGGCCGGCTGGGCCTAGCCCCCCCCCCCACGCGGGGTTCACTAGTTAGCCGGTGGCCTCCCCTCCCCCTCCTCTCCTTTAGTCCCACCCCGGGACTTTGAGGGAGGTAGCACCTCCCCCCTATATATAGTGGGGGTATTTGGCCAAATTAAATACACCAATAATCAATAAAGGTCTTCTCACTTTTGGGAGGACCTCCAGTTGATATTTTCTCCCTCCCCCCCTCTCTCTCTCTCTCTCTCTCTCTCTCGTGATCACAGTCCCAAGTCTGGACCGCGCGAACGAGAGAGATCTTCACCGCGGAGCGCCGTCGCGCTTCGGGATTCGGATCCAGGAGCTCTACTTCCGCAACTGCTGCTGGATCGGGGAAGCGGGAGTCATCGTCAGTCACCGGATATGTGTAACTCCCCGCGAGGTGTCGCACTTGAGGCACTCAAGTCGTTGGAGCCAAGGAGCACAAGGACTTCATCATGACCTTGAGGTCGGCTTCGGCTCGTCTACATCAACCACGCTCTCCTGAGCATTGACAACGCTTTTCGGTTTTCAAGGGTAAGTTTGTGAAAAGCCCCTCCCATTACTGTATTACTAATAGATAGGTCCTGGCAGCTTCAGGGGTTCAGGGGCGTAGGGTAAAATTTTATTGTTTTCATACGCGGAACCCCTACAAATAGGGGGAGCCTTTTGTGGCGTCAGTGAGTTGCGTGCCTTTGCACCTTGAGGTGAGGTATTGTGTGGCGTTGGGTGAGCATCGAGCCACCACACCTCAAGGTGAGCCATTATGGCGTTCGAAATACATTGCGCCATCACACCTCTCCAACGGAGACGTAGCTTATTTGGAAGTGAACATCGGTATATAAATCATTGTCTTCACGTCCATCGGTTATGTCTCAACTGCGCCCTTTACTTATGCAATTTATATTGTGATAGCCATCGTGCTTGAAGTATTTTATCTTGCTATCACCTTGTTGCTTATCTTTCTTAGCATAACTTAGTGAACCTAGTGGTTTTTGGTTTTGTGCTTTGATAAATTAAACGTTACTTTTATTTTGTATTTATTAGAGCCTAAACCGTAATTATTTTAAAATGCCTATTTACCCCCCTCTAGGAGACATCCGTTTCCCTTTCACTAGCTCTCCCTTTCTGATTCTTCTTTTTATTTTTTTCCACGCTACTCACCTCATGCGTGCTAACATGCAGGGTCACTCTGTAAGCACGATTTTTCTCACATACTTTGCTTCCCCATCAATTTTTATCAAATAAAACAAGGTATCACCGTGTAAAGCTAATCTTTGGCAGAATGTAAACACTCTGATTCAGAGATACATAAGTTCGTGAAGCCATCATAAGTTTGTTTCCTTTTCCGCCAAGTACGGTGCAGAAATAAATAAATATTATACTTAACAATTATACTTATTTTGAACAACTTGTTATCATATTGTAGTCTTAATGAGTACAATTTATCGTTACTTAGATGTCATTGTTAACCACAAAGCAATATCTTTTAACATTAGTTATAGCGTTCTTTGTTACCCAGTTGTAGTGTTTATCAATCAAAAGTTTTGGCGTGTTAAATTTATTCTTTTATGTTTTCATAAAAGTACTCTCCTTGAACTAGTTTCTCACGTTTTCATAAATTATACAGTGTACATGTATGTATTAGTTTGTATGTATGTGTGATCGCATAAATATATTAAATATTCTTAAAGATGATGATAGAGATCTCTAAAACTATGCTAGAACAAATATCTTAGCACTAGTTCTAGTGCATTCTTGAAAATAAAGGCCAAATCAGTGGTCGTCCTGGCTAGGTGGCCATACATGTTAATTATCATCAATGGTGATTAGAGAAAATCATCATTAGGGAGACGGCTAATGAGTTTCAAGGCAAGAAATTAATGGAAATTTAAGCAATTTACCATATGAATTAATCCATAAAAGTACTAGATAAAGCATAACTTGTAATATAGAAATAAAAGTAACCGTGCAATCTAACAGTTAGATTGAGAGTAGCAAATCTAACAGATAGCTACACATAATATATGAGAAATAGTTTGCTGTAGTAGAAACATGATCTGAACAAGATAAATGAAGAGCGCATACGGTGTAGAAGATGATCCTCTAGCGTAGACGTTGGGATCAACCATGTCATTGGAGATGTGGTCGACATCTGGGAAGAAATCGTCGTCCGGGAAGTAGTTGTCAGCGTCCGTGAAGGAGTTCGTGATGATGCCAGTAGTCCCACGGAGCGCTCCCTAAAAACCTTATCGCCCTTCTCCCGTACATGACTCAAATTAGCGGGGTTCCGGAGGTCTACTATCCCAACTCGTGATGCACGCCGCAAGCTGGGATGGGGAGAACTTTGTGGTCGCTCAGAACTTTGGAACTGGAGGCAGTAGGTGAGTGTTGGTATGTCTGAGAGGAAGAGCGACCTCTCTCTGTCTTACAGGCACGAAAATGGGAAGCTATCATGCTGTGAGAGGAGACGAAACGAAGAGCTAAGAGGTGAACCAAACAGGCGACGACCGCAGCCAAATAGCCAATCGGTTCGTATTTAGAGTCCACTAGTGCAAAAAGTTTTAGTTTCTGTGTGACGAGGGTTTAACTCATCAATGCCCATTGTTATGGACTTGGGTTTTGGAGAAGGAGGGAGCGCTGGAAGTCTCGATCGGCTAGCAAACAAGCACATGGACGCATGGTTTACCTAGGTTCAGGCCTCATAGAGGACCCTACTCCTGCTTGTCTGCTCTTGATTGATGATGATCCGAAGGATTACAATATCACCGATGGCGGTGTCGCGTAGATTGGATCTGGCATATGTGTATGCTATGGGTGTTGTCTAGATCTATTGTGTATTGTGGGAGTCGCGATTGAGAGGTTGCCTGTTGGGGGAGAGGATGCCTTCTCGTTGGACCCTCCTAGCCTTTATATATGGGGAGGCTAGGTCGCAGGTACCAATACGAGTTGGTTACAAGTTATATTAGAACTCTAGTCTTGAGCTTTCCTTGTCTTGTACGTTGGGAGTCGATGTCCATATGCGCGTAATATCAGTCGAACCATCACGGGCTTCATGGACCTTGATATATCTTCGAGTGGGCCTTCCATCGGGCCGTACCAAGTAGGCTGTAGTTGAGTGCCTATTGGGCATACCCATATCAGTAGCCTCCAAGTGTTCATACGAATCATAGATTTGGGTGGAGACTTAGAAGTCTTGAGTCTTGCATTAGGATGTTGGAGTCGACAATTGTGTCGAATGCGAAGCACTTCACTGGGAAGTACATCGAGTCAGTCGAATTTGTAGTAGTTCATAGTGATGATGGTAAACGTGCCTGGTGCGCTCGATGGATCGAGACCAGTTAATTGCTCTAGGGCAAAAACAACGCTGCCTACTCAAACTCGAGTCCCCAGACTCGAATTCGGAAATTGCTGGCGTAATTCGACTCATGCCGCGGAGGTCTTACAGGAGTCGAATTCCAGTGTATGGGTGTGAGCACTCGACGCGTCCGTCAAGGCATATTCATCGTACCTGCAGGCACGGATATATCTCTGGTAGTGCGCAGCAGATGCGTTGCCAGGCCTTATTCAGGTCTTATCTTCATGCTATAAGCGCGACATCCAAATTTTTTGTCATCGCGGAGATGATTCGGGTGGCCCAGGAGACGTAATCTCTTTGTAGGGAAAATATGAGGCGGAGTCGCCATAGCCTTCGAGTGTGGATGTTATCAACACATAGTACAATGTACAAATAATCATAGGGTGCGCGACCAGCGCTCCCTATGGGAGTAGCCCCTGAGTGCCTGGTTGAGTCGAAGACTCAGGCACGGACTAAAGAACTTTTGCGACTGCTGTCGTCTTTGCTGGTTTCAGTCGAATTTGCTTTCAGCACTCCCTATGGGAGTAACCCGAAGTCCACAATCGAATCGTAGATTCGAGTGAAGGGTTTTCATAATGCTTGGATATCTTCACAAATTTCTTCAGGTGCGCGACCAACGCTCCCTATGGGAGTAGCCCCCGAGTCCTTAGTCGAATCGTGGATTCGAGTGAGGACTCGGAGCGTGCCACTCGAAGATCTTGTATATGCACATTCAGTGCTCCAGCTTGGAGTAGCCCCTGAGTGTCTAGCGGAGTCGTAGACTCGGGCAGAGACTCGAATCTTGTATCTTGCAGCCGTAGTCAAAAATCATGAGAGGAGAAACCAGACGATTAACCGAGTGAGTCGATGATGCAGATGGAGTCAACGCAATCACTTCTGTCGGGTGCGCAGCCAACATCGCGTCTTTGTAGCATCAAGCGATGCAACCATCCAAGGAGGAACTCGACTTGAGTCTTGAGTGTATGGCGTAGCCAATTATTTTGTCGACTCCTGTTGGCGGATCCAATAGAATAGCTCGACACAATCGATGTCCTTGTAAGCTGCAGAAAACATAAGGAATTGTGAAGTACTTGTATCTTGTAAAGGATATTTGCATGTCGGTTTGCAAAGTAAAATTCTGGTGCCAATCGAGTTGACACTTTTGCACTGCCTGCTAAGCCTTTTCGTTAGCCTGATTACCCTTAGTCTTAGTAAATTGTCGAGGTGTTCAGAGTTCAAGGATTCGACGATCAGGCAGAATCAGCTACTCAGGCTGTCGCGTATGAGGTGCTCGAGTGCGTGGAGTCGATGGCACATTAGGTTACTCGAAGAGGACACAGCCCCTCGAGTGTTTCGTGTGTGATTAAAGTAAGAAATAAATCATCTCTAAGTAGAGAACTTAACTTTATGGTAGTTGTTGTGGATGAAGTCGATGCAATCACGGACGTAGTCGACGCGACAACAGGTCGCGTGACGGAGTCGAAGACACATCAGGTTGGCGAAGTCGAAGACCGCAGCGTGTTACCGCAGCCGAAGACCGCAACATGTCGCGTGATGGAGTCGAAGACTCAGTAGGTCGGCGGAGTCGAAGACCGGAGTGAGTCACCGTATCCAAAGGCGGTAACGGGCCTCGCGGCGGACTCGGCGGAGCCCCCGAGTGTGGAGTCAACACAGTCGACACAATCATCATGGCGGAGGGGTGGTAGTTGAGGTTGATGTAGTCGTGCGATGGACACGGAGTTGACACAGTGGATGGTGTCGCACCACAGACAGAGTCGCGCCACAGATGGAGTCGACGAATCCCTCGAGCATGGCGCTGGTGGTGAAGGGATCGCAGGAGCTCGGACATCTGTTGATTCTAGTGCAAACGCGGACTTCGCCGATCCATAAGACCATGAACAATCGGCGTTGATGCGCCCTCCATTACGTAGCATGGTGCATGTATTCTGATAGAAATTCACGGCTGGTGCTCGCAGGGTTGTGTGGCTGCTATCTTGATCCGATTCAATCTTTTGGCTCCCGCTGAATAGCTGAATTAATCTGCCTAACCGGCTCTCTCTTTTTTGTCTTCTTGGAATTGATCTATCCGGCATGATTTCATGCTTGTTTGCCACGTCCTGATTATTGTCTTTTTCTTCTTTTCTTCTGGAAAGCACCCCGTGGAAGACAGGATTAGCTGGCTTTCATTGATCTATATTTTTTCTTCTTCTTTGGTTCGTGAATAGCACTTGGCCGATTGGTTTCACTTCCCATGCTTTCTAGATTGTTTGTTTTATAGGCCTGATGCATGTATGCGATGCATGCATGTCTCATAAAGCCACGACTGCTTCCGTGATTTCAAAAGAATACCATCGCCTCACATAGGACAGCAGCCGATTGGACTATCTTGGTACGCCTTTCCATGTCGCGTCCGCCGTACGTGAAATTAATTTCTCTTCTCTTCGATCTGATTCGAGCTGCAACTTATTCTGGATCGGAGGAAGTGATCGAAGCGTCGTCTTATTGCTAGCACCATAATTTACAAGAACATTCTGTAGTATTAGTAAGAGGAGGAAGGGTTAAGGATTTACCCGGTGTGTGACCCCAAGATGAGTGCTCTCTCCTCCGACTTTCCTAGAGCCTACGGTATGACAGCCGAGACAGCGACGGGTTCTCCACTCATACAGGGATGGAGCGACAGAAGTATGGAAATAGGATAAGGTAGCTGGACTAGACCTATGTAGATTCGGAATTATCCGTCGCTACGCTGTTCCCAAGGACTAGCAAAATCGAAATAGCGAAATTCTTGGGTCATCTCAATGGGTTCAGAAACCACACGTTTCTCTGGATCATATCATAGCGTACTTCCACATATCCACTCAGAGGAAGCTTTACTTGTCTATATACATACAGCAGCTGTTCAAGCTTGTACGTGCTGTCTGCTGAAAGATGGAACTCAGCACCTTCATTTACAGGAGAACAGAGTAGGGCAGCGATGAGCTACTGATACGTGAGCTAGACGGTGATTCTCTGGTCCTGATGCCTCCTTGTTCGTTCCTTTACTTGGGAATAAGCGAGTGAATGTAGATTCAATTAGATATAGATCTCTTGGTGGGTATGTGACATGGTTTTGACCGCAGATCATAGCCTGGTGGCGAGTCAGCCACGCGTTTGTCGTGATGATGGGTTGCGCCGGGCAGATTTCCCTTTGCATCCGAGTTTCCCGGAGCATTGCGACAATAAAAATCGCCGTCGTTGTTGATGATGAATTTGAGGGATCCCGTCTGGATCGTCGACCACAGATGAATTGACCAGACGTGATCCGGCCGTGTTGATCATAAAGGAGCCGAATTAGATCTGGTCCCCAATGCCGACGAATCGTAGATCGCCGGAGATGAGGCCGTCGAGATCGTAACATCAGCGCGCCCCGATTCCCACAGACGGCGCCAATTGACGTGGGTTTAACTCATCAATGCCCATTGTTATGGACTTGGGTTTTGAAGAAGGAGGGAGCGCTGAAAGTCTCGATCGGCTAGCAAACAAGCACACAGGGACGCAAGGTTTACCCAGGTTCAGGCCTCATAGAGGACCCTACTCCTGCTTATCTGCTCTTGATTGATGATGATCCGAAGGATTACAATGTCGCCGATGGCGGTGTCGCGCAGATTGGATCTGGTATATGTGTATGCTACGGGTGTTGTCTAGATCTATTGTGTATTGGGGGAGTCGCGATTGAGAGGTTGCCTGTTGGGGGAGATGATGCCTTCTCGTTGGACCCTCCTAGCCTTTATATATGTGGAGGCTAGGTCTCAGGTAGCAATACGAGTTGGTTAGAAGTTAGATTAGAACTCTAGTCTTTTGCTTTCCTTGTCTTATACGTTGGGAGTCGATGTCCATATGCGCGTAATATCAGTCGAACCATCACGGGCTTCATGGACCTTGATATATCTTCGAGTGGGCCTTCCGTCGGGCCGCACCAGGTAGGCTGTAGTTGAGTGCCTATTGGGCATACCCATGTCACTGTGCAACTGTTCATATACCAATCATGCGTGGCAAAATAAATCTTGGCTCAATAAGATTCCCGAAAAACATGGTGCACACGCGTCGTGATAAGGTGAGGCGTGGTGAGGAGGAGCGCGCATGTATATTTCTTCTCTTCACAAGCTCGTACAAGTGGTGAAAGAGCTCACCTTATAACGTGATCCAACTTCCACTCAACTAGCAATGTGGGACTAAACTTTTGTCCGACCTCTTGGCATACTATAAATGTGTTGGGCCTATTTTTTGGCAAAATTCCAACAATCCTCCAACAGATTCTAGAGGCACAATTTTTTTGCCTATGGTTTCAAAGCATTGTTTTATATACCAGCACTACAGTGGAGAATGTTAAGTTAACTACCACCTAGACTTCATGCTACACCAGATTGCAACTTGTACAGTGGACTATGCCTTGAACTGCAAGTTTGCTGCAAATCTAGTTTCACATAGAGCCTTGACCGATACTAGGCAACCGTAGAACTTCCTCGTGGGTGGAGCTTATATGTCATACTCTATGGACTTTCATGAGTTTACTAGAGAGAACCCAACTCTCATAGAATATGACGTTAATAGTCAGAATCATATATGTGTGTTTTTCAAAAGATGTTATGAAGGATAACATCTCTACTTAAGAAATAAGCCACTTAGAACAAATTAAGATAAAATTAGCCTGCCATGCAGAATATAAGAGTATTACATCTTCATGGACTGGTTTTATACAAAAGTAAGGATACTCTTCTCTCAATTGACCAATCTCCCAATTCTACTTCACAGGATCTCCGATCATATAGATTGTGTTATCACTATGGTCAATGTAAGTTGTGGGTATCATACCCATCTCCCTCGATGCATTAATTATCACATCCCTCGATGCATTAATTATCACATTCTGTGATAGACCCTTTGTGAATGGATATGGCAAGTTTTTAGATGTTTGGATATAATCCAATGCAATAACTCTAGAGTTTCTCATTTTTCCGATAGATTTCAATCTCCACTTGACATGTCTTGATGACTTCATATTAACCTTAGAATTGTTTACTTTGAAAATCACAGTTTGATTATCACAGTTCATAAGGATTGCGGGTATTTGTTTTTCAACCATAGGTAAGTTCATCAGAAGTTCACAAAGCCACTCTGCTTCAACAGTGGCTATATCTAATGCTATGAGTTTTGCTTCCATAGTTGACCTTGTTAAGATGGTCTGCTTTGAAGACTTCCAAGAAATAGCGCCACCACAAAGTGCAAATACATATCCACTTGTGGTCTTTATCTCGTCAGCATCATATATAATTTTAATCACTATAACCCTCCAGTACCCTCGGATACCTAGTATAGTGAATGACATAACTCGAAGTGCCTTTTACGTAGCACATAACTCTCTTAAGAGCATTCCAGTGATCATCTCTAGGATTTGAAACAAATCGACTTAGTTTGTTATAGCAAAAGCGATGCTAGGCCTTGTGGTGCTATCTAAATACATAAGCTAGCCAATAATTTGAGAGGATCTCAGTTGATCTATAAAAGTTCCTCGATTCTTCCAAAGTAACACACTAGAATCATACGGTGTTGGAGAAGACTTGTAGTCGCTATACACGAAACTACTCAAGACCCTTTCCATGTAGTGATACTGAAGCAATGTAATCCCACCATCATCGTCTCTCAATACCTTGATGTTTAGGATAACATTAGCTACTCCTAGATCCTTCATCTCAAAAGAATGAGATAAGTCCTTAACCTCCTTGATCGCATTAAGGTTGGTTCCAAAAATATGTATGTCATCAACATACAAAAAAAGATGACTCCCTCACCCCCACCATGGGATGTACACACACTTGTCAGCTTCATTTACAACAACACCTGTAGTAGTTAAAGTTCTTTCAAACTTCTCATGCCACTGCTTAGGGGCTTGTTTTAGGCCATATAAACACTTCAACAACTTGCACACCTTTGCTTCTTGACTATCAAAATGCCATGTAATCCAGTGTTCGATATCTGGTTTCAAAGGACTGGACAATATCTTTTTGGCGTCATCTGGGTCAAAAATGAAGCGAATCAAGCCCTCATCCCATGGCGCCTTTTCTTGATATATCAAATCACAAACTCTCATGGGTTCATCCATCCCATTTGATGTGAGAGGAAGACGTGTTGTTCCATATGGAAGCTACGGGTTAGCGAAGACATCAACAAAATCTCCTGAGGCGATCCACCAAATTATGCCCTGTTTCGGTAGTTCAAGCCTCGTATATAATGTAGCAGGCTTGGTGGTAGCCTGCAGGATTGAAGTGTCGGGAAAATACCTTGCCTTAAGAACTATACAACATAGAGTGTACGGGTGCCGCAACATGCACCAACACTATATTGCTAACAGAGCCAAATTAAATATAAGTAGATCTCTAAAGCCCGGACCTCCTTCTCTTGACCATGTCATGTTTTCACAACTAATCTAATGGCACTTGTTCTTCTTATCTTGGCTAATTCACCAATATTAGAAAATCATTGCACTAATTTTATCACAAAGGGTTCACTACAAGAATCTGGGTGGTTCATGACGATCTGATATCGTCGTGGACGAGGGCCAAAACGTCGTAGATGGCCATCGACGACGAATTCTGCGACGAAAAAATAGGTCACAGACCTCACATCATAATTCAATCGGCGACGTTTTTTCTGTCTGAAAAAAGTTACGCCCAATCGCGACGTTCCTGTAATTTCGTTACAGCGAACTGGACCGGCCTAGCCTAGGCCCGATCGTTTGTGACGTTTTTATTTCGTCACGACCGAGGCCACGTGGTAGACGGCATCGCGGGTGGCCGTCAAAAACGTTTGCTGACGTCGTGTTCGCCATCTACGGCGTCATTGAGTTGTTGACGTTTTTTTCCGTCATGTCCTAATTCCATTGTCTCCTTATCCATGACGTCATCCAACCCGTTCATGACACCATACATCCCATTTATGACGTCACACGTGTCGTGACGAATTTTGTTCGTCACCACCTTTCGACGCCATGCTGGCACGTGGACGGTTGGCATGGCCAAGGTTGCGCCAATCAGACAAGGCCACGTGGGCAAGCCGCAGAATGCCACGTTGAAAAATCAAAATGGTACACGTATCACCTACCAACGATGAATTCTGTGTGATGACATTATGGTCGTGATGTTTTTATTTCGTCTAGATAGTTGGCTAATGAAAGGCGGCCACGTCGGTGTTTACCGGTGACGGAAATGTTTCATCAAGAATAATTGAGACGATTTCGTTTTCGTCACGAATGCGGGCTGGCGTCACCGTGAGATCAGGGGGGCATCTGTGCACGTACATTTATACTAGGCCTAATCGTTTGTGACACATTTCACACCACATGCATCAAATAACAGAATTTGACGATGAATTTCAAGACAAATTTCCACATAAATTTCCACATCAGTTCCTGAGCCAAAAGCCTCACAAGCTTCCACAGCCAAAAACTTTCCATAGTAGTTTATGAGCCAAAAGCCTCCCAAGCTTCCATGCCCAGAAGACTCACAAGTTTCCACACCAGTTAACTTTCCTAGCCCAAGAACTCACAAGTGTCAACCACGAGTTCACTTGCCTTGCGACAGCTAAAGCTGCTGTTACTACTGCTACTGCTTCTTATGAGTCATCTGAGACAACACTTGCTGAATTAAGTCGTTTGTATGGTTTTGTTTATCCTGCATCTCTTCTTGCTTCTTCTGCATTTCTCTCATGTCTTTAGCATACTGCAGCCTCTCTGCCTCGGCATCTTCTTATGCTCTCTACAATTCCTCTATGGTACAACATAGTTTGTCACTCCCTGTTCTCTCAGCCAAAAGTTCCACTTCAAGGCCATACCTGCTTTGTCTTGATGTACTTGGATGGAGGCTGATGTTCTTCAGGAACGTTGGCTTTATGTTGTCCAAAAAGAGTGCAAAGTGCATAGCCTCGAGGGAAGAAAGTGGTTCTTCCCCTGGACATCTAGAGCCATCTTCTTTTCCATGATTTCCTACAATATTAGGAATAGAAGCGAACATTAGAAAAATAGCAAGAAAACTACAATCATATCGTATACAATTGAGAAATGAAGATAGCATTGAATTTTACGAAGGTGAAAAGTATTCAAGAGGACTTACAGTTGCTTTCTTCACCTTTGGAGTGAAGACATTTATCAGGCTGCAATGCGTCTTTTTGAAGGGTTCAAAGGCATCGTCCTCACCGTTGCACACAACCTCATAGCTACGAGAACCTGTGGCAGCAGGGTACAATAATTTGCTCCTATTCTCCTTGTTTTTTACACAAGTACTCTACACAAGCAGAAACCATACAATATAAGAGGCAGTTCCAATCAAACAATTCAAACACATGTAGTAACAGTATAAGAGTAAACAAAAAGTGACCTATTTCCTGGGGTCAAACCAAGTATCAACAAGCTTGCACCACTGCTCGTCGGTCATGGGTTTCACTTCATCAGGGCATTTCCTTGTAACTTGGTTAATAGGGTAGGGATAAAAATACTTCTTCAGAATAGCATGCATCATAAATTGATTTGCGCAAGCATTCCGCACGTCACGTTGATATGTGTCCATGGCAAACTTTTGCTGAAATAAAACATGGAGCATCATCATTTGCATGAACAGAGAAATGGGAAGGTAAAGGACAATTAAGTCACATAACATACATAAACTTTGCCTATGAAATCTGATTGGACATCAACCCTCTTATTGTCCTCTTTCCAGTGGGGTAAGATAGGCATGCTAGTCCTTACTGTGACTGCACACTCACTAGCAAACCCAGCAGCAACACCCGGCTCGTCTGGTCTAGTTCTTCCTGGAAGAACATTAAGTGAAAGCCTTCCTCCTTTGGAAAACTTATCAAGCCTCTTTCCCATGTTTTCCCCCTCACCACCAGAGCTTGACCAGTATGCGGAACTATATCTTCAGAATTCTGTGTTTCGGCATCTTCAGAACAAGTTGCATCAAAGTCTTGAGACATCTGGTAGCCATCATCATCTACAGGAATACAATGTGCTGATATAGTGTTCCACAGTAATATGATGGGATTAAATGGATTACTATAGAGCAAGCAGTCAGTTTAACGCATTACCACATTGAGACCAGTCACTGCAGTCTTGGCACGGTACTTCATGACTAGGATCAGATTCCCCATATTCGGTAGCTGACTCATCGTATTGGTTAGCTGACCCCTAACCCTCAAATTGGGTACCAAAGTACTCGCCATCGGCAGCTGAACATAAATGTTGGGTAGTGATGGCTCTGAAATATAGTCATCTACGTCCACATTTAAACTGTATATTACTCATATTCTTGATAAAATATCTCTCTAAACCCTTCCACTAAAGCTAATATTCAGAGGGGTATGCAATCCTTTCTTTTATAATTTTCATGTGCAGATAATGTCATTTAAAGGAGGGAATCACTACATTCAAGTCAAAGATACGAGATTTCCAACAACCAGAAGAAACCAGGAGCCGTACAACGGAGGTGGACGCTTTAACGACCAACTATACGACCGGAGCAGAAATTCCGGCCGTATAGCTCTGGTCGTATAGTTGGCGCCACCACCGTTAGGTCAAACAGACCAACTTTCGTGAAGGGACCCTATATAAAGAAGCCTCGGGCAACAAGAAAACAAGCCAGAGCTCACCAAAAAGTCTCTGCCACAGATCACCAGCCGCCTCTAGATCTCCAAACCCTTCTCCATCTCCATAGCCATATTCCACCATTTCTAATAGTAAATATCTTCTCTGATTAGCGACATTGTAAGACTATTGCTATAAATCTTATGATTTTCATTACAATGTTTATGATTGTTGATCTCATCTCTACGTGTGTGTAATTCTCCTTGGGATAAGGGCTTCATCCTAGCCATGTAGCAATTGTGCATTTTATTTATCATGGATGGGATCGTGTATTAGTTTGTATGACATGATGATTATTGTATCCTCTGTTGCCTCAATCCAAGGACTTGTCAGGTACCTAAGACCCCAAGGGTTGAGCCAGGTATAGGGAGTCCCAATGATAGAAGGGGTAGTATGGCTATATGTGAGGGATTTGCTTGGGATTAATGGTGACATCATTATGCATATCATTAGTTCTCTTTCTTCTATGGATGAGACTAGTAGGTTATTGCTATAAGCGGTTGTGGAGGCAATAACAATTATGGATGCACTGCCCACATATAATTTATCTTGGTCTAACAAGTACATGCATACTTTATTTCTATCTTTTATTCCCATCAGATGTTTAGCACAACTATAGGTGAAACCAAACACCTTAGGCCCTCTCTCTCCATCATCGACAAGAACAAAAAGACGCAAGCTATTGGTCCGGTAAAACACAAAAGGAATTCTAAAACTCTCGACGGTCCGTTAAAGTAACTTCACTACGCATTCGCTTCCCTAGGATTCAATAACCTAGGTCTACTTAGGAAAAAGAAGCTATACTAGATCCATAATCCGGATCGAAGGTATCAACCCTTTTTCTGGCGCCGTTGCCGGGGAAGCAATAGCTACCCCAGTGAGGTTATTAGGAACCTTGCTAGTTTTAATTCTTGTTTTTAATTTTGTTAGATTGCTTTCAGTCTTTATTTGATAAACCAAAAAAATAGTTAGCCTTTAAATTCTTGTTTTTACTATTATAATTCTTTGTTTAAGAAAACCCAAAAACATAGGAAATATGGCTGAAAATAAGCTTGGGGAGTTTGCTACTCCCACAATGATTATTTGCGTACTCTTATTACTCAGCCAACAATTGCTGCTGATGACTATGAAATTAAGCCCCATTACTTAAGTTTGGTTCAACAGAACCAATTTGGAGGCTCTGCTGTTGAAGACACAGGTATGCACTTGAATACTTTCACTAAAATATGTGATATGATGCGTATATAAGAGGTTGACCCTGATGCGGTCAAATTGCATTTATTTCCTTTCTCTCTAAGTGGAAGAGCAAAAGAATGGTTGCTACGTTTGCCTAGAAACACTATTACATCATGGGTGGGATGTAGTTCTTTATTTATGACTAAATTTTTCCCACCTGCAAAGACTATGCAACTCCAATCTAATATTACTGGCTTTAGACAGGAAGAGTGTGAGCCACTAGCGCTTGCATGGGAGAGGATGAAATAATGCTTAAGAAACTGTCCTAGTCATGAGATGGAAGATTGGTTAATCCTCCATTTATTTTATAATGCTCTTAATCCTGTGTCTAAGTCTATGCTTGATACTGCAGCTGGAGGAACGTTTATGGGTAAACATATTACCTAAGCAAAGTAGCTCCTAGACAATATGCAAGACAACCATGCCCAATGGCATGTGGAAAGATCAAACACGAAGAAGGTGAACTCTATTTCACCACAAGAAAACGAAGAACTGAATGCCAAATTAGATGAGCTCATACTAACCGTAAAATGTAAGGAAGCCCAGGTAAGAGCCCCCCCAGAAACAAATATTGAAGAAATAGACTTTGTAGCTCGTAATGATTATAACCCTGCTTGGAAGAAGAGTTACAATCCTAACTTTCAGAAACATTATGATAGTCCTACAGGTAACTCTAATAGTAATATGGGAACTAGTAATGGTAGTATCCAAGAAACACTTAAGTCTTTCATAGACTAACAAAATGAACAAAATAATATTCTTGTTAAAATAACAGAGAACCATGATGCCATGCTTGGTAAATTATCTAACCAAGTTGTTAGTTTGAGAAATGATTTGCAGGACCTCCAAGAAAGAACGAGGATCGTTGAGGCACAGCTAGGTAAGATAACCGAGAGTCAAACTCTCATTCTAGCTAAATTTACACGTAAAGCTGAGCCCAATCCTGTTGAAGAACTCAAAATGATGAGGATCCAAAGGGAGGAGCCTGAAGAACTTGACTATACTAATGCTCCTTCACCATGCTACGCCGTTGAAGATCTCGTAAAAAGGATCAACATCAAGATTCCGGTAAGTGAAGGTAGTGAGGAAGCTATGTACCAACACTTTGTCAATCAAGTAGCAATGATGGTACATGATTTTGAGGAAGAATACAAGGAAATTACTAAAAAATTACCTGTTTAACTAGATGACATATTTGAGCCTACTATTAAGATTAAAATTGGAACCAATGAGATAGCTGCACTTTGTGATCTAGGTGCAAGCATATCAACAATTCCAAAGAGTCTTTTTAACAAGTTAAATCTTGGCTCCTTTGAAATTACCGAGTTAAAATTGCATCTAGCAGACTCTACCTACAAACAAGCTGTAGGAATTAAGGAGAACACTTTAGTATACATTAATGGCTGTCCTGCTCTCATTGATTTTGTTATTGTTGACATGCCTGAAGATGCTACTGCTCCTATTATTTTAGGCCGTCCTTTCTTAAGAACTATTAAGGCTTTGGTAATCTGCATGAAGGGAACGTGAAGCTATAATTACCTTTGTGGGATCCTTTTGTTATTCATTTCCCTAGGAAGAAGAAAGCCAAGCATTTTGAAAAGGAGGCCATCACTTTGAAGGCCAATTATTTTGGAGTGGGTGTTCCACTCATCTGGCCCAAGTGAGTATTGTCAAGGTCAAGTTATTGACCATAAAAGAGCACTTCATGGGAGGCAATCCATGTGAAATAAAGGTTTGAGTAAAGTTTTTAGTTTTAGTTTAAGTTTATGTTTAATAAAGAGTGCTAGAAAACTCCATTTGAGGAGAAGAAGTTCGGTAGTACTTGAAATTCTGCTTTATTCATGCTATTGTTGGTCGATAATATTTACTATCAATTTTCTTTCAAAAAAAGGTATATCACTAAGTTACAGGAAAATAAATAGTTTTCGAAGAAATATAATTTTTTTGATGCACATAGAGAGTTTAACGACCAACTATACGGCGGGAATAAAAATTCCGGCCGTATAGTTCCAGCCGTATAGATATCTTTGCCATCGACAAATTTCTTTTCATATGTACTCAGAGTTTGACGACAACCTATACGGCGGGAATAAAAATTCCGTCCATATAGATCTGGCCGTATAGATACCAGCGCCTCTGTACATTTTATTTTCCAATGTTCTGAGAGTTTAAAGACTAACTATACGACGGGAATAAAAATTCTGGCTGTATAGTTCTGGTCATATAGATATCGATGCCTTTGTATATTTTCCTTCGCAGGGACAAATAGTTTAACACCCAACTATACAGCGGGAACATTTTTTTCCGATCGTATAGTTGCGTCCGTATAGCTGCGCCGCTAGGAGGAAACCCTAAAATTTTGACAAAAGGCCAACTATACGGCCAGAACACATTGTTCCGACCGTATAGTTCCATCCGTATAGTTGCGTCCGACCATAAAAACGCACGGGAAGGTACTTCCAACTCCAAAACTTCAATCCTTTTTCTTTCTTCTACCTCCAAACTCTCTTAAAACCTCAAGAGATCTTCATCTCTGCTTAATTTCGTTCGATCTCCTCGCATACGAGTAATCTACGGTATGTTTCTCCCCTGATCCTTCAATTACTTTTTTTCAAATTCATCTTCGATCTATTGTCATTATCAATCTAGGGTGAGACCTACTATGAACAAATTGGCATGATTTTCTTGCCTAGATTATTATCTTGAGGAGATTCTTTAGTGTGTTTTGATAAGGAATGTATTATAGTTACTATTGTTGGATCAAAAAGTTTTATTTTTTCCTTTCTTCAATGTTTTAGATGATGAACACAAGGAGCCAAACTCGTGCTCGTGCCACCGCTAGTGCTTCCCGAGCTGGCACTCAGGAACGCATGGGGATATGGTTCAGGGATGAGGCCCATCGTGATCGCTTCAACATGATCAAGAACTGCGAAGTGAAGGCCACCAAGTGGGCTTGCCCGATTATATTGAACTAACTCGGTATTTCTGATGACTTCAATTTACTTTGCAATAGAGTTGGCCTGCAAAACTTTGTGTACAATGATATGTACCTACTTATCACCGCTTAACCATTGAATTTCTAAGTTCATTGCAAAGCACCGTTAAACAATGGCAAGGAGAGGACACTATTCCTTTCCGACTGATGAACAACAACTACACCTTAACATTAGATGAATGGTGCACATGTTTTAATTTGCCAAACAATGATATTCATGCCTTATGTGCATCCTTTATTGGCTTAGAACCTACCCCCGAACAATACTATAATGGAATGAGTTTCACTAGTACAGTGAACAAGGGGAAGAATATTCAACATCCTGAAATTCCCTATTTGTTCTATGTTATTTCTAACACCTTGCAGACACGTAATGAGTTGATGAGACTCAACGAGGAGGACATCATAGTCCTCGCAAAGGCTGCTTACACCAAGTGCGACTTGTTACTTAAGTTGGGCGCCATCCTTGTGCGCTACTTGGAGCACCAAGATTCCCAAAGCCAAGGGCCATTCACAGGAGGAGGCATCATCACCGTGCTTGCCACTACCCTACACCTCAACCTAGGTGAGTTGCAACGCGTACTAGGTGAGACACGTGTTGGTTTCTCCACGTTGAGAGCCTGTGGAATTCTCACTAGGAGAGGTGGTGCTTATTACCTACATATTGTAGAAGCTGGGCGTATCTACCCTACTCCTATGCCTAATGGTCTTTTCTCTATCGAGGAAGGACGTTTGCTATATGATCTGTAGGTTGAACAACACCAACCTGAGGAGGAGATTCCGGAAGAGGGTGAGAACCAAGAGGAGGAGCAAGAAGTTCCTTATCAAGTGGAGCAGCCACAAACCCGGTTCGCCAAATACCATTTCCATGGACTTGGAGGGACTATGGAGAGGATGCATAGCCTCTCTTTGAATCTCCGATAATCAACAAGTAACCTCTCAACTCAATTTGCGAACTAGAGTAATGACTTTTTCCCACCACCACAATGATTTGAAGGGCTTGCAAAAGCCTAAGCTTGGGGAAGTTTCCTCATGTATCTTTATTTGGCGTTTATTTTCTTTTATTTATTTAGAGGTTGTTTTTTTATTTGAGTTTATAAGCACTCGTGTTGGTTTCCCCAACACATTATTTTTAGTTCTTTCTATTTGCTTTCGAAATTTTCTAGCCAAGCTTTGCCACCAATTTTCTATTCTTTAAAGTCCCTCTCTTAAAAATCACAAAAATATTTCTCCATTTTTCCTTATTTTCCCTCTTTCTTTTCTCTCTGTCGAGGCTTCATATATTTGCAGGAGAGTGATCGACTATGAGTTTCCAAGAAACAAAAAAAGGAAAGAGAGAAGTGAAACCAAACATGAGAGGTATGCCTTATGACTCCCCACTTTTGAAGTTTTAGAAACCCATGCTAGTTAGTAGTAAATGGTGATATATTATATTGGTGGAGTGAGTCTTTGTATTGTAGTAAGATTTTCATTTGCATGGGTATTTAATTGGGTACGTTTTGTTTCAGCTCTCGTAATTAACCAAGTCTTGCCTAAAAATTGCTAAACAATTGTAATAAGAAAAAGTCTCACGATTGAAGGCTTGGGTGTTGTAGTGCTTAGTATTGAAGGTTTATTTCTAGAGACACTCGACACCACTGAAAATGTTGATCGACTTAATAGCTCTCTTTGAAAGGATTTATTCAATTGAATTAATGTTTAGTGGTTTTTGTGAGCATGCCAAAATTTGACTTTTTAATCATAAGAATGATATAGCTTTACGCGTGTCAAACTTCATGGGATGCCAACAACTCCGCTAGCCTATGAACGATCTTCATGGAGGAACCTCCTAGATTTCGGCTATGAGTTGATTAAACACTTGTAGTAGTGCTATAGTGGGTAAGATCCTTGGCACTCCCGGGTAGCTGTAATCAGGATGGAATCACTCCTCTGGCTGTTATGAGAAATCATTATGCAAAAGGAACAAAACCTTAGTGATGCCACGAGTGTCCATCACAACCCGATAAACTAATATTTTTTTTTGGCATGCTCTCAATTACTTAAAATCTGAAATTCTTGAAGGACACTGAATAGAAAAGTAGTGCTTGAAAAGTATTGATTTATTGATGTGGGAGAATTGAGATACTTTAGTGTATATGCTTTTCATGACAACTCTCACACTCTTAATTTACATGATTATATTTTACTATTCAAAGGCAAGCCTATGAGTTGATTACTTGACATGGAATAAAGTTACTCATTTGAATCATCCATGTTTACAATAATTTTGCTGCACTTTAAGGATGCATGAAACCCGTATGATATGCTTGCCATTACTCTATCTATGCTAAAGTATTTCAGATTTATGAAGTGGAGGAAACATGAGACTACTAATCATGAGTAAGATCACCATCTTGTTATTTCAGTTTAAATGCTGAGTTCCTTTTTGAATTTGGTATTTTTGCTCGGGATGATCAAGTTTAAGCTTGGGGAGGTTGATGGCTCTGAAATATAGCCATCTACGTCCACATTAAACTGAATATTATTCATATTCTTGATGAAATATCTCTCTAAACCCTACCACTGATGCTAATATTCAGAGGGGTATGCAATCCTTTATTTTATATTATTGCCGCGCTAACAATGTCGTTTAAAGGAGGGAATCACTACATTAAAGTCAAAGATACAAGATTTCCAACAACCAAAAGAAACCAGGAGCCGTACAACGGAGGTAGACGCTTTAACGACCAACTATACAACCAGAGCAGAAATTCCGGCCGTATAGCTCCAGTCATATAGTTGGCGCCACCACCGTTAGGTCAAAAAGAACAACTTTCGTGAAGGAACCCCTATATAAAGAAGCCTCGGGCGACGAGAAAACAAGCTAGACCTTGCCAAAAAGTCTCTGCCACAGATCACCAGCCGCCTCCAGATCTCCAAACCTTTCTCCATCTCCATAGCCATATTCCACCATTTGTAATAGTAGATCTCTTCTCCGATTGGCGACATTGTAAGACTATTGCTATCAATCTTATGATTTTCATTACAATGTTTGTGATTGTTGATCTCATATCTATGTGTGAGTAATTCTCCTTGGGCTAAAGGCTTCGGCCTAGCCATGTAGCAATTGTGCATGTTATTTATCATGGATGGGATCGTGTATTAGTTTGTATGACATGATGATTATTGTATCCTCTCTTGCCTTAATCCAAGGACTTGTCAGGTATCCAAGACCCCGAGGACTGAGCCAGGTGTAGGGAGTATGAGTGATGACTGATCTGTAGGTTGGGAACCCTAATGACATAAGGGGTAGTACGGCTGTATGTGAGGGATTTGCTTGGGATTAACGGTGACATCACTATGCATATCATTAGTTCTCTTTCTTCTATGGATGAGATTAGTAGGTTGTTGCTATAAGCGGTTCCGGAGGCAATAGCAATTATGGATGCACTACCCACATATAATTTATCTTGCTCTAACAAGTACATGCATACTTTATTTCTATCTTTTATTCCTATCAGATGTTTTGTACATCTACAAGTGGAACCGAACGCCTTAGGCCCTCTCTCTCCATCATCGACAACAACAAAAAGACGTAAGATATTGGTCCGGTAAAAACAAAAAAAGGAATTCTAAAACTCCCGAAAGTCCATTAAAGTAACTTCACTACGCATTCGCTTCCCGAGGATTCGATAACCTAGGTCTACTAGGGAAAAAGAAGCTATAATACATTTGTAATCCGTATCGATTGTATCAGGTAGCTGACGCGGTGCCTTGGGTACCTAACCCATCGGTTTGGGATGGTGCACGGTCGCTTCGGCGAGGTGCCCACAGACAGCTAGGAGGTGGCTTCTGTATTTGGAGAGGTAGCAAGTCACCTTTGGAGGATACCCATGGGCCGAAGGATGCGGACTTCATCACCTGGGAAGGTGGCTTCTTGATTTGTGGAGGTGGTAGGTTGGCTTTGGGAGGTTCTAGAGGACGTAGGATGTGGGTTGGGGTTCCACACCTTGGGTACGTGGCTGCTGGCTTTGGGGAAGTCGCTGCTGGCTTTGGGGGGTGGATGCTGGCTTTGGGGGGTGCATGCTGGCTTTGGGGAGGTGGATGCTGGCTTTGGGGAGGTGCCGGACAGCATACCAGCGGGTCAGAGGGAGTGGGAAGGTCGCCTTGGGCAAAGTGCTGCTCATGTTGGACAGCTGCTAGCTCGCCTTGGGCAGCTGGTTGCTTGCCTTGGGTTGCTGTCTTCTTGGCTTGGGTAGGTGGTAGATTGACGGATGCTAGCTTCTCGCCTAGGTGGGCATCAGGAACTACAGCTTTAGCCACTTGGCCGGCATCAGGAACTACAGCTTTGGCCACTTGGCCGGTATGAGGAACTGCAGCTTTAGCCACTTGGCCGGCATCAGGAACTGTAGCTTTGGCCACTTGGTTGGCATCAGGATCTGAAGGTTTAGCTACTTGCCGGGCATCGGGAACTACAGATTTGGCCACTAGATTGGCATCAGGAACTGCATCATCAGTCAGCAGAAGGGGAAAATGAAGTGCAGCTCTAGCCACCTCCAGGGCATTAGGATGTGCGGCTTTGGCAGTTTGCCTGGCATCAGGAAGTTCGAGCTTGGTCATTTGTCGGGCATCAGTGAGTTTGGCTTTGGCAATCTTCTGTGTTGCACTCCGAGTTTCTTGTGAATGGGTCGCAGGACTTGACCGCTTTTGTTGTTGGCTGTGTGGAACCTAGAGGTGGAAGTCCTGCTTTTAGCGGATTCCCCTTGGACCTCGTGTGTCTCTCATTTTCTGTGTCTAGAGATAGTACTGATGCCACAACACTCTTGCGAGATGATCCACCACCAGGATCCATCCTTCGCTTGGGAGTTGTCTTCTTGAATTTTCTCTGCTTAAGCTACAAATTTTACATGTAACAGTCAATTGGGGAAAATAAAGAGGAACAAAACATATGGCAAAAAGAGTAAGCAAACAATTCCACACAAGATGATTTGGCATCATCTTAATTGTGGAGACATCATGACAAGATGGTGAGCTAGCAGACAAGGGGACTACCTGTTGGGGGGATACCCCCGGGTAGGGTCACGCTGTGGTATAAAAGCCAAGTTAGCCGAGGTTCGGCAAGGCCAAAGCTGATGCTGGCCGGGTCACCTAAAGGCAAGCCGAATCATGGGGTAACCCGGACCAGGGGGCGTTCGCCTGACTAAGTCTCAACCGACTTAAGGAGTAAGTCGGAGGTATCTGTTTTATTTGTATGGAGGAACGGGTGTGGCCGGATCAGCTATAATCCGGGTCACGTCTAGCTTCTAGGAGAAGGAAGGAATCTCGCTGGTCAAAAGAAGACCCGGTACGCACTACCTGAGCAAAGCAAGCAAGGACAGGACCACCGGGGTGTGGCTGACAAGGGTGACGACGCCCATGTCGGCTGACGCGGGCGCCGCAGAGGCTCACGTAGCCTCTACATGTGTGACGCGGGGGAAAAGCACCCCGGTCGGCTTACTACTTTGGGAGGAAGCATATTCTTAGGAATATGCTTCCACGTATGCCCTATGCAGAGACCGAGCTCCCTCTATAAAAGAGGGGCTAGGGTTTCAGTAGAAGGGGTTGGTTCCACTATTTTGGTTTTGCTAGGGTTCTGAGGGTGCGATCTGTGGGTGAGAGTAAGAGAGCTCCTTCTCCCTCCTCTCACCAATACAGCTCTAGGAGCACTTGTAATCTTGGAATCAAAGCAATACAAACTTCTGTGTGGAGAATCACTTCACTAGCCCTCCCTGGATTCCCCTAGCGTGTATTAGTCCCCACCTTTAGCCTATCCATGGCATCTACCGTGACACCACCACGACAGTTGGCGCCCACCGTGGGGCTAGCGGCGCTAGCAGGGGTCAAGATCCGGACGGGAAACATCATCGGCACTGGCGAACGCATCGTCTCCAGGCTTGTTCAGCGCTTTGGAGCGCTGGACTTCGTCAGCGACAACGCTGGCAGCTTCGGCACGCGCCCTCTTCCGCGCAGTGGCCTCTTTGTCAAGCTCAACGCGCACAAGGTCTACGTCGCTGTTGACGTGTCGTCTGTTCATCCGCGTCACGTCGTCGAGGCGGGGGAGCCACCCCTCACCGTGGTTCCCGGGACGCGTATCGCTCGCTCCCCGGACCATGCAGAGGTGATGATGACCGCGCCAGGTGCAGGAGCAAGCAAGGATCCAGTGCCTGATCCGGAGGTAACGCCTAAGGCACCTAGGAAAGGTAGAGGTCCTCCACTAGAGAGGCCAGAGAATGTGTTGAGGGAAGCGATGGATAGCTTGGAAAACCCTGTGGTAGCAGCAGTAGATCCGGCGCGAGCGCAGGCCAAGCTAGAAGAAACTAGGCAAAAGATACTAGAGGGGGCAAAAAAGATAGCCGCGGCTCAGCAGTCATTGAATATGACGGTGCGTGAGTATGCAAAGGCGAACAAAGTTGATACTATAAAAGTGAAGGGAAGAAATCTCATGAGAGAGATGAACGGAGAGGGTGATACTGGAATTGAGGAATCAGAAAACTGTTTGTCCGTGGGGCTGCCGAGGTATAGTACCCCGGCAAAGAACCTTAGAGCAGCGGATGCAGCTGCATCCGAGTTAGAGGGTCTGACGGGTGAAGCCCGTCAAAGACAACAAGATAGGGTTAATGAGCTGGTTCGGATTGCGAACAGGCAAAACGAGGAATTACTCAGAGCTAACCCGGAGAGAGCTGGAGCCTCCAAGATCGTCCATTCGGCGATGGGTAACCTGGAGAAATCCGCTGGAGCCGCATCGTCCCCTCATGGTGGTCCAAGGAGAGAAGAGGTAGTAACCTCGGCCAGACGGAACAGACAGATCGTCCCGTATGACCCAACGCGGGCAGGGAAATGAAAAGAAGCACAGAAAAATGATGATCAACGGAGTGTGAGTCGAGGTGAAGCTGGCCGAGGTAAGCGTGACCAAGGCAATGCCGGTCAAGGGAACACCGTCAACGGCAATGTCGGACAGCGAAACTCGGCTGGAGCAGGACAACCGCAGTAGCGGAATATACCAAGGCAAGAGCAAAGTGCCAGCCGAGGTATGCAACAGAAAGGTGCTCCGCGAGAGCAAGACAGGTAATGATGGAGACTCGGAAATGGCAAACGCGGGATACCCAAGGCCGGACTATCATGTGATAGGGTCAAGATTGGGAAGCAGGGATTTGATGCCGGATGATGCCAGGTTGAAACTGGATCGACTGTATAGGTCGAAACAAATTGAATGTCAAGGTCCACCGGGTCCAGCATGTTTTGGACCCCGGATCATGAAGGAGCCACCGGTACCCAACTTCCAGCTACCCAGGGGCACGAAGACGTATGACGGCAGTACAACGCCGGAGGATTGGCTAATAAATTATGCTACAGCTATGAAAATTGCCACTGGCAACTTGAGATGGGCTGTACGATATGTACCCCAGATGTTGGAAGGACCGGCAAGGGTATGGCTGAATAATTTGCCACCCGGAAGCATCAACTGCTGGATAGATTTCGAGGAAATGTTCATCAGCAATTTCTCGAGTACGTATCAGAGGCCAAATAGGCCGCAGACTCTAGCTATGTGCAAGCAAAGACCAAATGAGACGGATCGGGAGTTTTTAACTTGGTGGTGTACAGTGAGAAACTCGTGTGAGGGCGTGATAGAATCACAAGCCATAGCATGGTTTGCACAAGGGTGCAGATATGCAAGCGAGCTATGTCAAAAGTTGCAAAGGAAAATGCCAACTACGTTGGCAGAGATGATCCGGATTGCAGATTCGTATGCTTTGGGCGATCCGACTCAACCTAGGCTCGTATCAAACGAGTCAAACGAGGAGTACTACCAGAGGGATGGAGCCGAATTATCCCAGAGAAATGACTACAGAGGGAAAAGGAGAGATGATAGACCTGATCATCGATACGGTTGGCACCAAGTTGCAGCTGTGAATCAAGATCAGCCCGGAGCAGGGGGCAGTCAGCGCCAGAAAACTGGAGGCCAATGGACTCCGAGAAACAATGGCAAGAAAACTTGGACACCAGAGCAAAAGAAACAGTGGCAAGAAAGGAAAGACCATCCGAGGTATACTTACGAGTCAATGTTGGACCAGCCGTGTAAGTTTCACACGCCAGATCCGAATAACCCAGCAGGTCATACGACGAGGCAATGTGAGTGGATGCGCAAGATTGAACAAGGTGGTTTGGGGAATGCTCAGGCACCCCGGAATGATTAGCCTCGGCAGGAGTTACCCCGGCAGCAATTGCTCTCCGGAGCGAACACACAACAGCTAATGTTGCCTCCCCCTCCGCCTAGGTATGATAACAATGAGAGAAGGGATGCAGTGCATCAGGTGGAAAACCAGCATCAGCCGGATCAGAGATACCCCGGAAATGAGGGGAGAAACGAGTACAGAGAGCACCATCAGAGCTATTGTGTGTTCACCATTGAGGAAACAGATAGAAAGAGCTTGAAGCGTAGGTATATGGAGGTGAATGCAGTAATGCCTGCAGTGACGAGGTACATGCCTGGTCCGATCAGGAAATCACTTGGAGCATCAGGGATCATCCCAAGCTTATGCCAAGCCCTGGTTTGTATGCGTTGGTGCTGGATCTGACATTCATTGGACCTAGCATTAACGTAAGGTTCTCAAAGGTACTGATCGATAATGGCAGTAGCATTAACATCATGTATGCAGACACAATGCGCAAGTTGGGTATCTCGGAGAACATGCTACAGGCCACGAGGACAACTTTCCATGGCATTGTGCCCGGCATCTCTTGTGATCCCATAGGCAAGGTCCGGGTTGACGTCTTGTTCGGCACGAGGGATAACTGCCGAACCGAAAATTTGGAGTTCGAGGTGGTGAACTTGGAAAGTGCGTACCACGCGTTACTCGGAAGGCCAGCGCTGAACAAGTTCATGACAAGCTATCATATTAGCTACTTGAAGATGAAATTGCCCGGACCGAAGGGGTGATCACAATTGCTGGAGATTTTCGACGTTCCATGGAGTGTGCGTCGGCCGGATCTAACTTAGCCGAGTCACTTGTGATTGCGCAGGAAAAAAGGAAAATTCAAGACGTGGCGGCATTGGCTTAGTCCGCCCAGCAGTATATGCCGGCGCAGAGTAACCCGCATGGAAGTGTCTCCTTCCAGACCACGAAAGATACCAAGAAGGTTCCTGTTGATGACATGTTCCCAGAGCGCACCGTAACAATTGGTGCCGGGTTAAGTGATAAATAGGAAAGCGAGCTTGTTAGCTTCCTCCGTGAGAATTGGGACATTTTTTCTTGGTCCACACAGGACTTGCAAGGTGTTCCGAGGGAGTTGGCCGAGCACTCTTTGAATGTGAGACCCGGAGCTAAGCCGGTGAAGCAACCTCTCCGCCGCTTCGCCGAAGATAGGAGGAAAGTCATTGGGGATGAGATAGCTCGGTTGCTAGCTGTAGGATTTATGATGGAAGTTCTTTACCCGGATTGGCTGTCTAATCTGGTCCTGGTGGAGAAGAAGAAGGATGACCCGAACGTGGCAGTGGTTTGGCGCATGTGTATCGATTACACGAACCTGAACAAGGCGTGTCCAAAAGATCCATTTCCGCTGCCAAGAATAGATCAGGTCATAGACTCAACTACTGGATGTGAATTGTTGTCATTCATTGATGCTTATTCTGGTTTCCACCAGATACCTCTGAATCCGGATGATCAAATAAAGTCTGCGTTTATTACCCCGTATGGGGCTTATTGTTATCGCACCATGCCGTTTGGTTTACGTAATGCAGGAGCAACGTACCAAAGATGTATGCAAAAATGTTTGCACGACCAAATAGGTCAAAATGTACAAGTGTACGTGGATGATGTGGTTATCAAGACCAAGGAAAGCAAAATGCTCCTTGACGATATCAGGCAAACGTTTGCGAACCTAAGGAGGTTCCGGATGAAACTTAACCCGGAAAAATGCACCTTCGGTATCCCGGTTGGAAAATTGCTTGGTTTCCTTGTTTCTAGCCGAGGTATCGAGGTTAATCCAACCAAAATCCGGGCCATCGAACGAATGGAACTGCCGAAGTGTCTTAACGATGTCCAGAAGTTCACAGGTTGCCTGGCCTCGTTAAGTCGGTTTGTATGTCGGTTGGGAGAGAAGGCATTGCCTCTTTACCAACTCATGAAAAAGTCGGATAAGTTCGTTTGGACACCGCAGGCCGATGAAGCCTTTGCCCACCTGAAGAAGATGTTAGCCACAGCACTAGTGCTAGCCACACCACTATCAAAGGAGCCAATGTTTCTCTATATAGCCGCAACCAACCGAGTTGTAAGTGCAGTGATAGTGGTGGAGCGCGACGAGGAAGGTAAGTCGGTGCAAAGGCCAGTGTATTACTTGAGCGAGGTGTTGTCAGCCTCAAAGCAGAACTATCCACACTATCAAAAGGTGGCATATGGCGTGTACATGGCCGCTAAGAAACTGAAGCACTACTTTGAGGAGCATCCCATCCGGGTCATATGTGAGGCCCCCATACCCGAGATAATGAGTAACAAGGATGCGAGTGGCAGAATTGCAAAATGGGCAATTGAGCTAGCTCCTTATGCGCCGCAATATGACAGAAGAGAGGCCATCAAATCTCAAGCTGTGGCGGACTTTTTCGTGGATTGGGCCGAGGTGCAATACGAACCGCCACTCCCAGATCCGAACTATTGGCGAATGCACTTTGACGGATCAAAAACCAAAACCGGGCTAGGTGCCGGAGTTGTACTCACATCACCAAAGAAGGACCAGTTGAAATATGTGCTGCAGATCCATTTCGCGGCATCAAACAATGTCGCTGAGTATGAAGCACTTGTGCACGGGCTCAAGGTGGAAAAAGAGATTGGGATACATCGGATCGTATGCTTTGGCGGCTCGGATTTGGTGGTGCAGCAGGTGTCGGGACTGTGGGACGCCCTTGATCCAAACATGGCACTATACAGATTTCATGTGCAGAAGATATCTGGTTACTTTGAGGGATGCGAATTTCACCATGTACACGGGAAGTCGTACGCGAAACCCGGTGGCTGCTTCGGAAAACCCGGGGACTGCTCAGCGTGATCCGGTTGAAGTTATGCCGGTGGATCAGATGGAGATTGACGAGGATGTGTTCCCTGTGCGAGCAATACCAGCTTGGGCACTACCTATATTTCAATTCCGGAAAGATGGAACGCTACCCGCTGAGGAAGTGCTATCCAGGCAAACACAGAGGAGGGCAAAGGCCTACACGATCATCAATTCCGAACTATACAAAAGAAGTGTGACCAATGTCCTCCAGTGATGTGTTGACCCAGAAGAAGGGCTTGAAATCATCCGAGATATACATCAGGGGGAATGCGGGCATCATGCCTCATCCCGAGCCTTGGTAGCAAAAGCTTTCTGGCACGGATTCTACTGGCCAAGTGCCTTAGAGCAAGAAGAAGATCTGGTGAGAAAATGTAATGGTTGTCAGAGGTATGCTACCAAGACACATATGCCGATGTCGGAACTCAAGACCATACCAATCACTTGGCCATTTGCCGTATGGTGCTTGGATATGGTTGGCCCGTTCAAACCAGCAAGGGGAAATATGACTCACATTCTGGTAATGGTGGACAAGTTTACAAAGTGGATTGAGGTAAAGCCTATAAGAAAATGTGATGGAGCTACAGCCGTAACGTTTCTCAAAGATATCATCTTGAGGTACGGTTATCCACACAGTATCATAACTGATAATGGCACAAACTTTGCGGAAGGAGCATTTGCGCGTTTTAGCGGGATAAGAAGATCCGGCTGGACGTAGCCTCGGTAGCCCACCCCGCATCGAACAGACAAGTGGAAAGATCCAACAGATTAGTATTATCCGGGATAAAACCCCGGCTCATTGAGCCGCTGCAAAGATCAACGGGGTGCTAGATAGAAGAACTACCAGCGGTACTGTGGAGTTTAAGAACAACTCCGAATCGATCAACAGGCTATACGCCGTTCTTTCTGGTATATGGGGCAGAAGCTGTATTACCAGCCGACATAGAGCATGATTCGCCTAGGGTCACCCAATACACAGAAGCCGAAGTGCAAGAAGCCCGGCAAAATGATGTTGATCTGCTAGAAGAAGCGAGATAACTGGCATTGTCCATATCCGCCATATATCAGCAAAATCTCCGACGCTATCATAGCCGGAAAGTATGCCCCCGAGTCTTTCGGGAAGGCGATCTGGTGCTCCGGTTGGTACAACGTACTGCTGGCATGCATAAATTATCCCCCCATGGGAAGGGCTGTTCATCATGAGCAAGGCATTGCACAATGATTCTTATTATCTTATAGACGCAAAGCCACAGGAAAAGAACAAGGCGGACAGGTCCGGAGAGGAATCTAAGCGACCATGGAATATAGCTCTACTTTGTCCTTTCTACACTTAGCTAAGAAGTGTACGTATCCGAGTCTTCTCATATGTCGGTATGTATGTCGCCAATGAGCTTATCAATGAAATGTTGGCACCTCGAGCAGTAACTCGGGGACTGCCTTAATAATGTTTGTTGTTTTTTGGGCGTCAGCTAGAGTAAGTTATTCTACTTAACTCGGGTTAGTAATGTGTGAGCACCAAGAACCCAACTCTTTGACTTGCTGCTGTCCAACAAGAATTGGCTTCATGGCAAGCTAGAGAACAAGTTTGGAATTGCGTAGCACATGAAAAACGACTAACGAAAAGAATTTATTCGAGCCGACGTTTGTTTTTCGGACTAACCCTGTATTTATTTTCAAAGTTATTATGCAGTTTTATTTTCGAGCTAAGTCTAAAAGTTTCCCAGTATTGTTAAGACAATTTTTGAAGCTCGGATTCGAAAGTCGTAAAACTGAATCAAGGTAGACACGAACCGAGCCAAGAGATTGGACGAACAAGAAAAAGAAACTCGGGGACTACGCCCAAGTTAATCCGGCATAAGAACTTAGTAGCAAAATATCACATGTATATGGAATACAACTCCACCCGGCATACCGGGGATCTGATAAATTTTCAAGTGTTTTCGCTCAAGGAGCAGCAGGAGGAGGGAGTTCGGCATCGTCCTCGCTGCCTTCAATATCAGAGGCATCATCTTCTTCTTCATCGTCTGGGCCATCTTCATCGTGCTCAACCTCTTCGTCCCCAGCGGCTTCCAGGAAGCTCGGCCCCTCAACCCATTCATGAATGGGAGCGTATTCGATGAGGCTATGGGCGCAAGCCTAGCGCCGAGCTACCCACTTCGGGTCATTGGTCCATCTGGATCCTGTGCGTAGACGTGTCAGGAGGTTGAGATCGAGCTTCTCATACCACGTGAGAATGTGGTGAAGAATGGTATCAGCTACGGCACGTCCAGCGGACTCTCTCCAGAGGTCGAGCTGGGTCTCAGTTTCCATTAGCTTCTCAATGAGAAGTGCGGTGGTCTCCGGGGCATCTTCGCCGGGCCAGAACGTGTTGAAGATGCGAGCTGCGGCGCCGAGGGTGTCCTTGCCGTAATTTTTGATGAGCTCCACGCGAGATGACAAGCTGAACCAACAGGTCCTCCAGGTCATAAGGAATCCCTTCACCATCAGGAGCGGCCGGAGTACCCCTTTGTCGGCGGAAGTTGGCAACTGCTGCGCTTGCAATAGGAGTGCCATCTGGAAATTTGCCTGGAAACGAGGCAAATGAGGAAGGTCAAGAAAAGACATATGAAGTAACCCGGAGAAGTAGGTCGGAAAAGGGAAAGGAACTTACGTGATATATGGCTGAGGATCCGGGTCAGCTCCTTGGTGCAGTCATCACGTCTCTTCCGAAGCTGCTCAAGCTCAGCGTTCGCTGACCCAAGCTGGATGCCAGACTCCTTGAGAAGATCCTGGTCCTTGGCGATCTAGAGATTGAGGCGCTCGCACTCTTCTGTGTAATTCTGACCAACCTTTTGAAGTTCGGATTGGTGCTGGGCCTTCATCTTCTCCATCTCAGCCTTGAGCCTGGCAATCTCATCGTCCTTGGTCCGGAGGAGGGCGAGCTCGTCATCTTTCTTATTAAGCTCGGCTTGGTGCTGCCCTGCTTGTTCGAGAAAATGCAGCATCATATCAGGCACGGGCACACTATCTTCAAGCGATGCTGAAATAGTGTGTTGGCCCAGCAGAGCCGAGGTATGAATGTTTGCCGAGCCAAGGAGAAAAGGAAGTGGAAAGCACTGCAAGGTCAGAAAGAAATGACTTACCCTTGATTTGCTCCAGATTTTTCCACATAATAATGTTCTCAGCCTCCACCCCAGCTGCGACAACCGAATGATGTGATTAGTTCGGCAGAGGAAGATGAAGAAAAAACGAAGAAGCGCTAAGGAAGAAATTTACCCCTTTTCTCGTACTCCGCGATAAGTGCAGCCTGCTTTGCGCGTAGCATCTTGTGGGTATCCAGTAAGCGTTGGAATTCAGCACTCCGGCGATTAGTGGTCACCTGAAAGGAGTAAAGAAACATAAGTTAGCTTGGTGCATATTCGAAGTGTACTAAGATCCGAGCCAAGTGGAACTTAACCCGGCTCTAGGTGTGTGCATATTCGAAGTGTACTAAGATCCGAGCCAAGTGGAACTTAACCCGGCTCTAGGTGTGTGCATATTCGAAGTGTACTAAAATCCGGGCCAAGTGGAACTCAACACGGCTCTAGGTGTGTGCATATTCAAAGTGTACTAAGATCCGAGCCAAGTGGAACTTAACCCGGCTCTAGGTGTGTGCATATTCGAAGTGTACTAAGATCCGAGCCAAGTGGAACTTAACCCGGCTCTAGGTGTGTGCATATTCGAAGTGTACTAAGATCCGAGCCAAGTGGAACTTAACCCAGCTCTAGGTGTGTGCATATTCGAAGTGTACTAAAATCCGGGCCAAGTGGAACTTAACACGACTCTAGGTGTGTGCATATTCGAAGTGTACTAAGATCCGGGCCAAGTGGAACTTAACCCGGCTCTAGGTGTGTGCATATTCGAAGTGTACTAAGATCCGAGCCAAGTGGAACTTAACCCGGCTCTAGGTGTGTGCATATTCGAAGTGTACTAAAATCCGGGCCAAGTGGAACTAACCCGGCTCTAGGTGTGTGCATATTCGAAGTTCTCATGGAGCTATGTTAGTTTTCTAAAGAGCATCCGGCCGAGTAACAAGTTACTCCCCCGGAGGCTCGGGGACTAATGGTTATTATCTACAGCATGTAAAGGGGAAGTGACGTACCTCCATTATCCGCCTGGCGAGGTTAATTGCCTTTGCGGCTGTGTTCATTTGGGCGGCAAACTCGGCGGGGCCGAACTTCTCTGGGAGATCAGCGTCTTGAACTACCTCTGCCTTGTTCCAATTCATGACAAATTCAATCAAGCTCGGAGGGTACCGTTCACCGGTGGGCATATGGGGCGCCACCAAGCCCTTCGCGTGCGCTTCTTTCCTTTCAATCAAGGCAAGGGCTGGGCTGGTGTGCAGAACCATCTGTTGTGCATCAGTTGGCTCGGCAGGGGCGTCCTTCGCTACTGGAGCTTTCTTGGGAAGCATTGATGCGAGGGTATGCTGCCCAGCCTCGACGAATGTTGGCTTGGTTGCGTCCGGAGCCTTCTTGCCCTTGGCTTGCTGGGAAGAGGAAGTCGTCGCAGCGGATTTCCCCTTAGGAGCTGCCGGGGTATTTCCTCGCCGAGGTTGAGAAGACTCGGACGAGGCAGAGGAGCTAGGCGTTGGTGCTCTTGTTGCTGGACTTGGTGCCGCTGCTGATGTTTTTGCAACCGGAGTTGGTGCTGATGCCGGAGTTGGTATTGGTGCTAGTTTGGTTGCTGGTGCTGGTGCCGAGGTAGCTTCGGTAGCTGCTGGTTGCGGGGAAGCCGAAGTGGTGGATGCCGTCGCCTCGGCTGGGCCGGTCTCCCCCGCTCCAAGGTTACCCTCCTCTTGCCGAGGTGGAGCAGAAGCCGGAGCAGCCGCAGAACCATCTGGAATAGGGATCAGCGGACGTGACTCGTCGTCACGACGGGGAGAAGGGCTAGGTCGCAGCGGTGAAGAGATGATAGATCCACTTTGAGGGACCTCCACCGGAGCCCTGCAAAAGAGAATAATGTCAGAAGAGAAATCACAACGATGCAAGGAAGAGCAAGTTACAGAAGGAAAAATGGCTTACGGATCCGTGGTTTGGGCCTCCTTGGGTTTCCGAGCCCTTCATGCTGGGGCCTTGCCTGCTGGCTTGGAGGCAGTCTTGTCCCCGGACTTCTTTCACCTTTAGCGGGCTGAGGAGGTCCGGAGGAGGAACTTGGAGCAGCCCCGCGCTTCTTCTTCGGCGCTACCGGAATAGGTTCGCCCGTAGCGAGGGGAGGATCCTCGTGGATGTGATCACCAGGGTGAGCTGATGCCAGAAAAGCAAAAGAAAGGGGGACAGCCTCAACAGGTTCAATCACCTCAACATCTGAGTCATCTTCATCATCGGGCCAATCTCTAATAGAAGAGGATTTACCCGTGGGTTGTTTCGTGGCGTCGGTCATCGGGAGGAACATCTCCTGGTCCGGCTCTTCCTCATCCGGAGTCTCCCGGTCCGGCACCCACTTAACGGTCGGATCAGTGCCATCCTCGAGGGTCTGTTGAAGAAATTGCTGAGAAAAAGAATGAACAAAAGAGTCAAAAATGCAACAATAACCGACATGTAATTATTCCGGGGTAAGTTTGCAACATGAAGCTTACCGCGGGAGGAAGCCTATCGCGGCAATAATGCTCAATTCCCCAAGTCCACTCGGAGAGGAAGTCCTTGTGGGTGGTGAATAGAGCCTTAACCCGGCGATATATTTCCGTGTTGCTCAGCTCGAAGGATGAGGTCCGGTTGGGGTCGCGGCCGAAGCTCATGTGGCACACCTTGTGGGTGCGCTTCTGGAGGGGAGAAATTCGGTTGCGCACGAAAGTGATCATAGCATCCTCGTTGCGCAGCCCGAGCTTCTTCAGCTCCGTGAACCTTTTGTTGACCTGGTTGGCCAAGGCCGTGGGCTTCTTGGGAATGGCATCCCACAGTTCCGGGTTAGGTGGACCTGGAGTATAGGGGAGCAACCGGATTAAGTCTTCGATGCCTATATTCTGGACGTAAAAGAAAGTCCAGGCCCACCCTTTGCAGGACTCTAACCCGGTGACCTAGGGGAAAACGGAAAACCTCCGGGCTGAGATGGAAGCAGCTCCGAATTGAGTGAGCTGCTTGTCCTCTAGATCGATGTGGATGTTTGGGATGACGTTGCGACGGAGGCCGAAAAACTGGATCCATAGCTCCTTCGTGGGCCACAGTCCGGCATAGCCTTCGATCGTGGAAGCAAAGGCGGAAAGAGGGGTGATGGCGTTGGCAGGAAGATGGTGCGGCTAGAGTTGGTAGGTACTAAGCCAGTCCCGGAAAAAGTCACTCACCGGCAAACCGAAGCCCCGTTGGAAGTGGGACAAGAACACGACGTATTCACCCCGATTGGGTGAGGGGGCCAATTCGGAGGAGGCAAGACGAGCCGCAATGCCGGCAGGGATGCGCCTGGTGCGGTAGAGCCAATCCTGGTCGTCTTCGCAGACCCAAGATCCGGCCCACACACTGCGGTCCGCCGCCGCAGCGTCCTCCTCCATTTCTTGCTCATCGACAATGAGCTCCTCCTCCGTCACCTGGTCTTCGCTGCCCTCGCTGGCGCTAGCGGCGTCGGGGGGCAGAGGCCTAGATTGGCGAGGACCCGTGGCGAGGGAGTTGCGTAGCGGTGGCTGCGATGCAGAGGTGTGAGGGAAAAGCGCGGCAGCGACGCTGCTATTTGGGAGCACTGGCGGCAGCGCGGTCGCGAGGAAGACGAAGGAGAAGAGCAACGGGCAGAGGGGCGCGGAAGGAGAAAAATCCTAAGGGATGCGCCCCTCCGTTATTTAACCACTCCCTCAAGGGGTGAGTGGGATCGCATCCTGCGGATCAGCCACACGCAGTGGCCGTGTATCACCTGCCTCGACGAATCAGTGGGGAGCCACACGGAGGGCCACTGAGCGGAGATGATCCCATGACGTGACACTGTGATGTGATAAACGAGGAGGCAGGCATGACATGACCCGCGCACAGTGATAACTGACAATTACTGCGGCGGTTACTGTGTAGGCCCTTAAAATAAGACAACATAATGATTACCCTTCACATGGGTTGGCGTACGAGAGAAGGAAACAAGACCCGGATGGAACTGTGGTAACCCGGCCAGCAAGTGAAAACTTGGAATGTGCGGAGGGAAAGTAAAACCATGAGGTCCGAGTTAAAGTGGTAACCCGGACGGCAAGTGAAAACTTGGAATGTGCGAAGTGAACGTAAATCCATATAATCCGAGGTAAAGAGGTAACTCGGAAATAACGACCAGAGCACATAATTGAACCTGATGTGGCCTTAGCGGCCAAGGCAGCTAAGACTGCACCAGCTTCGGGGACTAATGTTGGGGGGATACCCCCCGGGTAGGGTCACGCCGTGGTATAAAAGCCGAGTTAGCCGAGGTTCGGCAAGGCCAAAGCTGATGCTGGCCGGGTCACCTAAAGGCATGCCGAATCATGGGGTAACCCGGACCAGGGGGTGTTCGCCTGACTAAGTCTCAACCGAGTTCAGGAGGAAGTCGGAGGTATCTATTTTATTTGTATGCCGGAACGAGTGTGGCCGGATCAGCTATAATCCGGGTCACGTCTAGCTTCTAGGAGAAGGACGGAATCTCGCTGGTCAAAAGAAGCCCTGGTACGCACTACCTGAGCGAAGCAAGCAAGGACAGGACCACCGGGGCGTGGCTGACAAGGGTGACGACGCCCATGTCGGCTGACGCGGGCGCCGCAGAGGCTCACGTAGCCTCTACATGTGTGACGCGGGGGAAAAGCACCCCGATCGGCTTACTACTTTGGGAGGAAGCATATTCTTAGGAATATGCTTCCACGTATGCCCTAGGCAGAGACCGAGCTCCCTCTATAAAAGAGGGGCTAGGGTTTCAGTAGAAGGGGCTGGTTCCGCTATTCTAGTTTTGCTAGGGTTTTGAGGGTGCGATCTGTGGGTGAGATTAAGAGAGCTCCTTCTCCCTCCTCTCGCCAATACAGCTCTAGGAGCACTTGTAATCTTGGAATCAAAGCAATACAAACTTCTGTGTGGAGAATCACTTCACTAGCCCTCCCTGGATTCCCCTAGCGTGTATTAGTCCCCACCTTTAGCCTATCCATGGCATCTGCCGTGACACCACCACGACACTACCTACAGCCCAGTCTCCACGGAGACTAGTGTTTCATCACCTGATATGTCACCTTCACTGATACCCCCCTCGGGATCATACCGAGGTCCAGAGGGATCATTGTTGCTCTTTTTAGGGGAGAATATAGTTGGGGATGCAACGACACTGGATATGAACCTAATACCAAGTCGTTGCATCCATGTACTGTTTCTCATGATGGTTTTCATCTGACTTTCTTCCATCGGTAGTATTTGTGGTTCTAACATGAATAAATAATTCCAATTAATCTAGAAATATAAAACTGAGTGTGATACCAACCTATGTTATATAGTATATAATACTCATCATTTAATAGGTTGTCATGAGCAATTTAAACAAAAATATCATAGGCTCCCAAACTAATGAAATAGACGGGATAATGTAACCTGGTCTACAACCTTTCTTTTTGCTACTTCTAGGAGTCTACAACATATGCTAAGAACCCAAGAGCATGTACAATGCAAGACGCTTAGATAAGTGCTTAGCGGAATAGACCGGTTTTTGGTTAAGCAATGGTGCTTATTTATAATAGGATGATGTCTAAATTGGAACCTCTCGAATACAAATAAGCACTATTTCTTACGAAAAAGCTTGTATTATTTTTCTAAGCAACACCCCAAGCACATTCCACTATACATATGTGATTCTAACATGTATAGGGAACTCCAAATACGGCTCAATATATAACATATGGGGTGGAATAGTCCGCTATAACCAATTCATACTCTGATCATAAGACATACGACGAAACAGCAAAACAAATTCAACATGGATTGCATGATAGTCGTACTATGGGTAGCCTAGCTGGTATTATACACTAGTTTCGTACACATAATACTAGTGTGTACAAACTTCCCACTATGACCAACCTAAATGATGGTTTCTATGTTATAAGACCTATGGCACTGCTCACTATGGAGATAATATTAAGACAAGTCATAGTGGGGAGTAACATAGCCTAGTAACATGCTATGTTACTCCCCATTATGACTAGAATTAGTATTATACACTGCAATAATAAGCAGGGAAGGACGATTAAACATAAATAGTACAAGCATCTACCGTGCAATTAAATAGGAAATTCAGCAAAATATAACCTATGGTGCTCATTATGCTATAGTAACCATCATGTAAAACAGTAAACTTTGAACTACTTATATGATGAACATAAGACATATCACAAAACAGCCAAAGTAATGCAACAAACATGATAATGCAACCTTTATCACATGCAAACTGATCATAAGCCTAATAGTTTACATGCTGGACAATTCACCAATTGGTTGCAATAATAAGGAGGTCAGGACAATTAAACATGAGCAGTATATGCATCTATATCTTGCCACTAAATAGGAAAGTAGGCAGAATATAACATATGTTGTTGATGGTCCAATAGTAATCACAAGTATAAAATATTCCACTGTGAACAATCTATATTTATACTCTGATCATAAGCCATGTTATGAAAAGCATTTATCTGCAACAAACAAGATAATGCAGCCTTTATCTAGAACAAACAATATAACCAAACAGTAGAAAAGCAAGGTAAGTGTTTCCTTGCCTTCAGGCTATGAGACCTTTTTCTTACTGCTATTCCTGGTGGAACGCTTAAATCGTGGCATCGAGGCTTGTCAGCGGACCTTGGTAGCATACTATGTGGACGAGGTGCACGACGAGTAGGTAGACCTTGTCGACGGTGATGTGGCAAACTGTGTCGGCTAGTTGGACGGCAAGGTGCACGACGAGTAGGCATACCTTGTAGTCGAGGTACACGTCGAGTGAGCAGACCTTGACCGCGAGTGGGCAAATCTTGATGGCGACATGCGTGGATAGTGGGAAGAACTTGACGGCGAGGTGGCAGGCCTTGTCGATGAGGTGCACGGAGAGGTGGCATACCTTGTTAGCAAGCTGCACGTTAAGTGAGTAGACCTTGACCGCGGGTGGGCAGACCTTGGCGTCTAGGGAGCAGACCTTGACAGAGAGGTGCACGACGAGTAGGGAGATCTTTACGGAGAGGTGCACGTAGAGGTGGCAGATCTTGTGGGTGAGGTTGATGGCGAGGTTGCAGACCTGCGAGCTTGACAATTGGCACGACATGGTGGGAAACCGTGAAGGTGACAACGGGCTATGGTTTGGGCTATGGCGACGGCTAGCCACTGTCTACTGGAATGAAGGACGACAACGTGGTGAGGAGGGGAATAGGGAGGCGAGGGGCGGAGGGAAGGGCGGCGGCGAGTGGAGGAAGGATGGATGGCGGCGAGGGTGAGGGCGAGGGAGGAGGCAGAGGACGGCGAGGTGAGGAAAAATGGATCTCGTCCACTTTTGTCGGGGGAGGGGATAAGGAGGGTTTCTTTTAGATTACCTAAATGCCCTCTCCACGAATGATGCGTGGCGCTGTGCTGAAGGACTGATCGGTCTATCCCAGGGATGAAATTTCGAGGCGCGAAATTTAACTCCTACGCGCGAAATTTGAGCGGTGTGTGTCGGTCAAATTTTTTGATGGCGTATCCTGGCCGTCTATTGCATGATGAGTGACTCAAATAAATTAATCATATAGGATACTTGCTAAAAAGGGTACCTTTCGAAGAAATTAGCAATTACTAACCCAGAAAAATTAGGAAAAATCCGTTATGCTGATTTTTTCCAAAATATTGGTATAGGTGAGATCCAAAGTGTGGTATGAAAAATCTCTTTACGGGTGAACCATATGGGAAAAACATGTGGAAATCTTGCATATATGGCATTACCATATTTATTAAAGTGTGGTGGGATGTTGATATAGGCAGAACCCACCCCTGGGTGAGCCTCTTCTCAAATGCAACTTCCCTGTCATGGTGTAGTTGCATATTCATATATGTTTCTTTTTAACGAGTACATGTTTTGACAATACTGTGTTTCATGTATATATATCAATGTGGTTTTGGAAAAGAACACATATATGCAATGTGCAATGAATCTAGGGGGATCCAAGTGGCAAACCATCATGGTGTAGAAGCAAAACACACATAGGAAAGCAACTTCCACACATTGCAATGCACAGTGTGACAGAGAAGTTGCATCATAGATCCGCTGGAGTGTGTGTAGTCATGTAGATATCAATGTGGTTTTAGAAAAGAACACATATATGCAATATGCAATGACTCTATGGGGACCCAAGTGGAAAACCATGGTGTAGAAGCAAAACACATACACATAGGAAAGCAACTTCCACACATTGCAATGCATAGTGTGACAGAGAAGCTTAAGTTGCATCACATATCAATTGGAGTGTGTGTGTGGTCATGTAGATATCAAGGTGGTTTTGGAAAAGAACACATATATGCAATGTGAAAAATGACTCTAGGGTGACCCAAGTGGCAAACCATGGTGTAGAAGCAAAACAAACATAGGAAAGCAACTTCCACACATTGCAATGCACCAGTGTGACAGAGAAGTTGCATTACAGAATCCACTGGAGTGTGTGTGGTCATGTAGATATATATCAATATGGTTTTGGAAAAGAACACATATATGCAATGTGCAATGACTCTAGGGGGATCCAAGTGGCAAACCATGGTGTCTAAGCAAAACACACATAGGAAAAGCAACTTCCACACATTGCAATGCACTAATGTGATAGAGAAGTTGCATCTCAGAATCCACTGGAGTGTGTGTGGTTAGATATCAATGTGGTTTTGGAAAAGAACACATACGCAATGTGCAAATTGACTCTAGTGGGATCCAAGCTAGTGGAAAAAACCATGGTGTAGAAGACCAAAAACACACAGACAACCCACATTGCATGTTGCACTAGTGTGACAGAGAATAATCCACACTGGAGTGTGTGGGTCATGTAGATATCAATGTGGTTTTGGAAAAGAACACATGCAATAATATGCGTAATGACTCTAGGGGGATCCAATGGCAAACCATGGTGTAGAAGACCAAAAACACATAGGAAAGCACCTTCCACATTCCATGCACCAGTGTGACAGAAAGTTGCATCACAGGATCACTGGAGTAGGGTGTGTGTGTGGTCTATATCAATGTTGTTTTGGAAAATAATACATGTAAGGTCATGTGGATCATCAATAATGACTCTAGTGGAGATATCAATGTGTTGTTTAGGGAAAAGAACACATGCAATCAATCTAGGGGATCCATATATATGTGTGTCAAACCATCATGTGGTCATAGAGACCAAAAACACACTAGTGTGACAGAAGTTGCATCACAGGATCCACTGGAGTACTGTGTGTGGTCATGTATATATGTTTTGGAAAATAGTATGCAATGTGCAATGCCTCTAGGGGGATCCAAGTGGCAAACCATGGTGTATAAGCAAAACACACATAGCAAAGCAAGTTCCACACATTGCAATGCACTAGTGTGACAGAGAATTAAGTTGCATATCACAGAATCCACTGGAGTGTGTGTGGTCATGTAGATATGTTTTGGAAAAGAATATGCAATGTGCAATGACTCGAGGGGATGCAAGTGGCAAACCATGGTGTAGAAGCAAAACACACATAGGAAATCAACTTCCACACATTGCAATGCAGCAATAGTGTAACAGAGAAGTTGCATCACATAATATAATCCACTGGAGTGTGTGTGGTCATGTATAGATATCAATGTGGTCATGTGGATCATCAATGACTACTCTAGTGGAGATATCAATGTGTGGTTTAGGAAAATAACACATGCAACCACTCTAGGGGATCCATATATATGTCTCAAACCACCACATCATGGTCATAGGAGACCAAAAACCACATAGGAAAGCAGCTTCCAACATTATGGCATGTTGGACCAGTGTGACAGAAGTTGCATCACATAGAATCCACTAGATTGTTTATGGTCATGTATATATATATCAATGTGATCCAAGTGGCAAACCATGGTGTAGAAGACCAAAAACACATAGGAAAGCAACTTCCACATTGCATGCACCAGTGTGATAGAAGTTGCATCATAGAATCCTGGATCAGTAGGGTGTGTGTGTGTGTAGTCTATATATCAATGTGGTTTTGTAAAAAAACACATGTAAGGTCTGTGGATCATCCATAATGACTCTAGTGGAGATATGTGTGGTATAGGGAAAATAACACATCCAATCACTCTAGGGGATCCATATATATGTGTCAAACCATCATGGTTATAGAGATACCAAGAACACACTAGTGTGACAGAAGTTTGCATCTATGATAGAATTCACTGGAGTGTGTGTGTGGTCATGTAGATATCAATGTGGTTTTGGAAAAGAACACATATGCAATGTGCAATGACTCTAGGGGGATCCAAGTGGCAAACCATCATGGTCATAGTGACCAAACATGCGTGGTCATGTGGAGATATATATATATATATATATATATATCAATGTGGTTTTGGAAAAAGAACAATGCAATGTGGTCATGTGGATCAATGACTAGTGGATATCAATGTGTGCAAATGACTCTAGGGGATCCATGTGTCAAACCATGGTGTACAAAGACCAAAAACACATTGGAAAGCTTTTTGGTCTGCATGCATATATGCATGCAGTATCTAGAGTAACAATGATTTACTAAAAAAATTAGAATAAATTAAATTGAGTGTGGGTTTTGCATTTTCCATTGACATGCCTAAAAATGATTAACTGTAAAAGAAATCGAGCGGTGTATACGTGCGTTTTGCATTCCCACTTGTGCGTTTGGCATTGACACGTGCGATGTACACGTTTGCCACCCTACGTGCTCTCCCACCACCCAATTTCCCCATCGTCTCCCAGTCATTTAAAAGACATCAGCCACACGGTCTCCCCATCGTATCCCAGTCAATTCTCCCCACTCCATCTCACTCTTCCCTGCACTCCAAAGAATAGAAGGAAACCCTAGCAACAAGTACGAGATTGTTTTCTCGGGAAGATGAAGAGATCAAGACCGATGGTCTTCGAGGACGCCAAGGTCATCATCGACAAGGAGGCATCCAATGCCATTGTCCAGAAGGAAGCAGATAACAAGGTCGAAGAGGAAGCGGTTACAGATCTAGTGGCGGTTGCAGATAACAAGGTGGACTACGATTACTTCAACGACAACGAGGATGAAAAACCTATGAATTCGTTCGTGTTTGAGCAAGAACCCAGCGATGGAGAATAGGAGGTAATTAGATCTGAACTATGAATGGGGTTTTCAGATTTTATTGTTCATATTTTAAGTTGCAGGGTTTTCTGATCTTGTAGAGTTTGATTAATTAATTTGTTCTCTGCCTAGTAGTTCTATGCTCATATTTTGTTTGTCGTTTTGATCTGCCCCTAATCATTTCTGTCGCACATTTTCTAGTTTGATTTGATCTGCCCTTAGTAGTTCTAGACGCCTAGTAGTTCTATATATGCTCATCTTTTGTTGGTCGTTTTGATCGATATTTTCTAGTGATATAATTTCATGTGGAGTTCAGATCTCTTATCTAGGTTGTGTTCATGCTATCCAGTGTATAGTTTGATTTTTATGATAAAAGTCACACATATATATATAGTAATCATTCGAGCTCCTGATTACATTAACAGAAATTTAATGTCCATATCTGTTATATTTAGGGAAAGAAATCATATATACAGATGCATTAAAATGCAAATAAATGTCCATCTCTGTTATATTTAGGGAAACAAATTGTTAAATTCCTAATTAACTGAGTATATTTTGGAGAAAGCAAATTCCTATTTGTACCATGTTCTAGTCATAACTTCTTTTTGTTTTTCAATTTACTCATAAGATGAGTGGAAATAATTACTCCATCTGTCCTAAAAAAGGATGTCTCAGATTTCTTATTAAAATTTGGATGTATCTATATATATATACTGAAACTTGTATAGATATTCATTCAAACTATTTGAAAGAAAATGGTATAATTTTAACTTAAGTGGAGTGTATATGTTAAATACTGGATCATGCATATTTTATCCAATCTCTATTATAGTAAGTTGTGTATTTATATGAACAGATGCATTAAAATAATGCTGATAAATTAAATTTCTCTGTGTAGTCCATCTCTATCATTTTTTAGAGAAAAAAATTCTTAAATTCATAATACACTGAGTATATATTTAGGAGAAAACAAATTCCTATTTATACCATGTTCAAACTGAATAAACTAGCTAGTCAAAACTTCTTTTTGTTTTAAATGGAAAGAATTACTCCATCTGTCCTAAAAAAAGATGTCTCAGTTTTGTTAAAATTTGGATGTATCTTTATATACTGAAACTTGTATAGCTTATTTCAAATTATTTGGAAGAACAATATAATTTTATATAACACTTGTTTTATCATATATGTATGCAAAACAAATATATGTTTGATGGACTAGTTTGTTCAAAAGCTGGTTCAACTTGTGCGCACATGCTAAAATTAATCTCTCAACACAGTCCTTTCCTAGTTTGATCTCATGATCTTGGGAGAGTATTTTTTCATTCACTAACTCCTTCTTTCTACTTGCTAATTCACATGAACTAGATAGCGATGTCGGTGAAATTATGTGGTCTAGGCACGCAAAAAGTCGCCACATCCTGAAGCAGATGAGGAATGGGAGGTCCCCTTCCGCTGAGGTCCAAACAAGTGCAAGTGCCCCTTCTGCATAAGAAGGATTGCGGAAGACCTGAACAACATCGTGCAACATGCCGGGGGCATTGCCCGTGGAGGACAGCGGCGTGCGAATCATACAAAGACCAGGCATGTTTCCTTCATGGTTTACCTGAGCAAGTATGCCAACCTCGGTCACATTGCTCTGTGTCCCTAACTCCTAGCTCATGTTGCCTCAGCTGCCTCCTGCTGCCGCCTCCTGTTGCCTCTGCTGCCTCCTATTGCCTGTTTCCTATTGCCGCCTCCTGTTTATGTAATGGGTGTATTATTATAGTATATCATTTGGGTTGTGTAATTAAGGACTACTAGTAGTTTGTGGTGGTTGTGATCGAACCTATTAAACTAGTACCTCTATATATTGTCAGTACCTTTTAAGTTGTTTGTTATGATTGTTCCTAGTTGCACATATTTCCAACATTTCAAAATATATTTTTCGTGTGAATCTTTGAGAAACACACATGCGATTGTTCCTGCTTTTGCAACAATATAGATAATCCATGGTTATTGTTCCTAGTTGCACCATGTTTGAAATCAACAAAAGATAAATACACATTACTTTTTCAACCATGATTTTTCCTAGTTTCAACAAATTTGGTACAACAAGTTAAATACATCTCATGAATACTGAAAACAACTGACTAGCTAGCTAGCTAACTAAACATCCAACAAACTCATTTCTCTTACTGATTTCTAAAATGTCAAAACCAAGAGGAAGCATAATACATCCATAATTCAATACTTATTTCCACAATTGCCAACAACAAAAAGAAGAACACATCCTAAAGTCACGGCCACACTAAGCATCATCATGAACCAAACATGCTTGCATTCCATTTCTTTTCTCATTTTCTTCAACCTCAGTTTAGATATCTGCAGATCCGTGTCTCTATCTGCTAGCCTCAGCTAAATCATCATCTTATCATCTTTCTTCTTACATAGATGGGAAATCATCCTCTGCATCTGTGCTGGCCATGGGTTGTCGATCCAGTACAAGTAATAGCAAACCTCATCTGGACAACCTAAAAAAAATCTACCAATGTCTGCACCATAGGAGGCAACCTTCCTAATCGGAACATGGTTGCACTGGCATCTCCAACTAGGATCTAGCTCCTTCCTACCAATCTCTTGATCTAGGATGGAAATTGGCAGCTCCCCATCGATTCCAACCCAACTCTACAAAACAAGTCATTGAAACTCTTAAATTCCCCTAACTGCTAGAACCCTAGCTAGAATAGATTCAGGGATGGAGCAAGACCTAATTTACCTTGTCCACAAAGTCGCCCTCTCCTGTCGGCTCGCGCATCCCCATGCTAGCCGAGATGTGGCAGTGACAGAAGTGACGGCAGCGGAGATGTGACGGCAGCGATGGCGGCTGTGTCGTGCGGCGCGGTGCCGTCAGGTGCGGTGCGGTCAGGGCAACGACTCATTATGGGGCCACTCATCAGCTCCAGCATGGGCTCCACCTGTCGTTCGGTATTACGGGTCGCTTCCACACTCGCCCAAATCCACTCACCTCCTAGCGCTGGGAAAACCCTCTCCGGCGACGGCCGAATCCCCTCCCCTCCCCGGCGACGGGAAAATCCCCTCCCCTCCCCTCCCCGACGATGAACAAATCCCCTCCCCTCTCATACCTGCCCGACAACGACCAAATCCCCTCCCCTCCCCTCCCTGCAACGGCCAAATCACGTCCCCTCCCATTCCCGGGAACGACCAACCACCCTCCCCTCCTTGGCAACGACGGCTGCAACGTAAGTGCTCCTCGACCTACTTTCCTTCACCGCATCACCTCCTCGTTCTAGGTTCACCGCGTTAGTGCTCCATCTTGGTCGCCGGTGATTGTTGGGGATATACTTTCCGGGTATCCTCAACGTTCCTCACTGACTAGGGTGGCCCACTTCGGGTTAGAGCTTTGCTTCATGGGCGGCCCAGTTGGAGAGAGAAGACGGAGTCCCATCCGGCTACAGAAAGGCCCAGAAGACTTACCGACTTAGGCCCATAATGTTACTTGTAGTTCAAGATGTACTCTGTAACCAACTCTTAGTCGTAGCCGGATTGATCTCTCCTGCAAACCCTAGGCTGGATATCTATATAAGCCGTCCTAGGGAGAGCCTTTAGGGCAACACCAGACGACCAATAGTCTACAATCTCAACTCGCACAGGCGAAACCCTTGTAACCCATATTCCGGCTTTGCCGTATTACTGGATTGATAGCAGGAGTAGGGTCCGTCCAAAGCCGGCGGATTCGAACCTGGGTAAACTTGTGTGCTCACCGTCTCGGAACACCGTACGTCCCACACCCCTCTCTTCCGCACGCCTCGAGGACCCCCTCATGGCGTACTTGTCATCAATCCGACGACAGTTGGCGCCCACCGTGGGGCAAGTGAGCTTCAGATCTACGTTTCGAGCGGAATCTGCAAGAATCGGAATCAGCGTGACCATCGCCGTCGGTCGCATCCTCTACGCCATCAATGTCCCTCTCATCGTTCTCGACGAGACTTCGATTCCGGCTAGGGAGGCCGTGACTGCTTATACAATCATGTCTTTTGGCGAGATCGATGTTTACATCGGTTTCGCTGAACATGCCCAACCCACCCCAGGGGTGATGATAGAGGCAGAAGAAACTTCTGGGTCCCCTTTGTCCGCGGAGGCGGCAGAGTTCTGGATCTCAGAAAACCCTAATCCCACCCAGCCCGCACCAGTTGTGGAGATAGTGGAGAAATCCGAGCCTGAAGAAAACCTCGCGGACCAAGTCGAATCTGGAGTGGATCTCCCTGGAGAAGCCGGATCCCAGATCGACCCACCCGTGGAAGTCGAAATCCAGGAGGAGCATATCAACGACACTGATTCCAGCTCTGACGATGCCGGGACAGACAGGCCTTTCCTCAGGTACCTCAGCAAGCACGCATCGCACTCCATTGGATACGTTGGATCCGGATCCGGCTCTGTCGATGCTGGAGAAAACACCGACTCGGTGCTGGAGGCAATTGGAACAAACGCCGATGTTCCCGCATCCTCGGATGAGTCCATGACATCGGCAGATTTCTGAAAGTTCTCCGCGGAATATGACGAGGAGTACAACTCCAAAGCTGCAGAAGACGGAGAAGCCATGGACGAAGGATCCGGGGAACACTCTCCCAAAGCGCAGGATGATATGGAGGTCGGAGACAATCCCGAACTCCAGATGTCCGAAAGTACCACTCAGAGCTTGACTCCGGGAAACGGACCCAAAGCCGTCTTTGCTACCGGCGCTGCCAAGAGGGCAAAGAAAAAGAACAAGAAAAACAAGACCCTGGCAAAAGACCCTCTGACAGAGGAGGTGATTGCCGAGGAATACGAGGAAGCCTCGGATGGAGCACTTATCCCAGACGAGCCAAAAAAGAAGCATCGGTGGATGGGCACGTGATTACTGAAGGTGCGCGTAAACTCATCGATACCGCATTAACCACACCTATCCCTACAGCTGCAGAACTTACCGCAGATGAGATGGACGAAAGGGCCCAAGCCCTAGAAGCGCGTCGTCAACAACTCCTTGATGAAGCCAAAAACATCGAGGTGGAGAAGAAGCGCATGTGAAACAAGGAGTACATGTCCCATCTGCATCAGAAGACACGGAAGCGTCACGTAGATGATAACCAATTCCCACGTGTCCGTACCGTCCTTTTTGGAGATGAGATGGGAAAGCCACGAAGGATAGCAATGGAGATTGGGTTTACCCGACACCAGTGCAAAATACTGTGGCAGCTCGCGAAATTCTATCAGCTAATCCAGGACCAGGAGAGATACGTTTGGGTATCAAGCTACTCAACAAGGGACTGGAGCAGCAAAAGGTCGCCCTGTCGGGAAGCCAAAAGCTGGTCTCGGATTCCAACCAATGTCGCACAAATCCGGCATGGGCTGGCGTAAGATCCCACTATGTTCGGGCAGTGTCATAACCCCGAACGCAGGGAAGACAATTATTCAAGAACCGGATCGACGGGGCAGCACCACAGAGCTACACATAACTGGAGCAACGTCGCTCCAGTAGCCGAGAAAGACGCAATCACTGCACTCAATCCGAGGAATCCTTCCTGAAAGGGAGAAGATAAACAAAAACGTCGGGAGGAGGATCGTCAGAAAATGCCACCTCCTAGACATGAAAACCGTCTGGCTGAACCTTACCATGGTGGGAACGACGGAAACCATGCTGGTACAAGCCGACAGGGGGCTCGTCACAGTCAAGAACCTCCCCGGAACCGGAATAATGACGCTCCGGACGGAGGCCGGCGATCAGCCGGAAACAACCCAGCTGCACCACCCTCTCCACTGCACAGTTATCACAACGGCCCCCAAGGAGGTCAAGGAGGACGACATGACGGAGGAGGTGGTGGCAGAAGCCGGAGTCCGGCTCCAAGGCACCGCAGCCACATCCGATATTCGGGACGTTCCCTATCCCCGAACGACGCAAGGCACATGATCAACTCCAACATAGAGGCTCGGCGCTACGAAAACGATGACGTGTACGTGGGCCCAAAGTGCTTTGGACCACGCATTAGAGCTACAAAATTCCCGGAACTATTTGCTATCTCAAGACATATTCAAGCCTACGACGGCATTGCTCGGCCAGACACCTGGTTACATGACTTCTTCCAAGCTTGCTGCATCGCTAAAGGCGGAAACAGCCTGGTCGCAACCCGATATCTCCCACTTATGTTGTGGAAGACGGCGCGATCATGGCTCAATGAACTTCCGGCAAACACCATCCACAACTGGTATGACTTACAAAGTGCGTTCTTTCGGAATTTCGAAGGCACATATCGGAGGCCCTGTACGGTTGGAGACCTACATCGTTGCACCCAGAAAGCCAGAGAAACTTGCCGAGATTATCTCGGACGATGGATTGACACCAAGAACTCCTGCGAGGGAGTAAACGATCAAACTGCGATTGAAGCTTTTATTTCAGGTCTCCCAATTGGGTTGCTGCGCCATCGCTTGAAGTGTGACATGGTTACCGATCTGGGAGAGATGATAGAAACAGCGAGCAAGTATGCAGATGCTGACGACGATGCAGAGGGATTACTTAACGTCCTGGTCGTACCACAGTCAGCAAAGACAAAGCAACAGGCTCAGAAACGCAAAAACACCTCGGAAGAAAAACCCAACGCGGAGACTGCAGTAGTCACTACTGTTTCCTGGACTGGAGGACAAGGAGGACGTGGTGGAGGCCGCGGGCGTGGTCGTGGGACATCAAGGGTCCAAGGTAGAGGAGAGCAACAACTAGGCAAAACCTACACTTGGGCCGACATTGCCAATAACCCATGTGTGCATCACTTAGACGCCAATGGGGGCTCGTCCCACACCAACGCTGAATGTCGTTTTAACGATGACATCAAGAGAGATGATACCGCGGGCTACAAAGCTAAGCGGAAGAAGGGAAAGAAAAATCCCGAAAAAGAAAAAGAGACCAAGGAAGATTCCGACATGGAGGAAGCCGACGCTTCAAATCCCAAGTCGGAAGGGAAGAAAACGTTTCCTACCAAGAAGGACACTTACGTCACCTTCCTCGGATCTCAACCAGCAAAGGTCAAGAAAGCAGTTCTCCACGAGCTCAACGCAATAGTTCCGGCTGTCCCTCAGTATTTGGACTGGTCGGAGGTGGCAATCACATTTGACCGCACTGATCATCCGCCTAAGTTGCATAGGCGAGGAAAATACGCCTTAATTGTCAATCCACTTATTGACGGTTATGGTTTCTCCAAGACCCTCATGGACGGTGGTAGTAGCATCAATATTCTCTATGTAGAAACGCTACGCCGGATGAAGATCTCGGAAACACAGCTTAACCATAGCTCTGTGATTTTTCATGGGGTTGTACCAGGAAGACAAGCTAATTCCCTGGGAGAGATCACTTTGGATGTTACTTTTGGAACACCAAAAAATTATCGAATGGAGGCACTTTCCTTCGAAGTGGTCCCATTCAAGAGCGCATACCACGCTATATTCGGACGTCCGGCTTACTGGGCTTTTATGGCTTGTCCATGTTACATTTACAATATGATGAAAATTCCAGGTCCCAACGGCGTGATCACCATCAGGGGTGACCCGAAGAAAGCGCGAGAGTGCGAGGATGGAAATGCCGCCTTTGCCAAAGCCGTGCTGTACGCCCAGGAGTACCTGGAGATCAAGAAGAGCATAGATCCGTCCGAGATGCCCACGACGAAGAAGGAGGTGACAAAACCAAATCCGGAGTTCAAGGCATCAGAAGAGACGAAGACGACGCCATTGAAGGATGATGACCCCTCCAAGGTGACCCAGATAGGCACAGGCCTAAGTAGCGCATAGGAAGGCGCGCTCGCCAAGTTCCTCCGAGCAAATCAAGATATCTACGCATGGCAGCCATCTGACATGACCGGAGTACCTAGGGAACTTGCCGAGCACTCTTTTAATGTAAACCCGAAAGCTAAACCCATCAAACAGTCCTTACGACGGTTTGGTGACGAAAAGCATAAAGCCATAGCTAAGGAACTAGCGCAACTCGAGTTAGCCGGATTCATAGAAGAGGTCATCCATACTGAATGGTCGGCCAACCCTGTAATGGTCCCTAAAAAGGACACTACTGATTTAAGGATGTGTGTTGATTATACTGCCTTGAACACGGCTTGTCCAAAAGATCCATTTGCTCTGCCTAGAATTGATCAAGTTATCGATTCTACGGTAGGCTCGGAACTCCTCTGTTTTCTCGACGCATATTCCGGTTATCACCAAATCCGGATGAAGGAATCTGACAAAATCAAGACTTCATTCATAACCCCTTTCGGAACCTTCTGTTATGTTACGATGCCCTTTGGGCTGAAGAACGCAGGAGCTACGTACCAGTGCACGATGCAGCGTTGCCTCCATGATCAACTTGGGCGCAATGTACATGCATACGTGGATGATATCGTGGTCATGTCCAAAAAGAAGGAAACATTGGTTTCCGACTTAGAGGAGACGTTCGCCAATTTACGAAAATACAACATCATGCTTAACCCGAAGAAATGCTTCTTTGGAATACCAGCCGGAAAATTGTTAGGTTTTATTGTGTCTCAACAAGGCATAGAGGTGAACCGTGACAAGATCAAGGCTATTCTCAATATTTCCAGGCCAACTCGCTTGAAGGATGTACAAAGATTAACTGGTTGCATCGCCGCGGTCAGTCGATTTGTAAGCCGGCTTGGTGAAAGAGCCGCACCATTATACAAACTCCTGAAGAAAACCAAGGATTTTGTCTGGACTGACGAAGCCGAAGCTGCACTGCAAGACCTGAAGAAAGTACTCTCATCTGCTCCTATCCTTGCAGCACCGGAACCTCAGGAACCGATGTTGCTTTACATTGCTGCGACAAATAGGGTTGTCAGTATAGTTATGGTGGTGGAGAGACCAGAAGAAAATCAGGAGCACCTGGTGCAGCGTCCGACGTACTTTGTTAGCGAGGTCCTGACAGAATCAAAACAGCGATATCCGCACTATCAAAAGTTGGCTTACGGTGTTTTTCTGGCATCTCGTAAGTTACGACACTATTTTCAGGAGCACCCAATTACCGTGGTGAGCAAAGCTCCAATGAGAGATATAATCAATAACAACGATGCTATAGGACGCGTCGCCAAATGGGGCATAGAGCTTTCAGCTTTCGATATTGAGTACAAACCCCGGACAGCAATCAAATCCCAGATCCTTGCCGACTTTGTCGCTGATTGGACAGAGACGAAGGAGAACATGGTCCTCCCGGAGTCGGAATATTGGACCCTCTTTTTTGATAGATCCAAGGCTAGGGGGGGCTCGGGGGCTGGCATGGTGCTCAAATCACCCCAAGGAGATAAACTTTTATATGTGCTGCAGATCCACTTCACAGTGACAAACAACATTGCTGAGTATGAAGCACTGCTGCATGGAATCCGGATTGCTAAGGATATTGGCATCTGACGTTTGATGTGTTATGGAGATCGGATCTTGTTGCTCAGCAAGTGTCGGATATTTGTAATGCAAATAAGCACATGGCAGCATATAAAGCTGTCGTGGATGATCTATCTAAATCGTTGGAGGGGTTTGAAGTTCAACACATCCCTCGAGCAGAAAACGAGGAAGCAGGTGCACTATCTCGAATAGGTTCTGCGCGGAAAGAGGTTCCGGATAGCGCATTTTTAGAGCACCTCAAAGTTCCCTCGATAAAGGGAGTAGATGAGGAGTATCCGACCAAATCCGACTCACCTTTAATAGCAGTTCTGGCTGTAATTCCCAGCTGGACTCAACCCTACCTTGATTACTTGGTAGATGGCAAATTACCTGAAGACGAGGTGCTAAGCCGGCAGATTATCCGACGAGCAAAATCCTATACTATTGTTAAAGGTGAGCTCCATAAACAGAGTGTTTCTGGGGTTTTTCAGCACTGTGTATCTCCGGAAGGAGTGGAAATCTTAAGAGAAATCCACGAAGGCGAGTGTGGTCACCACGCTGCAGCCAAATCTTTAGTGGCAAAAGCTTTTCGACATGATTTTTTCTGGCTTACAGCTTAGGCAGATGCCGAAGGATTAGTCAAGACATGCAAAGGCTGCCAAAATTACGCCAAGCAAGCTCATGTTCCGGCTGATCAGCTGCGAACAATACCTATAACATGGCCTTTTGCGGTCTGGGGGCTTGATATGGTAGGACCTTTTAAACGAGCTCCAAGTGGATTTACTCACCTCTTAGTGATGGTGGATAAATTCACGAAATGGATCGAGGCTAAACCTGTCACTAGTTGTGATGGAGCAACAGCCAAAAGATTTGTCGAGGATGTTATAATCCGGTATGGTTATCCGCGTAGCATTATCACGGACAACGGGAGTAATTTTTCCATGGGAGAGTTGGCTGAACTCTGCGATGAGCAAAATATCTGGCTTGATATTGCGTCAGTCGCACATCCACAAGCTAACGGACAAGTCGAAAGAACAAATGGTTTAATTCTACAAGGCTTGAAACCAAGACTCGAAGCACCACTGAGACGTGCTGCGGGGGCTTGGGCAGAGGAACTACCCTCTGTAATTTGGAGTTTGCGAACAACTCCGAACAGGTCAACAGGATATACACCTTTCTTCTTGGTCTATGGCGCAGAAGCAGTTCTTCCTAGTGATTTGATTCATACTTCTCCTAGAGTGGCCGCGTATATTGAAGAGGATGCTGAGATTTCTCGACAAAATGATCTCGACTTAGTCGAAGAAGTTTGCGTCGTTGCTGAAATGAGATCTACAGCCTATCAGCAGAAGTTAAGCAAGTATCATAGCCAGAGAGTCCGAACTAGATCTTTCAATAAAGGTGATTTGGTTCTCCGGCTTGTGCAACAAAGAAAGCACAAACTTTCCCCAATATGGGAAGGGCCCTTTTTGGTTAGTCAAGTATTGCACAATGGGTCGTACTACATAACTGACCTGAGGCCAGTCAAAGAAAGACCTGCTACTAAGAAGAGAAAGAGAGCTGGAGGCAGTACAAATCCGGAAGAATTAGACAGACCATGGAATATTGCTCAGCTACGTCACTTTTATTCTTATTTTTATCTTTCTTTGTAATTATACATATATACATGCTCTGTGAGAAATAAAAGTTTTGGTTACCTCAAAGTTTTCCTGAGAAGTTTTTACCATTTTATTTCCTAATGATCATGTCATAGTCGAAAATCCCAGAATGCTTGAAAGTACTTTATGCTCATGTTCGTTCTAGTTTAGATTTCTGATTCTAAAACTGCTACCTTCGGGTATAACTCTAAAAAACTCCAGTCTTTACTTGGGTTATTTGTCTGATTGCTGGATGCGGGTATCTTCCGAGTAAGTGAATTGTTGGTACTGGAAGCCGGCTTTGTTTCCGAGTTTAAACTGGTTTAGCAATTGAGCTCCGTTGCTCGGCAAATTTTCCGGCTGAAGGTTTAGCCGGCTCACGAAAGGGACGAGGCGGAAAGCCAGATAAACGATAAGTCGAGGCGGAAAATTCCAAGTGCTTATGCAAACATTTCAGGCACACAAATAATTTAAGACAAAAGTGCTGAATAGATAAAAAAACTTGGCACTAGCAAAAGTCATAGTACTTAATATTTACAAAACGCATCATGTCTTTCCAGAATAATACATAGTTTTCTGATCTATGATGCAGGAGGAGATGAAGGAACTGTCAGATCGCTGGTTACTCCGCCTTGATATCGTGCCGAGATGTCCGGATCCGAGGTGGTCCGTTCATCGTCGGAAACTTCTTCGGCGTCTTCTGGAGGAGGTGGCGGAGTATCCACGCGAGTGAAGAAGGGCGTTTCGTAGCTGGTCAGATCAGCTACGTGACACCCATATCCGGCGCAGGAGTGCATGATAGCTTGAAGGTCTTGCTCCTGGCCGTCTTCGTCTACTTTGTAGTACCCTCTGGTCACCTGCCATATCTCCATGTTTCCATGGTGTCTCATGACCATGGTGAGAGCGTTCTGCGCAGTGGTCCGCGCGTAGGACATGTTCCAGTCCCGAACAAGCTGCGGCATCTCCTTGGCCTTCTCCCGCACTTGGAAGTCCGATATGCTTAGCATGTCCAGAATCCTGAGAGATTCGCCAATGTCCTCAAGGGACTGGCGGTAGTCATGAATAAGATCACCGACTTGGGTAAGCCGGTGAGTGCGGGGTTTGGACGAGGAGGAGTCCGTCAAATTCAGAGGACCTATACACAAAACAAGTCAATGAAAATCCGACATTGATGAAAGTCGAAGAAATGAAAAGTTAGATAGATGGAACATACCAAGAATGACGTCGTTAATCTTGGCTTTCTCCTCCCGAAGACTCTGGAGATTAGCCCGGAGCGCCTGGGAAATATCCTTCTCTCTGCTAACCTCATTTTTGAGGTCCGAGATAACCTTATCCTGAGGGCAATCTTGAGATCGCGCTCTTTAGTGGCCATGGAGGAGGACTCGAGAACTTGAGCTATGCTCCTTTCATGATCCGCCTTGAGCTTATCCAGCTCTTGGCGAAGTCCCTTGTTCTCCACCACTAAGGTTTTGAGGTTCTCGGCCTCTTCAATCATAGCGATGGATTGTTTCACCAACGCTGTAAGTCAAAAAGAACAACAGTTCAGAAAAATTCGATATTGGAAAAAGTAAAAGACATGGTTTGAATCTCGAAATGTTACCTTCGGCTTCGTCCTTGGCTAGCTTGAGTTCAGCATTTTTAAGCCGGAGAGCTTTGATTTCTCTCCGCTTATCACAGACATTTTTTAACAATTCCTGGTTATAGGAACATACTTTCTGTAAGTCAGAATACCCAAAGTCAAAAAGCTACTTAAGACTTGGGCTAATACTTTTTGCTAAATATCAGCACGAGCCTTGGGGGCTACACTAGTTCGTTCTTTGGCATCCTAATGAAAGCATAAACTCGGATTTCTATATCCTACTTCCTGCTTGGGGGCTAGAGGATATGATATAACATAAGGTAAAAAACAAGAGTTGGAATTCTGACTTACATATTGCTCGCGGGTAAGTTTGTCTAAACCCGCGTTCACCTCAACTGCCACCTTCTCGGCGAGAGTAAGAGGAATTACTGGGGCTGTTGGAAGCTCTCCAGTCCTGATCCTCTCGTCACGAAGGCGGACTTGGGCGAGAAGGTCAGAGAACTTGACGCCTCTGCTTCTTGCGCTTCCTCTTCGGGGGATAGATGGCTTTTGTCCAGGACTTGCCTGGCCAGCCGCTGGATCTCCTCTGCAGATTTTCGGGATAAGCCAAACTTGGCAAGTCCAGGATTGCTGAGGAGGTTGTCGGTGAAGACTTCACCCGAGGGATCATTACCCGGAGAGGGTTCACCCTTATCTTGAGATGACGCACCCACGGTGACGTCAGTGTGCGATCCAAGGATCACATGCGCCGTTGGAGGAGCCGGATCTTCTGCAACAACCGGAGAAGGAGTAATCGCCGGTGTTACACAAGGTTGAGGGGCAGGAGTCGAAGGAGCCGTGGCAGGGGAAGCTATGGTAAGCTTCGCCTGTCGCAGGGGCTTTGCAGGAATCCCCTTCCCCTTACCCTTGATGAGAGGATTTGCTCTGAGAATGTAGTAATGTCGGAAATATTACATCTCAGAATGAAATTCGAGAAAGGTACAAAGGCGGAAATTGTGAATGAAAGTTACCTCTTCACAACGGGCACTTCCTTTGTGCCTGCTGCCACTGCCGGAGCTTTGCGCTTCCTGAGCGCAAGGTCCGGCAATGGAACCACTTTAGCTTCCTGAGAAAACTCAGGAGGATATCCTTCGAGTGGAGCAAGCTCTGACTCGGGGAGTTCGGCAAGCTGAAAACAAGAAAACAGATCAGCATTGCAATATATGACTTAAAAGATTGAAACACGTAAAAGGTGTACTGATGGAAGCTTACCGCTACCACGGGGTTTTCCGCCGTGTGCATGTCCAGAGAGATATCCGGAATTTTTCTCTCGATCCGCTCTTCAATCAGCCATTTGATCTGGCTTATATAGCCTTGGCTGGTATAGGCCTTGGGGCTGATGCGGAGAGAATCTTTTTTGGAAGACGTGATGGAGTGCATCAGTCTATCCCCGTGGTACTGAAGTGGCTGGATCCGACGTGCGACCCAGCACTGGACTAAGTCGGATCCCCTCAGACCCTTATGCTTGATAAGATATTTGATCCGCCTCTTAGCGAGGATCAGATCGTCCGTAAGAGCCGGAGCAGCCTCATCCCAGGAAGGCTGGGCTGTGGCAGCTCCGTCGACAAAAGCCGGCAAAGAAGTAGCTTTGCTGGGAGCCAGAATATCCCTATGATAGAAAAAGGTGGCTGGCCATTGTTTGACCAAGTCACTGGCAACAATTTTGGGATAGGACCGGTCTCGTCTAACATAAAAACTAATAGTACCGGTGATATAAGGAACACCGGCGGTAATAGAATTTCTCCGGACATGGAAGTAATACCGGAAAAGGAGCAAACTCGGCCTAATACCGAGAAAGCCCTCGCAAAGCGCAGCAAATGCGCTCATCTCTAGAAGGGAGTTGGGAGGAAGAGTATGGAGTTGAACTCCATAATGGTCAACCACCTTGGAGAAGAACTCCGAGGGAGGAAAAGACAAACCTCGGTCCAGATGGGTGCCGAAGTGGACGCGCTCGCCCTCGCGGATTGGGGATGGTTTCGCCAGAACCGCTCCACCAGTCGCCGGCGGCGAGAAGCCCCTCCTTCTCCACGTTCTTGAGCGCCGCATCGTCAAGGGCGCAAGGGATCCAGATTCCCCGGAAAGTTTCTTTTTCTGCAGCAGCTTCTACCGACGCTGCCGTCGCCGCCGCCAAAGAGGAAGAAGAGGATGAAGCCATTTCTCTCCGGTGGAAAGGCGTGACCCTAAAGTGGCGACGCTAGGAGCTCTGTGGGAGGAAAATGAAAGGGCTCTAGGCGCACTGGAGATTTGGGAAGAAAGGAACGGCGAAAGGCAGGTGGAGAGGAGAAGAAAAAATCTAGACCCCTTATATCTACCTACCTGCGCCAAGATTCGTGCAAACGCTATAGTGTAACTGCCACGCGTCGTGGAAAGAACTGGGAAGGGCCCACGCGATGATTGCGTCGCCTCGATCTCCACGCACGCATTGAAACGGCGCCTCGGTTCTGCGAACTGCGGACCCACCAACGGTCGTGCTGACGGAACGTCTGTCAGATGACGCAACTGGACCATGCTTGTGTCAGGTGGCGTTAGAGACCAAATTTTCCGGCTTAGTTTAAAAAGCGAGCTGGAAAATCCGACTAACTAATTGAAAGGTCCGACTTACTTTTGAAGACCCGGATCATACTTTTTGTTATAAAGTTTCAGGAACCCTTCAATATTCTGCAAGCCGAAGATCAAGCTAGACGATGATAAAATCCGACTTTGGATGTTGGAGGCCTCCGGGGGCTACTGTTGGGGATATACTTTCCGGGTATCCTCAACGTTCCTCACTGACCAGGGTGGCCCACTTTGGGTTAGAGCTTTGCTTCACGGGCGGCCCAGTTGGAGAGAGAAGACGGAGTCCCATCCGGCTACGGAATGGCCCAGAAGACTTACCGACTTAGGCCCATAATGTTACTTGTAGTTCAAGATGTACTCTGTAACCAACTCTTAGTCGTAGCCGGATTGATCTCTCCTGTAAACCCTAGGCCGGATATCTATATAAGCCGTCCTAGGGAGAGCCTTTAGGCAACACCAGACGACCAATAGTCTACAATCTCAACTCGCATAGGCGAAACCCTTGTAACCCATATTCCGGCTTTGCCATATTACTGGATTGATAGCAGGAGTAGGGTCCATCCAAAGCCGGCGGATTCGAACCTGGGTAAACTTGTGTGCTCACCGTCTCGGAACACTGTACGCCTCACACCCCTCTCTTCCGCACGCCTCAAGGACCCCCTCATGGCATACTTGTCATCAATCCGACGACAGTGATGGATCTTAGCCTCAGTGTCACCACCTCATTCTAGGGCAGAGCAGCGGCGTTGCTGTCTATGTCACTGGATGATCTTGAAGTTGTCGCCAAATTAATGCCCCAAAATTGTTGTTTTCCATAGCTATATGTTAGTGCTGGTCGATAATCTTAGGATATTAACTGTTTAAAACTGGCCAATGACTAATATGTGGTACTTAGCTTGTTGATGGGATGGTCTCCATCTACTTAGTGTCTTTGTACAGCCACTATGGCTCTACATCTCCTTGGTAGATACAGATTCATCTCATTGACTTGTGTGTGCTATCTTACTATGGAGCGCACATTATATATTTATGTAGGTAATTGTATTCTCTTGACATGCATTTGACCAATGATCAAAGTGTGGTACTATCTGTGTCCATGGGATAATGTGCATATAGCACGTGTTCTGCACAAACGCATTTGTTGTGCATGCCTTTTGCTATATGCTTGATTATATCATTGATTTATGTGTTCTTTGTTAGTATGAGGCCCACCAAATTGATGTTTTTTCATATCTATATGTTAGTTCTGATGGATAATCTTATGATATTAACTGTTTACAACTGGCCAATGACTAATATGTGGCACTTAGCAGGTTGATGGGATGATCTCCATCTAAGTATCTTTGTACAACCACTATGGCTCTACATCTCCTTGGTAGATACAGATTCATATCATTGACGTGTGTGTGCTATCTTACTATGGAGCCCACATTACATATTGATGTAGGTCATTGTATTCTCTTCACATGCAATTGGCCAATGATGAAAGGGTGGCACTATCTCTGTCCATGGGATAATGTGCATATAGCACGTGTTCTGTACAAACACATTTGTTGTGCATGCTTCTTGTTATTTGTTTGATTATCTTATTGATTTATGTGTGCTTTGTTAGTATGGGGCCCAAATTGATGTTTTTCATAGCTATGTTAGTGCTAAGGGATAATCTTATGATTTTCACTGTTTACAACTGGCCAATGATGAAAATGTGGCACTTTGACTGTTGATGGAATGATAAGCATCTACTTACTGTCTTTGCATGGCCACTATGGTTGTACATGCTCCTTGGTATATACAAATTCATCTCATTGGACGATGCTTGTAGTTGTGACCAAACCATATGCTTTTAAATTTGATTTTTGTAGTTCACTAATTATTACTTGATTCTTGTATTTAGCAAGTCTCCAAATGGCTACATTGTTAAGGGAAGAATTAGAAAGAGGCGCTTGTAGAAACCGTGAATACTGCAAAATGGAAGGGCTGATGCAAAAGGAGCCTACTGTACAGCATAGCATCGAAATGCAGGTTTTAAAATTGTTGCTTCTGACTCTAAGATAGTAGTCAAACCTACTGTACAGCAGCAAAACAAAACATTAATTCTAATTACTGCAATCTCCATTTAGGTTTCTAAAACCAACGATGGCTTAATCAATGTCACATCCGATGATGATGATGATTATGATGTGAAGCAATCTGTAGTCAAGAGACCTAAGAAAGCGAGGTTCACAGCATCTGATGATGATGTGAAGCAACTAGTCAAGAGACCTAAGAAAGGGAGGTTCAGAGCACCTGATGCCGTGGTTGTTAGAATCACCAAGGCTAAGAAAACTAGGATCCCAACTCAGATGTTTAAATTATAATATGTTTAATGTATATATACAGTCTATTTCTTTTGGGAGTTTAGTTCCATATATTATTTTGACATTCATCATTTTTGCCTAACATGATCTGGCATTGTGTCTAGTATGCAAGAGCAACTGCGAATCTAGGTTTTCATCGGGCATGTCCTTTTGTACCTACTTGTCAGAATTAGAGGGGTTCCATAACTCAGTGGTAATACTAAATTTTCTTTCAAACTACACTGTAAGTCTGTAACCGTTTGTTTAATGTCTGATTCTTTTGTTTTTGGTGCACAGACTGTGCCATGCAATTCAAGGTTCATGTTCAATCTAGCCACAACTGAATGTGAGAGTGTGCCCTTCAAGGTGTTGGGAGCACCTACACGATTGACCTCGAGAAAAGAAAGAACTGGACTATCATGGGAGGTGAAGGATGGAAGAAATTCATTACACAAAACGATCTTACCGGGGAAGAAATGCTATGTTTTTCTTTGACAGGACCCATGTCGAGGATAACTGTTCTCTATATCTGACGTGGGCATACCCTATAGGTACTCGAGTTTGGCATATACGGTCAAGGTATGGCAGAAGCCCACGATGTTACCAGGGCCCAATCTAGGATTCGGGTGACTCGCGGAGACTCTGATTGCTTGCAACACCTTGTAACCCTAACTTGCACAAGACGAAGCTTAAGATAGAAAGTTTAAAGGGACAAAACCTAACTTGTAACCGACTCGACCTGCTACCCGAGACCTAGCCTATCAATATAAAGGCTAGGAGGGGGCGACGAGGAGGACAATCACAACCCTAGTTTCCACAACCATCGCCATATTGCAACTGCTCACCCCCTGTAACTTTTGACTCCCTCGATAATTCCTAGAGCAGACAAGCAGAAGTAGGGACCTCTACAAGACCTGAACCTGGGTAAACCTTGCGTCCCTGTGTGCTTGTTTGCTAGCCGATTGATGCCTCTAGCGCTCCCTCCTTCTCCAAAACCCAAGTCCATAACAATAGGCATTGATGAGTTAACCCCTCGTCAATTGGCGCCGTCTGTGGGAACTGGGAGTGCTGATGTCGCGGCTTCTTCAGCCCCGTCAACCTCGATCTACAACTCTGCAGCATCGGAGATTCACAAACTCTTCGGCACCTTCGAGTTCACTGTGTCCACACGCCAGCCACTCGGCCAACTTTCGAGTCCGTGGGCGATGGGATCGGCCTGGCGATCGAGAGCTTACGCTTCCAAGTTTGTCAGATGGGCATGCTTCGCCTCCCTAACCAGCCGACGGTTCCTACGAGTGCTCCACCATCGTGGTTTCCCCCGCCAATTGACATCTTAAGCGAGCTCAATGCCCTGACAACAGTTGGGAGCACGGACATCGAGAACAGTCGTTGATCCGATCTGGGTGATCTAGCCACAGAAGATGGAGCCTACGGCTCCGGATCTGAAAGTTGTGGGAGCAACACCTTCCCCAATCACTTCATGTGTGGCGTCATCAACGCAGGCCACACCGGTGTCAATCGCGACACCACCGGCACTGGACCAAACAACGGCGAAAATAGTGGCCCCGTCAACAGCGCGCCCACCAACAATGAGATAGAAGGAGACCCGAACCTCACGGCGAATCAGTGCACCGAAGAGCGCGTGCTGATCAAGCTCAACAACAATGAGTGGGCCTGCTGTCGGGAGGATCTGTGGGGCAATCCCCTCCCTCTAAACTCATCACAGCAGATGCTGATGGGTTACCATTGGCTGCTGAAAGAGGAATACAAGCGTCAACAACAAGTAATCACGCAACTCGACGCGCGTAGAAAGGCGACGGACGAGTCGAGTCTTCGATGGGCTCAGCTCTCGTCCATGGGAGGATCCTCCTCTAAGGGCAACGACTACATGGCTTCCAAACGCCGATCTCGACTGGCCCACCTCACCGACAAGGAGCGCGAAGAAGCTGCGAAAGTCCTTGACTTCGGCTCCATGACGATGGATACGTGGGGCAACATGCTCCCAAAGACACCGCAAGCAGCGGTGACAGCGGCCACCATGTACCTCCTCAACAACAAGCCATCGACTGGGGATCCGCGAGCTGCCATGCACCGATCTACGATCGCGGGCTTGGGGCTAGTTGAAGCTGCCCTCGTTAAGGAGCCAACACCAGAGCCGAAGAAAAGTAAAGCTCTGGACAAGTATTACTATTCATACTCCTCCAGCGACGGCAACCACGATCTGTCATGGCGACGTCGCTCACGGCGGCATGACCATGACTACGACGCGCGTGATGACATCACGCAGCGCAAGGTCGACAAGATGCGTGCAAGGCGTGCCTGTTCGACTGTCTCGGAAGATGACGAAGTAGATCTCTATAGGTCTAGATGCTTTAGCGGAGCCATCAGGCAGGAGCGAATGCCTAAGGGGTTCAAACTCCCATCGGAGAACCCAAAATTTGATGGCCTATAGGACCCGAAGATTTGGCTGGAAGATCACATCTCCTCCGTCAGGCTGCATGGCGGAAGCTGAAGCACGGCTATGCAATGCCTACAGCTACAGCTGTAAGGCGCCACCCGCGCATGGCTCAACAATCTCCCGCGCATGCCTACAGCTTTGTGCAGAACTTCAAGGGCACTTACAAAAGGCACAGATCAATCGAGGAACTAAGAGGCTGCCACCAGAGGTCTGGCGAGTCATTGCGCTCGTACATCCAGAGGTGGTCCATCATCAATAACTCCACAGAAGATATCTCTGAGGATCGTGCATTCAATGCATTCAACAACGGTGTTCGCCGCAGAGAGCTCATGGAGGAGCTGGGCTGCTCGAAGCCCAAGACAATCGACCACCTGATGGAGATCGTGAATCGGTGGGCTGATGGAGAGGACTCGGTGAAAAACCGTGCCTACTCTGATGATGATGACGACCTCGGGCGTAGACGTGATCGCTGAGGAAAACGTGGAATGCGCGTCTACGAGGACCACGAAGAGGTTGACATGGTCGCGGCTGGCTATGCTGACAAAAACGATGACAACCGCAACAGCGGATACCACAGCGGTGGATACCGTGACAGCGGAAAAACCACGCAGGTGTGGCAGCACCGCACTCGCGATGTTGCACCTGGAACATCCATCTAGGAAAAACTGTCCGGACCATGCAATGTACACTTCTACATCGACATGCATGACGGCAAGAAAAAGTCCAGCCACCTTCTCAAGGACTGCCAAGAGTTCCTCAAGCTCCACGAAGGCCTGGCCTAGATGGATCGCGACGCGATCAACCAGGGCTACGGAGCTGCCCCGGGCGCTGTGGCTCACAAAGCACCACCGCCACCACCTGGACCACCACCACCTCCAGCTGCGCCAGTCTAGAACCAGGTAGGCGAGCCATACCCATGAGCGCTAGGTAATATGGGGATGATCCAAAAGGGCACCCCTCAAATCGAGTGCAGAAGGCAATCACTCGGCAAGTCAATTTGGCGATAAACTCTCCGTCCTCCACCACTAAGTATCTAAGTGGAAGCGAGTCCTGCATCACCTTCGACAAGCGCGACCATCTGTGCCAAGTACCTCACCCAGGCCACTGTCCCCTCGTAGTCGAGTCATAGATTGGGGGCTTTGATATGAGTCACGTCTTCATGTACGGCGGAAGCGGCATCAAACTCATCTTCGCAAGTACCTTGTGCGCAATGAGGATCCCTCTGACTTGTCTAGAAGTTTCAGACACGACATTCCACGACATCGTCCCAGGGAAGGGCGTGTACCCCCTGGGCAAGTGATACGTCCATTTTGCATCACTATTCTATATCTTAATTTACTATTATTCATTGATATATTTCACATTAAGAAATGATACTTATGTTATTTCATCTATTTTTGCATGATTGATGACTTTTGGAGGATGAACCACTGGAGTCAGGATTCTGATGGAAAAAGCACTATCCAGATGCAATTTTGGCGAAGATCAGAAAATCCCAGAAAATATACGGAAATTCCTATTTTTCAGAAGATGAAGGAGGCCAGAAGGAGGAGTCGAGATGGGCCACAGGGGCCCACACCACCCCATGGCACGGGCCACCCCTGGCCACACCACCAGGTGGTGTGGCCACCCTGGCCCACCTCAAGCATCACCCTTTGGCGTATATAATCCCCTCGAAACCCTAAGACTCGGGGAGCGACCATAGAAAGGTCGCGCCGTCTCTGCGGGGCGGAAACTAAAGAGAGAGAAAGAGCTCTCCGGCAGGCAGAATTCTATCGGGGAAATTCCTTCCCGGAGAGGGGAGATCGTCACCATCAACATCGTCATCAAGCTAGACTTCATCGGGATCATCATCATCATCATCTCCACCATCATCGTCATCAGCACCATCACCACCACTCCGTACCGCTGTAACAATTGGGTTGAATCTTGCATAGTTCTTAGGAGAAACTTTCCCGATGTTGATTACTTGTTGTAGTTGATGCTATTGGGTGGAACCATTGAATTATTGTTCATGTTCAGATTGTTACTTATCATTATTTCATCTCTGATCTTGAGCCATATGATGTCTCGTGAGTAGTTCGTTTAGTTCTTGAGGACATGGGAGAAGTCATGTTGTTAGTAGTGGAATTGTGTTGAGAAAGATTCAATGGTTTGATATTTAAGTTGTGGTGTTATTCTTCTAGTGGTGTCATGTGAACGTCGACTACATGATACTTCACCTTTATGGGCCTCTAGTGGTGTCATGTGAACGTCGACTACACGATACTTCACCTTTATGGGCCTAGGGGAATGCATTGTGTATTTGTCTATTAATCGTGGGGTTGCCGGAGTGACAGAAACCTAAACCCCATTAGGAAACCATTGCATAAGGGAGTGTAGGATCTCAAAGTTTAAGGTTGTGGTTAGGTTTTCATCTTAATTACTTTCTTGTAGTTGCGGATGCTTGCAAGGGGTATAATCACAAGTATGTATTAGTCCTAGGAAGGTCATTACATTAGCACAGGTTCACCCACACAACACTTAACCAACGAGAGAAGATTAATCAACTATATGAAGCGAAAGCACTTGACAATATTCCCATGTGTCCTCGAGAACGTTTGGTCATCTTAAGTAATACAACCGGCTTGTCCTTTGCTAAAGAAAGGATTGGGCCACTTTCTGCAATTATTATTGTCTTTTATTTACTCACACTTTATTTATCTGCATTATCAAAAAACCCTATAAATCCGTTTTCTAAGTATTTACAAAGACTTCCTGATCCATACCACTTGTCAACACCTTCCGCTCCTTGTTGGGTTCGGCACTCTTAGTTATCGAAAATACTACGGTACACCCCCTATACTTGTGGGTCATCAAGACTATTTTCTGGCACCGTTGTCGGGGAGTGAAGCACTAATGAAGAGTGGAACTTGTAAAGGAAACTTCTACTGTGAGTATCATTTATTTTTGTTTGTTAATTTATTCTCAATATGGATAGTTCACTTAGTTTCTTATTTCGTAATGCTACTACCACTTCTAAAGTAGTAGATGAACCACCACCTTCTGAAAAATATACTTTTAAAATACCTACAAAAATTGTTGATCGTGTTATGGATAACTACTATTTTGGTGATGGAACTGTCCATCCCGATGATCATTTGCTCTTTATACATGAATTATGCGGATTGTTCAAGTGTGCAGGTATTACAATAGATCAATTCAAGAAAAAGTTATTCTCGTTATCATTAAAAGGCAGAGCTGAGGAATGGTTAAGCTGCTAAAGAATGGCCAATATCTTGAATGGGAGGAAATTGTACCTCTCTTTTATTCCAAATTTTATCCTCCTAGTGAGATTCATAAAGATCGGAATCAAATATATAACTTTTTGCCTCATGATGGAGAGAGTAGCGCCCAAGCTTGGGAGAGATTGAAGTTACTAATGCTCAACTGTCCTATTCATGAGCTCCCTAACAATATTATTATCAATAACTTTTATGCAAGGCTTTCTGTTCATGATAAGGACCTATTGGATGTTTCTTGTGCTGGATCATTTACATATATGGAAGAAGAAGCTAAATGGGATCTTCTAGATTGTATTCAAGACAATGCTAAAGCATGGGAGAATGATAAAGGAAGAAAGTCAGGTATACATTATGAATATGGATACATTAAATCTTTTATGGGAACTGATGACTTTCATAATATTAGTGTTGCTTATGGTCTTGACTCTGAAAGTATTGCAAATTGTTTTACGGCCTTTGCCTCTTATATTGAAATTCCTAAAAAGAAATGGAACAAGTATCATGAGCCATCTAAAGATATTGTTAATACTGTTCCTGCTAAGAATAATGAAGTTTATACTGCTAATCATATTTTACCTGAACTTTACATCGATAAAATACCCTTCCCTGTTAAGGTAAAGGAACATTCTATGATAGCAAGTTTGGTTAACAAAATTACAAAGAAAGCTGTAGAAACTTATGAAAAAATAAGTGTTGAACCTGTAGTAGAAAATGAGAAAGACTTTATCTCTAAACATGTAGAAGATGGACACATTATCCTTTGTAAGGATACTTCTAATATTGTTTCACATCCTAGTAGAACTAGGAGAACTAGTGTCCCCGTGTTTTCTATCAGAATAAATGATCATTGCTACTATGGTTCATGTGATGGCTATATCATTAAATTTATTCATGATGCTGAAAGTTAATATGAGAGGGGGAAAAGTGTTTTTATCCATCTCAATAATATTAAGTTTCCTAGCTTTATGCTGAAAGTCTTTATGTTGCACCTGTTTTACCTTCCTATGCTAGTAGCCTTTGGTTTTAATAATTTATTTTCTTACAAAATTCCCTTGCATAGGAAGTGGGTTAGACTTAAATATGTGTATATTTGCTTCTTGATGCTCTCTTTTACTTCAATTCATATTCTTATGTGAGCATCATTGAAATTATCATGCCCATCTTAATGGCTTTAAAGAAAGAGCTTTTTGGGAGACAACCCATTATATTTTTTCTTTCAGTTTATTTTTGTTTATTTGAGTCTTGGAAGTTATTGCTTCTGTAATAACCTCTCCTTATCCTTTGTGTTTGGTTTTTGTGTCAAAATCAGCCTCTAATGACAGAGAAGTAAGATTTGGGGAAGTTACTGTCTTGAAATAGATTGCCATGCTTCACTATAAAAAATCGTGAAAAATCCCAGAACGTCGTACTGATCTTTAAATTTTTTTGTGCATGCCCCAGGTTTTTATTTAACTTTCGTTAGTTTTGCACTTTTTGATTTGAGCAACAGAATATTTTCAAAAAAATTGATCTTTACCTGCTGGTCTGTTTTGATAGATTTCTGCCATTTTTGCATTTGCCTCTTAAATTGATTTCATTTTTGATTTCTTTTTGGGCTTTTGAAAGGAGTTGCTTCAGTAGCTTATGTTTTGATGGATTTTAGTTGAAAATGTACCTAAAGGTTTATTATCTTGCATTCACTAATGTTGCTAATGAAGATTGTGTGACGTTTTGTATGAAAGAAATTTTCAAGTGGTAAGAGGAAATGATGTAATGAGATGATGAATGGTCAAAAGACTCAAGCACTCAAGCACTATATTTTTGAATATTCTTATAAAGAAGATATTGATATTATTCAAGAGGTGACTCCGGAGGAATTTATTAAAGACCAAATTCAAAAACCTACAGAGTCCGTTTACGAATAGGTAACAGTTCTAGTAAGAAAAGGTCCGCGAAAAACGTTTCAATTTATATTTTTGCAGTTTTTATCTAACATGGAAAATAATGAGTCAAAAAAGGGACAGAAACGGAGCCCGGGTGGCTCACACCACTCCATGGCGCGGGCCCACGTGGCCACGCCACCAGGGGGTGTGGCCACCCCGGAGCCCGTCTTCCACCCGTTTTCTCCCAGTACCTTACTTTTGTTGTTAAAATTTGTAATATATAATTCCTTAGATCCCCTGAGGTTTGTATATCGTGATCTCGTCATGTTTTCGTTTCGATCTGTTTCTGTGAGGAACTATTCTCAAGTTTAGAGGCACGATGGTCTCCACCAATGATAATGGCAAGACGCTTGTGGAAGATGATCTCCAAGACCACAAGGAGGAGGAGGAGATCAAGGGTGAAGTTGAAGAGGAAGTGAAGGACGACCAGCATCCACGCACCAGCAACACCATTGCAAGCATTGGAGTGATGAGATGTCCTATCAAGGTCAAAAGGACCGCCCGGATGTCCACTAGAGCTCCACGGTCACTTCCTCCACGCACCAAGAATCCCTTCCATACCCTTATACATGAGCAATAGTTACAAAAGATGCCTAAGGAAAAATTACCCTCCAATTGGGATATGCCTCGTTCTAACCATGCATGAAAAGAACACTTCAAGGAGGAAGAGCGGAGAAAGAATCACAAGGGCTAGGATTCACAGCCCGACATGATCATGAACCGCATTGAGCACAATTCGGAGTTGATTCGTACTCTCACCTTCGAGATTGAGGATATGAAGGAATTGATTGAAAAGCTTATTAAGAGAACACCACCACCACCGAAGGAGTAATTCGTCATCAGGTTTTGGCATCCCCTTGGTTTGTTCCAAGCTTGGGGGAATGCCGCAGTATCCAATCATTATCTTTTATTTATTTACCTTATTAGTAGAGTCATACATGAATAGAGAAGTTATCATATAGGATGGTTTGCATTGTGGAAGTATCTCTCCTCTAGCTAGTTATCTATGTATCCCTTTGTGTGAGTTGCCGTTATGGAATATTAATGAGAAGTTCAATCATTTACTTTTTGCACATCTTATTTTTGTTTGCAATTTCTGTTATATGATTGATCTTGTTGTTAGTATTGGTATCACTTTGGGATCATTAAGTAAATTTAGTTGGTTTTGGCAAACCTAGCTTTGGTCAGTAGCAACACTATTTGAGAATTGAATGGAAAAGAGAAAAGTACTTTTATACAATTTCATTATCTTTCTTTCTTGTTTGGCTCAAGAGCTTAGTATTCTCTAGTTAAGATCTTTTGTGTTTCCAAGGAAGATTGCTTGATTGTTTCTATCACTTGTATGTTTGTTTGTTTCCTTCAACTCTTATGCTTGCTACCCAGCCTTGCTAGCCAAAAACCTGTACTGAGAGGGAATGCTTCTCGTGCATCCAATCCTTAAACCAAAACCTATGCTATTTGTGTCCACCATATATACCCATTAGCATTATTGATATTACAAGTATATTCATGTGTTTATCTACCTTCCAAATTAAACTTGTTATGTGAAAACTAGTGATTAAAGATCTCACAAACTTGATGGCACACTTTACTTTTCTTGCCCCTAATAAACTTGAACCATTGTGTCCATCTATGTTGCGTATATGCTTGCGCTTTATAAGTTGTGAATTAGCAGAACCATGTACCATGGGGAACGCTTTCAACATTGCACTTATTATTTAGTTGATATCATGTTCTTTTTGATTATGGATCCCGGCGGTGTAAAATAAAAGGGGAGCTTGTAAGCTCATGGAGTTTGGATATGTGTTAGAGAAACACCTGTGCGACTAGCCTATGCCATGCCTAATCATGGTGGAAACTTGCCGCATAACCATAGTGAGCATTCTGTGAAGCATCCTCAATAGAAACCTATGCAAATAGCAAAAAAAAGATCGCTGAGATGCTCATTGTCTGTCGCCTTGTCATTCTGATATGGGATAGCTCCTGTGTCATGGGGCAAGGGGTACCCCATTGGCAGTTCTCCATGATACACATGTATTTACAATGACAAGGACATACTTGTGACTAAAGTTGAGTAGCATGAGGTTCAGTACTCGTAAGCAAGGGGCATGATATTTTCAACTTATAACTTGTCAAGCATATCCTCATATTTTTGTCACTTTAACCTTAATCACCTCAAGATGCTTATGATAGGGTCAAGGAAAGCTGAAAGGTAGTAAGTACCATAATTTTTGGAAGCTCTTTATGAAACTTGAAATCCCTGCTTCCCTCTGTGAAGGGTCTATCTTTTACTTTTTAGATGAGTAAGTAAACCTATTCCTTTCTATATTAAGCAAGTATTTGAGTTGTTTGTGATTCAATTATTCATATGATGATATATTCAATAATGTTTATTATGTTCCTTGTTTTGCACATTACTCTTATCTTAGTGAATATTACTTTGAAAGCTATCATTGAAACCCCATTATGTTTGACTCCTGCAATTTGTTAACCGTTTTCTTACCAAGAACAAAGTTTGCCATTACCAATTATGATTTGCTTTGTGTATCTTTATTGTGTTTCCTTTACTCATTGTAAGTTAAGTTATAGAATAGTGAGTTGTTTTCTATTATGAATTGTTTATTGATAAATGTGATGCTTCTTGTGCGTATTCTCTTTATGGACACTTCACTCCATAAACCTGTGGTCATGTTTATTGAGCTCAGTTTTCGCTTGGGGACAAGCGAGATCTAAGCTTGGGGGAGTTGATACGTCCATTTTGCATCACTATTTTGTATCATAATTTACTATTATTCATTGACATATTTCACATTAAGAGATGATACTTATGTTATTTCATCTATTTTTGCATGATTGATGACTTTTGGAGGATGAACCACTAAAGTTAGGGTTCTGATGGAAAAGGCACTATCCAGATGCAATTTTGGTGAAGATCAGAAAATCCTAGAAAATATACGGAAATTCCTATTTTTCCAGAAGATGAAGGAGGAGTGGAGATGGGCCACAGGGGGCCCACACCACCCCTTGGCGTGGGCCACCCCTGGCCGCGCCACCAGGTGGTGTGGCCACCCTGGCCAACCTCTGGCATCGCCCTTTGGCGTATATAATCCCCTCGAAACCCTAAGACTTGGGGAGCGACCACCGAAAGGTTCCGCCACCTCTGCGGGGTGGAAACTACATAGAGAGAAAGAGCTCTCTGGCAGGAAAAATTCTGCCGGGGAAATTCCTTCCCGGAGAGGGGATATCATCGCCATCAACACCGTCATCAAGCTAGACTTCATCGGGATCATCATCATCATCTCCACCATCATCTTCATCAGCACCATCACCACCACTCCTTACCGCTGTAACAATTGGGTTGAATCTTGCATAGTTCTTAGGGGAAACTTTCCCGGTGTTGATTACTTGTTGTAGTTGATGTTATTGAGTGGAACCATTGAATTATTGTTCATGTTCAGATTGTTACTTATCATTATTTCATGTCTAATCTTGATCCATATGATGTCTCATGAGTAGTTCATTTAGTTCTTGAGGACATGGGAGAAGTCATGTTGTTAGTAGTGGAATTGTGTTGAGAAAGATTCAATGGTTTGATATTTAAGTTGTGGTGTTATTCTTCTAGTGGTGTCATGTGAACATCGACTACATGATACTTCACCTTTATGGGCCTAGGGGAATGCATTGTGTATTTGGCTACTAATCGTGGTGTTGCCGGAGTGACAGAAACTTGAACCCCCGTTAGGAAACCTTTGCATAAGGGAGTGTAGGACCTCAAAGTTTAAGGTTGTGGTTATGTTTTATCTTAATTACTTTCTTGTAGTTGTGGATGCTTGCAAGGGGTATAATCACAGATATGTATTAGTCCTAGGAAGGTCAGTACATTAGCACAGGTTCACCCACACAACACTTAACCAACGAGAGAAGATTAATCAACTATATGAAGCGAAAGCACTTGACAATATTCCCATGTGTCCTCGAGAACGTTTGGTCATCTTAAGTAATAGAACCGGCTTGTCCTTTGGTGAAGAAACGATTGGGCCACTTGCTACAATTATTATTTACTTTTACTTACTCGCACTTTATTTATCTGCATTATCAAAAACCCCTAAAAATCCGTTTGCTAAGTATTTACAGAGAATTCTTGGTCCATACCACTTGTCAACACCTTCTGCTCCTCGTTGGGTTCGACACTCTTACTTATCTAAAATACTGCGATACACCACCTATACTTGTGGGTCATCAGCAAGATCAACCTCGATGTCATCTTTGGCACGCCGCAAAACTATCAGCGAGAGCGCATCGACTTTGAAGTTGCCGACTAGCCCTCACAGCACCACTGTATCCTCGGACATGTCACGGTCATGAGGTTCATGGCGGTACCACACTACGCCTATCTATAGATGAAGATGCTAGGCCCAAATGGCGTCATCACAATCAATGGAAGTTTCGAGAGGTCTGATAGCTGTGATAGAGAATTCAACAGAATCTCCTAGTCCTTCGGCATGCAAGAGGAACTCGCGAGGTTGAAGGAGTCGACATGCAACAGTCTGCCTCCCCTGAGCAAACCAAGGTCACCAGACATATCCTTCGACACGTCGGTGCACACCAAGAAAGTCCAGGTCCACCCAACAGACCCGACCAAGACTGTAATATCCCAAAACTTTCATCCAAGGTTCTTAAGATCCAAATGATCAAAATTGGGGTTAACAAAAACTTTTCCAATTAAAATTATTAAAGCATTCATGTGTATGTGCATTTAATTAGGAGTTGATTTGAATTGCCATGGTTCTGTGATCCATTGCTTGTAAAATGATTCTTAGGTAAAATAAACATCATCTAAATCATTCCCAAACAAATCCCAAAGAAAAACAAATCAAAATGAATAAAAGAAGAGAATGGTCATTTTTGCCAAATTAACCACCATGCTTACTTTGGCTGTTCCTAGGACTCAAAACCTAATAGAAACAATTGTGGATCTTTGCACCCCTTGCTAGTACACATAATGATATACCAAGGCCCACTTTGTGATCTGCCAAAAACTTTCAAAGACTATATTTAAATGGCAATTGAAAATTGAATCTAGTGTATGTCTCAAGATCACCCTATTTCAAAATCCACCCAAACAAGCTCAATTTTCAAAACCCAAGCACCCACAGAGTCTCAAGCTTAATGCTAGCACACCCACCAAAAATCTTTTCAAAATTCAAAAGTTTATTTCTTGCGGCCATTTCATCAAACACATGGCAGGCAGAATCAAACACTAATAGCTAGCTCACTGTTTACAACAGGCTTTTGCCCCCAAATGATCCCCATTTAATCCCCTTGTCCCCTCTTGATCAAACCAGGGCCTAACCAACCCATCCCCTATCCCCTAGTAGCAAGGCCAAGCCATGCCGAGCACCAACTCGCTGGCCAACTTGGTCACCGCTGCAGCAGACCGTCCCCATCTCTCTCACCTTGTCTACGAGCTAGCCAGGACCTCACCGCCACTCTCTGTCCCCTCCCCGATCCAAGCCAGAGCATGGACCACCGAGGAAGCGCCGCGCACTGCCTTTCTGCGCCCTGCCGAGCACGCGCTAGAGCGCCGCGCCCGACACGCGTGCACAAGCCGTTGCTCGACCGCAGCCCGCGCCCACCACTTCGCCACGACCCAGGGAGCATGTTGGACATGCTCGTTCGCCGCCCAACGCACCATAGCCACCGCTCGCCGTGGACACCGCCGCCTCTGCCGCTCAGAGCGCCAGCACCGCTCGACCGCATACCACCGTCCCTACGCCCGCATTTACTCCGTAGAGCACCGCCAGGAGACCAGCGACCGTCCCCTACCTCGAGCCATGCCGCTAGCACGCTGTGCAGCCCTCGCCAGAGCCGCCTGCCCATGCCTCTCGGTCGCGTCGTCGTCCTATCAATAGAGGCCACCCCCAGCCCCATTGGACACACCACTCACCTCCCCTCATCTCATTGACCGTCCCACACCTCTAGCCGGAGCAAGGCGAGCAGCAGTTCACCGGAATTGCATCGGAGTAGGCCGCCTCTGGAGGAGAAGGGCGCCGCTGATTGCGACCACTCCCGGAGCTGCCTCGACCGTCCTTGAGCTCGCCGTCGTCTACCAGTCCATTTGCCGCCTCGCCGTCATCGTTGGAGTCCTGGTACGCCCCCTGAGCACCCCCACCGACCCACTAGGGTTAGATTTCGCCGGCGACTAGTTCGTCGTCGACGACGATCCCCATCCGTTGATCTCCATTCTAATCCAACGGCCCATATCGCCCCGTATCGCTTCGCGCGTTATGAGCCACTGACTGATGGACCCCTGTCAGCTGAGCCCCGCGCCGCGGAGTGACACTGGGCCGGCCCGTTAGCGTTCCCGCGCAACCCAGTTAGTTTCAATTAGAATTTTTCTATTTTAGTTAAACCTAGTCTTGTCTCGAGTTTTAAAATCAATTCAGAGAGATTTACAAATCCAAATGGAGTGATTCCAATTTTGTTAGAAAGCTACTAAAAAGATCTACCCAAGCCCGTTGGGTTTAATTCAATTAGAGTTTGATATCTCGCCTAGTAAAAATAATAAGACAGAAGCATTTGCACCTTACAACATTTTTATAAAATCAACAAAGATAGAATTTGAGTTGATTCCAACTCCCAAAATCACATTTCACCATACCTATCTGAATATGCAATAATATTAAGGTTTACATGCAGTGACTTTGGACTAGTACCAAAATAATGCTATATAGGCATTTCTAGTCACTTTAAATCATTAAATAATGAACTTAAACCAAAGTAGTTATGATCCAACCTTTAAATCACATTCCCACATGTTAGAATGTGTGGTGATGACATGTGTCCACATGATCCCATATTTTAAGTGTTGAATATTAAATCTTAGTTAAATTTTGAATGTGCAGAAATTACTTTTCTAACATAAAAAGGATGAAACTATTGAATAAAACTTGTGATGCTTGTGATGATAATAGATCATCACCTATATTCCTTAGAGTGCTAATTAGACTAGTTAAGTATTGTTTGGTGATTGTGTACTCTGTATGTATTTATAGACGATAGTACCGACCAAGTCTACGAGGAGGAGGAGTTCTACCAAGAAGAAGAAAACTTCAATCACTGCACCAACCAAGGCAAGCCACCATTAACAATGCAAGCTAACCCTTGAAAGCTAGATAATCTAAGCAAATGCATTAGGCATGCTTTGATTATACCACTTTGACCATGTACCTACCCTAAGTATTATTTTCCAGTTTTACTTCCTTTACTTTACCAAAATCCTTTAATTGTTTTGAAGGTAGAATAAAGAGTATAAAACTTGACCTAGTTAGATAACTTTAGATGTCATTCTATGGCATGAGATTGATCCCATCTTTTCCCACCTTAGTGAACACTCTTAACTTAGTAGTTTAGAGTAGATCAAAAACTTGAGTCACTTTAGATGGGAACACTGGTGAAAATGAATTATGAAAACCTTGGAATGAGGAGTCATTCTATTGAGATGTTTTGACATGTGTTGAGAAACACAAATGGTTTATTGTGGTGAAAATGTGGAGGCATGAGCCTTAACCCTTTTACAAAACTGATGGTTGGATTCAGATGCGATACCATTCCAAATTTACCGTACACCCACAGTACCTGAATTGGGTAAGGCTTAGCCGGAAGTTTATATGCATTAGTATTAGTTCCCTCGCGGGAGAGGTTTGAGCTAAGGCTACCTCTCAATGTTGTCCACCTATGCAGTGCCCAAGATGACAGCTGGTCATGGTTGGAGGCCATGCTCATAGGAGAGGTGCTTATACTAGGGTGTGTAAAGGAAAGGTTGTGTTTGATTATCTACATACTAAGTATGATGATTCAGGGTTATCCCTGACAGATGTATCGAATCTTGTGGTGAAAGTGTACCACCTCTGCAGAGTGTCAAACTATTTGAATAGCCGCGTCCGCGGTTATGGACAGTTGGAATGGCCATACTGTTTCGTTGTCAGATGTTTTCAAAATAACTTATGAAATGAATGATGAATCTTGACTTGACCACAACAGGGTCGTGACTATGACACAAGCTTCCCAACTTAAGTGATTCTAGAACTTTATTTTATCTTTCTTTGTTTCTGAACTTAGCTTTGGTTTCAAACTTAACTTTATAGTTAAACTTAGAGTTAGCACTTTAACTTAGAATCTATACTACTTGTTAGTGGTAGTTTGCGAGTACTTAAAGAGTACTCATGGCTTTTTTCCCTGGCTATTCTCATGGCTATAATATGAAGGAGACTACCAAGATGATGGCCAGCAGGACGGCTATGATAACTAGGACTATCTGCCTTCGTCAGCATTGCCTGTGCCCCTAAAGATGGACCCCACCACTACGCTTATCTTTTATTTCCGCTGCTTGTTGTATTAAGACTGGATGGTAGAGAAATTCGGCATGGTGCTCACTAAACCTCCATAATATCTAACAAGTCGAGTCTTATGTCGGTCATATAGAACACCAACACATAGAAAAAGGGCTGAAGAAACCAGTCCATGACTTAACATAAGTAAAATGCTACCTCCAATTCCCTGTATGTTCGATAGAGCCTAATATTCCCCCAGAGTACGCCGCTTACCCCCCGAACCGTACAAGATAGTTACCACCTATCATACGGCTTTCTAACTCCACTTCTTTTTCTGGTCGTTCCGCTCTGTCGGATCGATGGTAGTCTCAGAGATCTGGTAACCTCCGACATTTTTGACAACACGCTTCCTCCGCAGTCTTAGGTTTCGGTGGCATTTATCACGCGCTTCTGGGACCCGAGACTCTTGAAGAATCTTTTCCATTTTTTGGTTATGTATGGAAAGATAGAAATAAAATGACTACAATTTTGGGTATTCACCTAATTTTGTTAGGTCTAGGTGCTTTTCTTCTAGTACTCAAGGCTCTCTATTTTGGCGGTGTATATGATACCTGGGCCCCTGGGGGGGAGATGTAAGAAAAATTACCAATTTGACCCTTAGCCCCAGTGTTATATTTGGTTATTTACTAAAATCTCCTTTTGGGGGAGAAGGGTGGATTGTTAGTGTGGAGCATTTTTGTCTAGTGAAAATCTCTTTTTCTGTTTTTCAGGATGTGCTCCTTTTCGGTTTGCTTGAGATCCTTATTTGTGTAAGACCTTATGTATGGTTTGTAATGGATGATGTACTGTGATATCCAATCCGTTATATCTCGCAAAAATGGTAATCCTGGGATTGCGAGGTATGACATAACGGGCATCTGGTATTAAAAATCCGGGTGTTGACAAAGACGGACCTCATCGCCACAAACTTGAGTCCCGCATAGGAACTCACGCTCGTCGAATTCCTCCGTGAGTGCTGGGAAATATTCACCAGGTGTCTAGCGGACATGCCAGGAGTTCCTAGGGAATTCGCCGAGCACTCACTCAATGTGAATCCAGACGCAAGGCTAGTCAAGCAGACAATACGGTGACTATCTGAACCAAAAGCGGTCGGTATGGAAATCAACAGACTCCTCGATGCAAAATTCATACGTGAGATCAAGTAAAGCACCTGGCTCGCAAATCCAGTGCTTGTGCCTAAAAAGGACATGGATATCCTACGGATGTGCGTGGACTTCACCTCCTTCAACAAGCACTGCCCGAAGGATCACTTCCCGTTGCGACAGATCGATCAAATAATCGACTCCACTGTGGGATGCAAGCGCCTCTGCTTCCTCGACGCCTACTCAGGCTACAATCAGATTTGGATGAAGGAGGAAGACCAGGAGAAAACAGCGTTCACAACACCCTTTGGTGTGTTCTGCTACCAAACAATGCCCTTCGGGCTAAAAACACAGGAGCCACCTATCAGCGGTGTATACAGGGCTGCCTTAAGAACTAACTTGGTCGCAATATCCAAGTCTACGTCGACGACATCGTCGTCAAAACCAAAGAGGAAGCCGAATTACTCGACAATCTCCGCGAGTCCTTCGATAACCTCGATCGCTACCGGATCAAGCTCAATCCGGACAAATGCGGCTTCGGCGTACCATCTGGGCAACTGCTCGGGTATCTCATCTCCGTGAGAGGGATTGAGGCCAACTCGAAGAAAATAAAGGCCATACTACCCATGGAGAAGCCGAAGAACGTAAAAGGCGTCCAGTAGCTGGCTAGGCGAATCACGGCGCTCAGTCGATTCATCAGTCGCATGGGCCAAAAGGCACTGCCTTTCTACCATCTTCTCCTTAAAGCTGACAAGTTCGAGTGGACAGACGAAGCAAAAGAAGCATTCGACGACCTCAAGCGTCTACTATCCACCTTGCCAGTATTGGTGACGCCTCACGAAAAGGAGTCGATGTTTCTATATATCTCCGCCACCAACCAGGTGGTAAGCACTGTGCTCGTGGTGGAACGAGCCGAAGAAAACAAAGTCCACGGGGTTCAACACCCAGTATACTACCTCAGCGAGGTGCTCACGCCAACAAAGCAGTGGTACCCGCACTACCAGAAGCTGGCGTATGGCATCTTTATGACAGACATGCGACTGCGCCACTACTTCCAGGAGCACCCAATCGTGGTGGTGAACAATGCCCCGCTCGGGCACATACTCAATAATCCCGACGCCACTGGATAGGTTGCACTCTGGGGAATCGAACTGTCTCCACGAGACATCACATATGAGAAGCGCGACGCGATCAAATCGCAAGTTCTCCCGGTCTTCCTCGTGCACTGGATGGAGAACCAGCTCCTCGACAAGCCAGACATGTCCTACCTATGGACAATGCACTTCGACGGATCCAAGCGAAAGGAAGGAGCTGGCGCAGGTGTCATACTGACATTGCCCCAAGGTGATAAGATGAGATACATTCTGCAAATGCAGTTCACCGCCTCCAACAACGAGGATGAGTACGAAGCCTTGATCCATGGGATGCGGATGGCGAAAGCCTGCGGTGCCAAGTGACTCGTCATCTACGGCGACTCCAAACTGGTGGTCAACCAAAGAATGAACGAGTGCGATGCTCTGAGCGGCAACATGATCGCCTATCGCGACCTCTACGACACACTCGAGGGTGACTTCGGCGGCTGCGACCTGCGGCACGTTGGCCGCGAAAGCAATGAGGAGGCAGACATACTCGCCAACATCGGCTCGACCTGTGCCCCAATACCACCTGGAGTATTTCTAGAACGTATCTACAAACGCTCCATCAAGCCCAAGGCTCCAGATAAGAAGACAAGCGCGCCAATGTACTCGGGGGCTACGCCACCCAACGAGCCAATGGCACTCGATGACACGGAGCCAGACATAGGACTCGAAGGTCCCATGGAGGTCATGATGATCGAGCCATCCTGGACGCAGCCATATGTCACATACTTGCTCAGCAAAAGGTTGCCAGATGACCCGACTGATGCGCGTCATATAGCGCGACGATCCAAGGCATTCGCCCTCATCAATGGCGAATTATACAAGTGTGTCATCACATGAGTTCTTCAGTGGTGCATCTCCAACGGGGATGGAAGAGCCATCCTCCTCGACATACACGAAGGCACTTGCGAGCACCATGCTGGCAGTCGCGCTCTCGTCGCCAAAGCTCTACAAGCTGGATTCTACTGGCCAACGGCCATGCGTGATGCCAAGGACATCGTCCAGCGCTGCAATTCTTGCCAGCGATTCGCGGACAAACCACACGCACCTAGCACAGAGCTCAGACCAATACCAGTGGCTTGGCCCTTTGCACAATGGGGACTCGACATGGTCGGCAAGCTCCCGAGGTCCTCACGAGGAGGATACGTCTACCTCCTAGCCGCGGTCGACAAATTCACCAAGTGGATCGAGGCCATGCCGGTGACGAATCAATCAGGAGCCAGCGCCATCAAGTTCTTCGAGTCCATCGTCTTCTGCTTTGGGGTGCCACATAGCATCATCACAGACAATGGGATGAACTTCACCTCCAAGGAGTTCCAAGAATTCTGCGAAAACCTGGGAATAAACATTAGCTACACCTCGGTGGCCCACCCTCAGACCAACGGTCAAGTCGGAAAGGACAACGGTCTCGTTTGCGGCGGAATCAAGAAAAGGCTCCTCCGGCCACTCAAACAAGATGCTAGGTGCTGGCCAGACGAGCTACAATCGGTACTTTGGAGCCCGCGCACACCTCCAAACAGCAACACAGGCTACACTCCGTTCTTCATGGTGCACGGTGCTGAAGCGGTACTACCCGCAGAAGTGCGTTACAAAGCCCCACGGGTGGTTGCTTATAGTGAGAAAGAATCATCTCTCGCACTCGAAGACTCCGTCCACCTCCTCGATGAGGCACGCGAGATTGCATCGGAGAGATCCACGATCTACCAGCAGAGCCTCCGATAAGTCTACTGGGACCACCACTGATGCCTGGCGGGATTGTCCTATCGTTTAGGGCCTGTTTGATTTTTAGGATGGGGAAAACATAGAAATAGGAAAACCATAGGATTGAGTGTCATACCCACTTCAATTCTATAGGAAACCATATGTAAGAAAGCTTGTTTGATTCTATCACAGATAAAACAAAGGATTCTAAAAAGGTGCTTTGAGTGGATGCTAGATTTGCTATGCAATCTAGTGCAAAGGATTTCCTAGAAAAAAATTCTATAGGAATCAATCCTACAAATGAAACAACCATCGTAGGAAAATTTTCTATGGGATTCAATCCTACAAATTTCCTATGTAAATCCTTTGAATCAAATATGCCTGTATTCTGTAGAAGGGATTGTAACACACACTGTATTACTCTGGTGCAAAGCGCACACATATATAGGTACAATGGGAGGCCTTCATACCCTCAGGCATAAAATAGAGGAGGGATGTAATTGCTAATGTACTATACACAAAATATCTACTTAACACCCCCCACAGTCAAAACGTCGGCAGAGCGGACGCAAATGCTGGATCGAAATTCATCGAAGGACGCCGTAGGCAATTCTTTGGTCATGATATCCGCGAACTGTTGTGAGGTGGGTACGTGTAGCACACATATACAACCAAGAGTCACCTGTTCGTGAACAAAGTGAATATCGAGCTCGATATGCTTCGTTCAACGGTGATGGACGGGGTTGGCAGAGAGATACACGGCGGAGAGGTTGTCATAGTAGACCACGGTGGCCTTGTCGACGGGACAAGAGAGCTCCTGAAGTAGCTATCGAAGCCAAGAGCACTCGACGAAAGCATTAGCAACAACCCAATACTCTGCCTCGGCGCTGGAGCAAGAGACCGTAGGTTGCCGCTTAGACGACCACAAAATGAGCTAGGGTCCAAGGTAGACGCAGTACCCCGAGGTGGAGGGCCACGTGTCGGGGCAACCGGCCCAGTTCGCGTCAGAGTAGGCGATGATGTCCGTGTCCACAGAGGCGAGCAACGAGAGACCAAGGTCCAGAGTGCCTCGGATGTAGCGGAGAATACTCTTTACCGAAGTCCAATGAGCATCACGGGGGGCATGCATATGAAGGCACACCTACTGAACAACATAGTGTAGCTTCGGTCTGGTGAGAGTAAGGTACTGGAGCACACCAATGATGGACCGGTAGAGCGAGGCATCATGCGCTAGAGAACCATCCGTGGCGGAGAGCTTGGCCTTCGTGTCGACAGGCGTGGAGACGGGGCTGCAGTTAAGCATCCCGGCGCGGTCGAGGAGCTCGTGAACATATTTCTTCTGATGAAGGAAGAAGCCATCTGGTCGGCGCACAACCTCAATTCCGAGGAAGTAGTGTAGGGGCCCCAAGTCCTTGAGCACGAACTCAGCACAAAGACTGCCGGTGAGCTGCTGCAAGAGCGCAGAGGTGCAGGCTGTCAGGATGATGTCGTCGACATAGAGCAGCAGGTACGCCCTTGGCGTCTCCCATATGGTAGACGAACAACGAGGCATCGGAGCGTGTGGAGCGAAAGCCGAGTTGGTGAATAAACGCTACGATGCGCTGGTACCGCGCGCGAGGCGCCTGCTTGAGCCCATATAATGAGCACCACAGCAGACACACATGATCCGGATGAGCGGAGTCGACGATGCCGGTGGGTTGCTAGCAGAACCCTTGCTCCTCAAGATGACCATGAAGGAAGGGGTTGGAGACGTCCATCTGGTGAACGTGCCAGCGGCGACACACGGCGAGCTGGAGCACGGTGCGAATGGTGCCGGGCTTGACCACCGGGGCAAAGGTCTCGGCGAAGTCAACACCAACACGCTAACGAAAGCCGCGAACAACCCATCGCACCTTGTGCCGATCGAGGGTTCCATCCGGATGGAACTTGTACTTGAAGACCTACTTGCTGGTGATGATGTTGGCATGGCGCGGTCGAGGAACGATCTGCCATGTTTGGTTGTGCTGCAGGGCGTCAAACTCGTCCTACATGGTCGCGAGCCATAGCGGGTCGCGGAGAGCCGCCCGAGCCGAGGCAGGCAGCAAAGAAGGCACCGGAGGCGGCGATAGAGCTATCGCGGTGTTGCAGACGTATGCGTGCGCATGGTACCACGTCGACGGGAGGAAGATGCCAGCGCATGCACGGGTGACCGGACCTGGAGGGGCAGGCGCGACATCACCCGAGTGTCCATGCAAGGGTGATGCGATCGACGGAGCGGCGCCCAAGCTAGGGCTCGAGGGCGACGCAGGCGGCGTCGGCGGGGCGGCACCCGAGCTAGAGATCGAGGGTGCAGCGGGCGGTGTCGACAGGGCGGCGCCCAAGCTTGGGCTCGAGGGCAACGCAGGCGGTGTCGGCGGGGCGGCACCCGAGCTAGAGCTCAAGGGTGCAGCGGGCGGAATCGGCAGGTCGCGCCTGAGCGGGGCCTCAAGGGCGACAACGGCGGGGTCGACAAGGCAGCGCCCGAGCTCGAGCTCGAGGGAGGGGTCGACGCAGCCGGTGCGAGGGTGCGATGCCACGGGGTATCACCCGTGGTAGGAGAAGAAGACGCCACCTGTTCCTGTGCAAACGGGAAGCAACACTCATCAATGTTAACATACCTCGAGGTGATGACCTGATGGGACACAGGGTCATAGCAGCGATAGCCTTTGGTTTTAGTCGGGTAACCAAGGAAGACACACGGGATGGAACAAGAGCGAGTTTATGAGGGGCGGTGGCGGTGACACTGGGGTAACAACGACAACTGAAGATCCGAAGACCGTCATAAGAAGGAGGAGAACCAAAAAGGAGGTGGTGTGGCGCATAGTTCCAGCAAGTACGACACGGACGGAGGTTGACGAGGAGTGTTGTAGTGGCTAAGGCGTCGAGGCAGAAGGTGGGCGGGACGTGACCGTGAAAGAGGAGGGTGCGAACGCAGTCGTTGAGGGTGCGAAGGAAACGCTCGGCATGACCGTTTTGCTGCGAGGTATACAAACAGGTTAGACGGAAACTAGTGCCATTAGAGGATAGGAGAGTGCTGGCGGCAACATTGTCGACTCTTTTCCGTTATCAGTTTGTAAGGCATGTATGGGACGACCAAACTGGTAGACACATAGGCGTAAAAGTAAGTGAGAGTGGTGGCGACATCGTACTTTTTACGAAGAGGAAACATCCACACAAAGTGAAAAAAATCATCGAGAATGACTAAGTAGTAAACAAAACCAGAATTACTCGGAATAGGAGAGGGACATACATCACTATGAATTAACTCAAACAGAAAAGACACAACTGTGGAAGAATTGCTAAAAAGAAGATGAACATATTTGCCGACACAACAGACTTCATAACTATGCGTAGCCTTTTTATTACAAGAAATAGAAAATCCCCTCATTATTTGATGAAGCGTGTTGGCCCTAGGATGTCCAAGATGACCATGCCAAAGGTCGACGCCAGCGGAAAAAGCACGAGGACCGGCGCCGGGGGTGGAAAATGCCTGGACCGGATACAAGTCGTTGGGGCTCTCACATCGGTGGAGTACCATCCGTGTACGGGCATCCTTAACAGAAAAACCAGAAGCGTCAAATTCCACAGTTATAGAATTTTCACGAGAAAGAGTTTTAACAGAGACCAAATTATGAATAAGATAGGGAGAGACAATGACATTATTTAGAGATAGTGGTTTGGAAGACGAAGGAAAATTAGCAGAACCAATGTGAGAAACAGGAAGACCACGTCGTTACCGACAATGATGCGAGACTCCGTGGAGGTTGGAAAGGAATGAGAGAGGTTACCCGGGTGAGCGGCCATGTGAGAGGATGCACCCGTGTCCATGAACCAATCGCCACCACCGGTGTAGGAGCCAGGCGTAGGCGGCTGCTAGAGCGCAGCATAGAGGGCCGGGTCGCATGTGGGCTGCTGAGGCGCGTAGGTCGATGGGCCACCGAAAACCGGAGCGTAGGTTGGTGGATAGGTGTTGTAGGCCGGGGCGGCATTGTAGGCCGGGGCATAGGGCGGTGTCGCAGCGAAGAGGGCCTGGTGGGTCGGTGGGCGCGGGCCGAGTAGACCGAGGGCGGGAGGGCGTAGCACCGGCATGGTGTAGGTATGGATGACCCCCATCCATGGGTTGTAGCCGCCACTCCATGGGGATGTCGGCTGCTGGTTTCCATCGCCACCATTCCCGCCGCCATCGTCGTTGCCGCCACCACCGCCGTTTGCGCCGCCATTGCCGCCGCTGGTGTTGCGGCCACCACCGCGACGACGACGACTGTCGCTGTTGCGCTGCTGCTGCTGGGCGGGGAAGGGCGCCGCGTGCGCTGGGGGCGCGGCGGCTGCTGGAAGGCGCAGGGGCCAGGGCGCGGAACCCGTCAGCGAAGGCGGTGTGGACGGCGCGGGTGCGGAGGTTCATCAAGCGGCGGTCTTCGAGACGAAGATAGGTGATTGCCGAGATCTTCACTCAGACCAGCGATGAGGGTGGAGAGGAGGAGATCGTCCCCGATCCTGAAGCCGAGGTCCTGGAGCTCATCGGAGATCGCCTTGAGGCGCAGGCAGTAGGCGTCCAGGGTCTTGTCGTTCTGTGGCATGCCAAAAAGTTCTTGCTGTAGGAATACGATCCGCTGGAGCTTGTTATCGGTGAAGAGCCTGTTGATCTTCGTCCACACCGCGCGAGCGTCATCGCCCTCGCGAACGACGTTCTTAAAGATGTTCGGCGAGATGGTGAGGAAGAGCTAGCGGATGATGGTGGCGTCGATGGCGAGCCAGTCGGGGTTACGGCTGTTGAAGAGATCGACGGAGCCGTCGACGTGATTGCGCAGGTGGTACTCGCGGAAGAGGAGGTAGAAGTACTTCCTCTAGGCATGGTGGTTCTTCTCGGCGACGGAGAGCTTGATGGGGACGTGTTCGGTGATGTGGACCTCGCGGATGACCGCGAGGGTCGGTGGAGCGGAGCCGTCGGAGGTGTGGGTGGAGCCGAAGGGGTTGGCGGAGGAGATGGACGACATGACGGCGGCGCGCGAGAGAGGCGGCGGCAGCGTTAGGGTGTGGTGGATGGGGGATAGAGAGGGCGCGGCAGAGGCGACGGCGGCGGCGCGAGGTGGGGGCGGCGCCGGCGCGCGGGGGAGGTGGCGCGGCGACGGCTAGGGTTAGGAGCTAAACGTATCTGATACCATGCAGAAGAGATTGTAACACACGTTGTATTACTCTGGTGTAAATCGCACACATATATAGGTAAATGGAAGACCTCCGTACCTTCAGGCATAAAATAGAGGAGGAACCTAATCGCTAATGTACAAGATACTCTTCTCACCGAAGGATGGGATGCATTTGTGCCGTGCAATGTCGTCAGCCAGTTCGGTCCGGCAGCAGTCATCGAAACCTACCCAACTCGCCTGTTATGACGGTGGCAGCAGCAATGTGATCGAAATATTCAACCACATGGACGCGCCAGGTCTGACGAGAACAGCAGCTCTTGCAGCCGCTACGTACCACGGCGTCGACGTACGATCAGCCCGTGGCCGCTTCAACCGCTCGATCGGCTCAGCAGCCGCTACATTGCACGCACATGAATTGACCAACAAGGTGAGTCTGTGACGACTGTGCAAGGGAATCGCTCCCACCTTCGAGTGTCCAGACCATGTAGATGCACGCAGCAGTAAAACTGTAGACTTGTGTGCCATGCATGGGTATTTATTTTTCTCCCTTCCTCTCTGAATGCGCACGAAAAGTAGCCTTATTTTCTCTCTAGTAAAGTATTGTAGAGTAGCACAATTATCAGCAGCGGCAGGTTGTGATTTTCACCACTTCCAAGTTTTTCATTTTAGCGCAATACGAGAGTTTTTTAAAATAAATTTCAGACCAAGCTGTTGGTCAAATTTAGATCTCAGGACATACGATCGCCTTTAAAACTCAAACGAAGTATAAATGCTGTCCATCTAAAGTGCCAAGATAATCCATGCCGGAAATTCTCAGTAGCGTGATCACTGAGGTCTTTTTTTTATAATCAATACCACATATATTATGGTAGCAAATAGTACATGGTAAAGATACATGAGTTGTCTTTAGCAATTTTGAAATAAATTCTAAAAAACTATCAAATCATTGTCGTCTTTATTCTTCCATGACACACAATATTGAGGTTTCCGAAGGCGGCCGCATAAAAAAGATATAGATACCAAATCACAAATATGTAAAATCCATAGAGGGCGCTCCCATAATTTTAATTTAAGCCGCAGTGCCAAAGCAACATGCACGCGCACAATCATTAGAGTAATCAACCAACATCCACAAAAATACCAACATCAGTATTCTAGAGGAAAAAAACCGAACATGTTTCGCTGAAGGCCGAGAGTACGAATCACCGTTGTTGAGAATGTCGTAGACGAGTAGATATTGCGAGGACAAACCTCCTCACGACAACCAGCACAAACCATTCAATATCGATCCGACGAAGCAAGATCTGAAAAATCATACCTAAAAGAATTTGATCTTCCAACAACCAATAACATCATTGACGTCGATGAAAAACTCACTCGTCGAATGAAGAGCCAATGAACGCTTATTACAGAATATCATCGTACAGGCCAAAGAGTAGCTTAAGTGATCACTGAGGCCTACTAGTACGTAAGCTCATGACTCCATGCCCACCATGGGTTCGCGTCTGGCAACATTAACTGCTCACTGTTTCGCTCGCAGGTGACGTGTCTGCCCAACAAGGTGCTACAGCCGTCCGGGCCCACCTACCAGGGCCCCTACCACGTTGTCGCGCACCCAGCTAGCTAATAAGCCGTTTTGGCATGAAGAGCAACGTCCACCCCTGGTTGCCATGGCATCGACTGCGTGCACATCGAATGGAAGAAAAGCCAAGCCAGTGGTCGCCTGCTTGCTTGGCCACTTGGCCATGCGCACGTTAATCATTAGCAATGAGAGGCCATTAATATCAAGAAAAAAAGATCATTACTATTAGAGAGACGATCAATGCACCATTCATCTCTTTTGGCAGCTAGCCGTCCATATTTTGGTCTTTTGGATAACACGCAGCTGCATGATCACAAGAATCGGCTGCCTTTTCCCAGATCTCGTACGTGGTGTTACTTTTTCTTTTCTTTCTAATGCACACTTTTTGTTTAGAGAAAATCTGGGAGGAGCACATGGAGTTGCAGCTGTCGATGTTCATTTGTCAACACAAGCATGATTACGGACTAGGAAGGCATGATGCTTTTTTTTCTCTGCATGTGCATTATATTTTTTTAAAGGATACTTGTACTCCCTCCGATTCATATTAGTTGACTTAGATTTATCTAGATTCAGATGTATCTAGACATATTTTAGTGTTAGATGCATCCGAATCTAGATAAACCAAAGTCTACTAATTTGGATCGGAGGGAGTATTAAAAAAACATACAACAGTACAAAGCACTACAAGAAAAATGAAAATTCCAATGAAATCCTCGAGATGCCCTTCGTCTTCAACCTTCAGAGCGTGTCGACGGCGGGCTGCCGTAGCCGGTCCTACCTGAGTTGGCTTGATGTTGTTGGTTGCGGACGGAAGTCATCAAACGGGTCTAGAAGACAACATCTATCCTAGAGATGAAGACGAAGAAGTAACCATCTATGAAGCTTGTAATGCTCCAAATTTTGGTGCTAACTTTTGTGTATATTCAAGAAAATATGTAGGACTTTGAAGGTATATGAATCTGACTTAGAAATAGGAAGTTGAGAAAATAAAATGCAAGGAACAAAAGAAAGAAAAAAATATGTGTATTAGTACTTGAGCTCAAGACCTGATATTTAAATGTCTATAGTTGCATCCAGGTCCTCCTAATAGTTATGTTTATGCAAAGATAGTCACACATGCTTAATACCTATGACGTGAAAGAAAACAAATCTTTTTGATCTCGAGTCACAGAAATTCAGTGGTTACGTTGTCCGGTATACTAGGGTTGAGTTGGACGCAGCCGCTGCATCCTCCTGTTCGCGACGCTGCCGCCGTCGACTCATCGCCACCGTTACGAGTCAATGAGGATTTGAGGTTGCGATGCTAGTATCCACAGACCGTCTCGTAAAGTTGTTCCATCGCTAGCCAGGTACCCACCTACCAATTGGTTAGTTCTTGATTGTTTTGCAATGTCTTCCTTCATAGAAATTTCTGGTTTAGTGTGCACGGGCTGGATTTGAAAAGGAGTAGGTTTTCTAATCTTATTAATCTACAGTTTGGATCTGAGTGTTGGTATTACGTTCTTGTATAAGGTTTGGTTTGTTTCATTTCAGAAAATTGTTGGGATCCTAGTATGTATTAGGGAACTGTACTGTTTTTGCACAAATTAAATAGTCTATAACAATACCAAAGAGAATCTGTACGTGTGCTTGATGGAACCCAATCGATTGCTGCTTTGTAGTTGTTTGTGTCGTTAGTTGTTTATTAGATTTTGAGATATTCATGAAAGGGAGGGAGTCTACAGATTATCAGGAAAAGCTAGGGCTTTTGTTGCTACACATGCAAAGATAATATAGATGCAAAGTTCATCAGATTAACCAGTTTAGTAGAGTCGGGCATTATCTTTACGCTTTTCACAAAGTGTACGTGTAAAAACTTCCATCGGCGCCTACACCTCTATGTTGCAATGGTACAAATATTAGTTAGATAGATCTTTATCAAAAACACCACTCAGTTTTATAAACACGGCCTAAATTAGAGGTGTATGCAATTAGTACAACTGAATTATTTTAGAAATAGATATAGTTATTTTATTGAGAGCATGTGTCATTGTCTAATGAATGTAGATCAACATAAGCACCATGTTAAAAAAATTACCATTGCTATATCCCCAACCCCTCTTCTCTCTCTCCCTCTCTCCCTATCCCCTTCCCCTCCTCCTCCCACTCCCACTCCCTCTCCCTCTCCCTCTATTTCTCTCCCTCTCTCTCTGAATTACATAATGGTTGAGGAAGTCCTCATCAATGATAATCACCCCCTCCTAGGAGTAGTGCATGATTTTTGGTACCCGATGTCGTCTAGACTACATTTCATAGTATAGATGGATAATATTTGAACTTTTGTATTGGTGATAGATAAGCATGTTTTTTCTTGATATGAAAATCATGTTAATTATGCATGAACCTAAGATTGCACCATTCAGTCCAATACCCATGAGAAGCTGACTAATCTGTATATTATATACGGTACCGTTTGCAAATTGTGTAATTCCCTTCTTAAGATTTCGTGGCACACCAAACTGATTACATCACAAGTCGTGTGATTCCTACGCAAGATGTACAAGAGCTATTCCCTCATCCATATCCAACTTAAGAAAATGAAACTTCCACGAGCCTTTGGTCATACCACAACATATGAGGATTATTTTCATGAAAAGACACCTACCAAATTCCATTCTAAGCACCTCGAATTTACTACATATGAGGACCTCGAACTTGATGCCCTCGATCTCCTTAACCTGGAACATTGTTTGTCATCCATCTAGTTCCCTCCATGCACATGTGAATAGTGACCTACACAAGAAACGTCTAGGCATTATGTCGAACATATGGGTATCATTATGTCAAATAGATGGCTATCATCACTGATAAACAAAGAAGGTCATGTTCTACGTATTTGTGTGGAACATAACAGAAAAGACGACGAACTGTCGACCATCAATGTGCTTTGCGGCAGATGTGACCACAGCTAGCTATGGAGGCTGCTGGGTGGAACATAACAGAAAAGACGACGAAAATTGACCAGCAATGCGCTTTGTGGCAGATGTGACCACATTTAGCTACGGAGGCCGCTGCTTCACAACTCCCAAGCTTTTCTTTTTGCCAAAAAACCCACGGTGGCCTCGGCGAGCGCCCAAGTGAGTAGTTCCCTCCTGGCAACTATTCACTCGGTAGTGGATATGCACCTCTCGTCCGTCCCCAACCGTCGATGGTGGTAACATCGAACATGATGACACGGCCACATGTTGACTTGCATAAAGTGAGAAACCATCAACAAAAAGTAGAGTAGGTACCGACATGAAACTCATTTCTGATATGAAGGAGTTGGAACTGTCATTACAAAATTCAAAAGTCACCTTGAATAAATCCAACTGCAACTTTCTTGCCTTCTAAGATGTGCTCGGTAACATCCTGAGAGAGAAACAAAATTAATTAGAACATAGGGTACCCGTCTTATAGATTAAAGTGCATAATTTGCAGTGGTGTTCCTGGCACGACATGGTGCGCTGGTGGGTAGAATCTGAAGTGATGTTCCTGGCATTTATAAACCTCAAACATCGAACAGTACCTATCAAGTGTTACTTGTCAACACCTTCTCATTAATTTTTTTGTTTAGTTCTAGGGAAAAGAAATATTCGGTAACAATTATATATAGCTACATCAAACAACCACAAAATAATCTCGCATGCTATAAATGAAGTAACAATGAAAAATGGCATATTGAACAAACCATAGATCATATAGGCGGCTAGGGAAAACCTTCTAGCTCTACATGTTGTACAGTAATGCCGTAGATCATATAGGAAACCATGGAATTAAAAAAATATACACATTAGTATTGATCAAGAGCTCGAGAGCAAAGCCTGTTTGCAACCGTGTCTCAACAAATCTGGCCTCTTCCTCACAACCTTGAAAAAATTCCTGCATGTATATAGGCTGGGCTGGATTCGTTTGAAAATTTAATCGTCATGGCAGAAGCAAATGCTTCAAGCAGCTAAGATAATGTTATCCATAAAAATGGCTTGCTTCAGAGATAAGAGATTGGTGATGTAGTCAGACTGAAGGGAAATTCAAGGGTAAAGACAGATCCATCAGGCCTTCGATAAATTGGTAATTAAGAAAATTCAATCTCTTGACTAAAGAGTCTAGAGTCCACATATAACACATAATTTTAATTCAAGGACTGGCAAGTAAAAATAAAAGCCACGAATGTAACAAAAATTTATCAAATAATTACGTTTTGAGCGGTAGATTAAGGACCAAGGACCTACATCTAAAATGTAGAGCTAGAAGTAAGAAAAATAATGCTAGCCCTAATCAACAAAAGCTTCTTGTTATGGGACAAAATGATGATTAAAATCAGAAAACTGACTTGCTATGCATAAATCATATTACCTTCAAAGGAATACGGCATGAAATTTAATTGTAGATCTGTGGTGCCAAATTATGTATCTGAACTAATTGTTCTTTGAAACTCCTAGTACCAATTATGTCTCCTCGGTGAATGCTTTGAATCATCATAAAAGTTATTCTTACAAATAAGAAAGTGGGCTTTGACTTCTATGGTAAAGCCATCTTTCGTAAAGAACAATAATTGTGCCACACTGTAATGCTTTTCTACTGCACAAAAATCATTTCAACATTTAGCCCATGTATCTCATGTCAAATAATTGCACAAATATATATTTAACTTTCAGCGTTATACGAAGATTACACCCACAGTTTAGACAGCTAAACCAAAATATTTCCACTAAATGTACATACCTTTAAGTTGCCTGCTAGCCTATTCATGGACTTGTTATAAAATAACAATAACAATATATCTTTACTATAACATGATTCTTAACATGGATTACTAATTGAGAGGAGTATCACATCATATACCTGCATGAGGAGCAGCGCAACGATGGGATTGTTGCCTTCGCAAAGGGTCCGTGGATTTGAAATGAAGTCATAGTTGTGCGGGTACATTACGGCGGAGTACAACATCTAGCACATAGTCGGAAGCAACGAGTAACTCGGTGTTTGTCTAGCTTCAAAAGGTTCTTGGGCACTTCCACGACGACCTCGTCGTGATAACTCACCTAGAAATGGTATTACAAAGGAATATAAGACTGCAACCTTGTGAGTTCTTGTTAGCCTACCTGACCTCCTTAACTCAAGTGGTATCTAAAATTTCTCGGGTGTCTCTACATGTGACAATATAAAGATCAAGCAAGCACATATAGATCACCAAATTGCACCAAATGGAACTGAAAGAAAGCACATGTTCATAGAGTAGAAAAAACTACGTGAATAACTTCATTTATAGTGCAAATTACTTCTCTCTCACATGTTCATAGAGTAGAAAGCACATGTTCATAGAGTAGAAAGCACATGAAAATATGAAGTTAGTGAATGCTCGTTTTTATTTTTCGCAGGGTACCTTTACTAATTCATTTTTCCTTCCTTTGACCATCTGGGTAGCTTTATGTAAATATCCTAAATTGTCTTGGTTGGGACGTAATGACCATATATGATGGTTTCCTTATAATGTATTTACCAAACATAGTGCGATGTCTGCACGCATAACACTTTACTTCCATAAGAAAGTCATTATGGCATATGGCAAGTTCCAACAACTTTTGTTCCCAATGCAGGTTTGCAATACACATTAGCAAGTAGTTTATCAGTTATCAATATTAGACAAATATTTACCTAGATAGTCACTGATGATATTCTAGAGGCTATCTTGCTAAGCTATTGATAGCGGAATCATCACACCCATCCCTGCTTTCTTTTTAACAGTCTTATTATTCTTGAAAGTTCTCACCAGGGCGCATCAGTGCGCGTAAAGATGTCCACACAATTTGCTGTTAAATTTAACCATCTAGGGGTTAGAAAAAAAGATACCGGAGATACACTAAACTCGCAAGTTTTAGCGAGAGTATGTCAGCTGCTGCTTCCTCTCGCTTTCCCCATAGTAAAAGTTAGAGCCACATAATCACAAGGAATGACTCCACCAGCCTGTAAGAAAAGTCATCGGCAAATTACTAATCAAGGTCATTTCTACCTCTTCAATCTACGAACATGAATTTGGCAATATAATAATAATGCTCAAACTACAGTAAGTTCAGAGAAATATATTAATGGATAAATGACCTTCTGAGGTAGACGCTTGGGGACTAACATATGGTACAGAGGGCTGAAGGCGGCTGTAAACACCAGATCCCTCTTCTCCGTGTAGCATCTCAACATCAGTAACATGATCCCTGACGCGACCACAATACACCCTGTAGAATCGCAGCAAGCAAATACAATGAAATATCCGGCCTTGATCATCTCGAGGGGTCCAATAAAACCCCATCGCAAATTCGTCCGATTAACCGATGGATAATCGAGCTACACATAGGCAGTGGCCAGTGGCGGTGGTGGTGGTGGGGGGGGGGTGTCGGAAAAGTACCTGTGCGAGTCACTGCTGCAGGAGCAGCTAGGACACAAATCCAAAGGCATTGGCCAGCATCTCCCGCCCAAGATGGCGTTCATCGTCGTCGCATCGTCGGACACGGCCGCAATGATCTCAGACCACGACAGGCTAGAGGCGCTCTAGAGGGAGGAGGGCATCCGGATTGATGGTTCCCGGGCTGCTAGTCGCGGCGGGAGGGCGGTTGGGGCGGGCGGGGTGAGTGAGGGAGACGGGAGGGACGGCGGCGGCGGGAATTTGCGCTAGGTTTCATGGGAGGAGGTCGGGGCCTCAGGGGATGATGGGTCGAGGCTGGGGCCTCAGGGGATGATGGGTCGAGGCTGTTTTTCTTATTTTGACGTGCTATTTTTTTTGAGATGGCTGTTTTTTTGACGTGATGGATCGAGGCACGCGGCTATTATCTTCTTTTCGTTTTGATTCCGATGATCACTTATCGGTGGCAAAACAGCGTAATTAACTAACCGACAAACTAATGTACCATCAGATATAGATTGGACATCTCAGATGTTTACAATGTTTGATGTTTGAGGACGACCTACGATCACCAACTACCATTTAATAGTAAAGATTAGATTTTGAGATATTCATGAAAGGGAGGGAGTCTACAGATTATCAGGAAAAGCTAGGACTTTCTGGTTCATTATATCTAGGACAGATAGTGAGTCATAAACTTGTGTTGTACAAATTTTGCCTGTTTTATTTCTAGTCCCAAACGTGAGACACATCGGGTCTGCTGTATGAGAACCGTTTGTACCTGATTCCAGTGCTAATATAACTAGATTGCATTGCCATTTGTCGATGCTAGCTGAGAACACATCCTTTGGGTTTTTCCTAAAATCAAATGAAAGAAAGATAGAACGTGATAGCTCTTGTTGCAGTGTAACATGTTGATAGATTGAGTAGAGCTTTCTACACCTGCGAAATTTGGCATTCCAGGTTGTTTCATGATTTTATTTGTGAAGTATAGCGACAGATTCTTTGGGCGTATGATCAGTGTTGTATCTGCTCGTATGCTTATGTGATGATTTTTTTTATTGAGGCAGATGCATGTTTATATAACAAGTGATGGTAATTCTGGCTCGTACAAGGTTGAGACAAGTGCATGATGGGATAATACTTTGCATGATTCCCTTCACTTGACTTTTATTTTTTTAGCACTTATTTACTACGCAGTTGCTTTATATTGGTTTATATGTGTGGAAATGAAGTGGATACATCAAAAGATACAGTTGTGCTTGCATTTTGCATAGCATGATAAAGACAGTTGCGGTGACCCAGCATACCACTACATGATGTAGTACACTATAGTCATTGACATAACACCAATGAAACACCGTTAACTAGTATTACATTCCTCAGAGTGGTACAACAGAAACACAGCAGGTCCAAGACATGACTATAGATTAGAACTCGTCTCTTTACAAAAGATCCAGAGAACACTCAAGGTTAAAGAGAGAAAGAAACTTCTTACAAAGAAGAACCAGAAATAACAACTCGAAACTATCTAGCTAATAAGATTAGCATCTAAACTAATTGGCTTGTAATTGCTGTTATTGCAATGCTCTACAGAAGTAGGTTTTATGGCTAGAGAATCTACTGCTATCTAATCAGGAACTTCATCTTCACTTTAGTTGATGCACATGTTGGCTTTGTTGACTGCCTTGAAGAGATTGAGCTGTCGAGGATGTTTTCTTGAGCATAAACGCGTGTTGACGTCATCTTCAATGGCTTAGAACCTAGTAAGGGTTAAGAAGGTACAGTTGAGTATTGGCGTACTCAGCAAGTTCACTAAAAAGGAGTGTTTGATGCACTATCTCTACAGCCATAGACCAAAGGTAGGCAATGCAGGTTTGTAAACATTTCTTCAAAGGTTGCTTTTATTCTAAAAACTATGTCCGAAAGCCTTCATAGGTTGACCAGAACTTTCATGAAGTTCCTTTTCTGCCGCGTTCATAGCTCCTTCCCGGAACAGGGAGTAACATGTCACAGTTCTTACACTCTGCAGAGATGCGTCACTTTACCCATGAGAGACCTTAGCCTTGTTGCACATCCAAGTCATGAGCTTGTCCACATTTCCTTGGTATGGGGCCCAGTCTAAGATCTAAGCCAATCACTGCCCCTCTCGGCGACCCCACATGAAGACACAACCTCCCCAAGCAGATATACCTCCATTAACCCCCATATCGGCAGATATAACCCTGGCAACCCCTTGAAAACTCCAATGAGCAGATCATGTACCTAGCAACCCCCATATTGGCAGATATACCTCCGACAGCCCCTCACGGAAAGTCTAGACACCAATATCACGAGGAACTAGGAGTCCCACCCATCTGCTGAGTCCCCGCAAGGAAGCTACAACCTCACGATAAGGTCATCCGTCTATACGAAAGGAACAAGATTCAGCTGATTTCTCCATCCCATTCCAAATCTCATGGTTAACACGTAATATACGGCGCTAGAATCACTGACGACATTGATTGATCAAGTCCTAGATATTATGTTCCTTTACCACTGGAACTGTATCAATAGATTATTACCATTTGGTAAAATAATCCATAATCATATTATTACGAAAATAGTGTTTTCTGACTTTTTGAAATGCAGGTGATGACAACATTTGAGTTACAAGTATTTGATAGAAAATAACCAAAGGACATGAGCAAGTGTGAACTTGCCTTTTGTGATTGCAAGATTATGCACTCACAGTCTTCAAGATAATAGAAGATCCAAATTCTACAACCAGCATCATTGGTCCAGTAAGGACAAATATTTAAAGAAGTAAGATGCAATTATGCATAATTAATGTAATGCAGTTTGATAAACGTGAATCCCCGGAATAGTCGTATCTAATCTAGGGTCCGGAAACTAGGAATAGTTTCTTTAGAATGTGTTTCTCTTTTATACTAGCTTTACACTCGTGCTTCTTATTAAGGCTTGTGAGAGTGTGTGAAACAATATCTAAATACAACAAGTAGCATGCAATACTAAAGAACTCAAGTATGGAATGCTACATAGGGATTTCATAAAAGGGTTATTAATTCATTACAGTCTTTATACAAATACTCAAGGATTACTTTTAATATGTCTCAAAAGAATAACTTTTGAGGAAAAGATTACTTTACTAAGTAAAAGCATTTAAATATTAAAGCTAACACTTTACTGTTTTCTTACTAGTTATGAGTATTAATGAAGAAAGCAATAATCATTTAGAATAGCTATTTCCCTAGTAAGTGGAGACTTATATATTCTGAGTAAGGCATCTTATTATAGGTGGTTCACCTCTAAATGATTCCTAAAGGTAAAATGCAAGTGTTATTTCTTTTATAGGGTGGTGTTTGCTTAACTTTATAAGTGAATAAAATCATTTACTTATTTTAGAAGTAATGCTTATACCCTTTAAATATAGGACAAAGAATTACTTTAATTAATTAAAACTTTGTTTAGATTCAATTGGATTCTTAGGTTGGTAAGATAATTACTAGATATTATCTTGGTGATTTTATAAATGAGAAAATATTTTTGAGAAAATTAAGATACACTTAATAATAATTTTAGGATATACATCTTAAAATGATTAGATCTATTTTTACTTCACTTAAACATCAATTGAACTTGTTATTACACTGTTAGGCTTTAAACAAATAATGATAAATGCAATAGTAAAGATTTATATATATTTAATGAATTAAAATATAATAAAAGGGTTTAAATAATATTTATTAGACTTTAATCTTTTATTTTACTTCAATTATGAAGGAGGATATTTTTAATGTGTATAATTTATTTTTGTGATTTTTAAATAACTAGATATGATTTTTATAAGTTTTATCACTTTATAAATACTAAATAAATAATAAATATTTAGTTAAGTATCACAAAAATGTACAAAATAAGTTTATAAATGTATATTTTGTTAATAATAGTATATCCTTATTTAAGATTTATCCTTAATAGGATATTTGCTAATAATAATAATTATATAATTTAAGTTGGAAAATAAATATGATAATAGGTTTATATTACAAATTTTATTTTTCTAAATATTTTGATATATAATATATATTTTTATGAATTATAAAACAAAAGATATGATTTTTATAAAACTTAATAAATTTCTGGAATTTATTAAATGTTTTGTTGCATCATAATGACATCAACATGACATAGTACATGCGGTTCAGACTTTTTATACCCAACCAGTTGTACCCTAAGCCACTGACTCGTGGGGCCTATGCCATGTCATATCCATAAATTTATTTATTACAAAAAATGTTACTAAAGATAAAAATAAAAGAAAAATATATAGGACAACATCATGACGTCAGGGTGACGTCATCAATAGGTATCTCCCTCCTAGTGGAGGATGGACTCGACGATGTGGTCCTCGTGGAGTCCCACCGAAGGCACTGCGAGATAGAGAAGACCAAGGCGGACCTAGGAGTGGTGTTGCCACCCCTTTGTGGTCATCGGAGGTACTCCGACGACCAACATCTGCGGTGGTCAACGAGGTGCACGACGCTGCAGCATTGCAGAGTGAGAGGGAGCGAGCGGAGGGTACAAGGAGATGCAGAATCTCACCCTGGTGATGATGGTGAGGACAGTGAGGCATGGAGAGGTTCGATGGCAGTGAATCAACGACAATGGCCATGGTGGCCGGCGAGATGCCGAGCCAATTCCACGTCGCTCGTTGCGCGCCTGCTGGCGAAACCTGTCGGAGACGAACAAGGAGATAGCGACGAGCTCTGTGGTGCGTTCAGGTAGGCCAGGGGAGGCTCCCATGGCGACAGCAGAGCTCCCGTCCAAGCTAGGGTTTCGGTGGGGAAATGGGTTTGCTCTAGAGGGCGAGAGAGGAGATGAAATTGGTATGGGAAGGTAGAGAACGACGTGGCGGTCTGATCTGCTCCTCCCAACAACGACGGTAAGTATCGTAACGCGGTGGAGCATCGACGGTGGTAGCACGAACACGCAACTGCTTCACCGTCGTCGAAGAAGACGATGAGATGAAGGGGTATTTGGGCTAGGCCGGTGTTGGGCTTTGGCCGAGCGAGCAAAGGGTTGTTGGGGCTTCACGCGGGCGCTAGGTGCTGGGCCACGGGCCAAAGCTGCTGCACTGCTTTTTTCATTTTCTTTAACGTTTTCTATTTTTGGTTTTTACAAAACCTTCTAAAATATGAATTTCTTCAAGGATTCAAATATCCAAAGAATTTGTAGGTCATAAATATTATTGTACAAAGCAATTATAACTATTTCCTCTGCATCTCTTATTGTATATAAAAATATTCATAACTATATGAAGGTACTTTTCATTAGAAAACATTAATATGAATTAGGGTTTCAGGTATTTATTTCCTATATAAAAATCTTATAAAAACGACTTTGTTTACACCATGATACTTATTATGGTAATGATATAAAATGGTGAATGATATATAGGACTCTACTCATACTTAGCCTCATAAAGGATTATCTAAATATATTACAAGGTATTAAACCCTGTGTTTATAACACGGTGATTTGAATTCCCTAGTTCTCAAGGTTGGATGATTTCTTATACTCCCATTCCATTACAATGTCTTCACAACCATTCTACTTACTTTCAAAGTAGGCATGGATCACTTCTTGATCTAGTTGTTCATTACTTCCTTAGGTGTGGTTAATGTTTTGATAGAAATTTATTATATAATGGTGTACAACCCTTATCATTCATGTGGCACAAGTGATCTGAATGCCCAACAACATCTATTTAGGGTTTCTAATTCCACACTTATTATGGACTATAGAGGATACATTGCCCTCAAGTTTCTTAGTGAATGTTGCTAGAGATCAAGATTCAAGGATTGGTCCATAATTTATAATCCTGAATGATCTCTCAACTTAGAGTGAGCTATAAAGCTTACTTCTTAATGTGGTCTTGATGATCCTATGAGACTAGGTCTTTATTAGGGTATAAGACAATCAGGTGGACAAGGCTTCCATCAATACACTCTCAACTGGTATTCTACTTATCTCTTAGACATTTCATTTTACTAAGAGATACTACCCCTTGTCTTCCTAAAAATAGGAATTGGTTTAACTACCCTCTTTATTCTAGGATTATAAACAAAGAGGTAGACATGGGTCTTGTCATGGTTTGATATGATCTTGGTTAAAGGTTTCTCAAGAACTCCTACATTAATACCTCACTAAGCTTATCTTTAGATAAGGAATTCCTTTCCTAAATATACTCTATATCTCTCTCTTATCTTATTCACAAAGATCACATCCTTCTGAATAAGTTAATTATCTAACTCCACCATATCAATCATCATATGATGACATGGTCATGTCACTTCAACATTACTCCTTCTTCATTCTTCTAGTATATATGACTTCCATTTTTGAATTACCTCTGAGGAAGTCATTCATCTAATCGGTTCTAATTTCATTAATCCACTCTTCTAACATTCTTCCTTTACTGCATAACTTGCACTTATTAATTACCCTTGATGAATCCATCAATGTAACTACTTCTACTCCATCCATAAACTCCTTTATAATAACCTTTCCTCTAATTTCAAGGCTTGCAAGATTATAGTTCTCTCTATGTATATATCACATGTGATACCAAACCTCTAGAATGGGTATGGTACTACTCCCATAATACAAGTTTTTTCTTGTATTATCTTGGTTAAGCTACTATACTTCCAACTACTCCATACAACTTATGTTATATACTTCATCATACTCTAGCTTGACTTCTCATATTCAAGCTAGATTATTCAGCTTACTAAGATTTTGCCTAATCTGGTATACTCACAATACTTCTTTATCAACTGGTCATCTATTCTTAAATGACTCGAGAATAATGACCACCATCATTTTCTTATGCTAAGCTTAGGCTTCTATTTGACTAATCAAGATCTATTATCACTAAGTAATAGACTTGTACTAGTATCTCTATAAGACTTATCTTGTTAAGGAAGCTTACTCCATATTTATATCTACTTGGCTTAACAAGATTATTATTGGACACTCTAATACTACTAGCTTCCTCATAGCTTCATGATCACTAGCTTAACTCTTGGGTTTAGGTGCTTCTTCTAGTTAACTCACCGGTGAGCTATCTCCTCCAACATCAAATGGTTTGATCACCACTAAAGATCTCATACCATTGATGATGGCACACTCTACCATATCGAGTTCTTTCTTCTTATTAATTCACTTAAGATCTTTGGAAGGTCAATATAATAGGTCAAAGTTAAGAGTCAATAAGTGCTAGGTCAAGAATTGATCACACACATTGATGATCAATAGACACTAGGACTTGGTTAAATAGGAATGTCATCTCTTAATATGATATTAAGGGTATGTGCTGGATGGTCTTGGCTTTACTTCCCTTTCTACTCTATTTGTGATAAGAGTTAATGTTTAAGAACTACCATGATACCCATGGTAGGAATAACTATGGCAAACAAGTGTTTCAAGATTTAGTTATGGGGTTTCATTACTTAAGTTAGATACTTAACTTGGTATTCACGGTTTGTGGTAGATAATACCTTGATATCATCTTTAGAATATTTAGTATTCATCCTTGAGTTGTTGTATGGAATACCATGTAATGATCTCTAGAAGATCTAGTACTCCTTATTAAGTAGTGTGCTGTGACTTAGTTTTATTACATTTGATCTACCCTTAGATCAAATTATATTACCCAAAGATAAGGTTTTAGCAAAGGTCACATTGTAACTGATCGCAATAAACTTGATGATCTACTTCAGTTCCACCAAGTTAAGATAAGTTGCAATCAGTTTAACAAGTTTTTATTTAAAAGCGCGAAAATTATCTAGATTTTCTATTCATGAATGCAATGCACATACCTAATCTTAGCTTATTTCCAAGCTCTAATGCTAGGATGTTACAGACTCTCCCCCTTAAAATAAACTTCATCCCCGAAGTTCATACTCTCTTACATTTCGAAATGAGGTGTTGACTTGTATTGATCACGGCATTTCTTAACTCCAATGTGATCATAACCAGGGATAATTGTGGTATCCCATCTCCAAATTTTTTCCTTGAATTCTCTTCATACTTGACAATATCCACTATTGCTTCTAATTTATCCTATGGTTTCTTTTACTATAAGCTCTTGGATTATTTCCTTATAGTCCTATTTAGAATTGGTTGGGGACACATTTTGTCCATTCCAATCTGGTTTTCCTATTACACTACACCGGTCTATTTTCGAATCCTCTCTTTACTCTAGAGGACAACTTACGAGTGGTTTCCCCTTTATAAGTAGTCCATGAAAGTTAGCATGGTTTATCTCCTTCCATGATTCATCCGGACATACTCTCGGAAATACTTTATAATAATGGCTTCTTATAACCTTATGAGAATAAGGCTTAATCTTATCATCGCTTAGTACTTCTTCTCCACCTTTAGTCATAAAGTTAGAAAACAACACTTCAGTGTTTATTGTTTACTCTCCCCCTTGGGTTTCCTAATGGTCTATAAACTACATGTATAATACACATTAACTCAATAGTTAGGATATCGGTGTCTGTCCAACTTATACTTTACCTCTACAAGGTCTCATGAAAAAAATCTACGGTATACCCACGCAATTGTGGATCTCCGAAATGAATCTTCCAACATCCTTTTTTAAAATCCTTTTAGACGTTCTCTCGTTGGTAAACCCGTTTTTGTGAAGCACCTCAAAATACAATCTTTAATTGTGTACTTCTTTAGATCTAAGTTAACTTAGGCCAAGTTTTATGCTCTTTAAATCATACAAATATGACCTAATTAGCTAAACCGCTAGGATACTAGTTATATATACCTAGCTGCGGATCCTTCTAGGTGTATGAATTACCCTACGGGTTTTCGACTTACTATTGGCATTCTCTCCGAGTTGTCAGAGCTTGAATACCACTTTTCTTCCAAGACTTCTTATTTGCTCCCTTTCATGTTACTTCCATGATCTTGGGCCAACTACTTCATTAGCTTCTGAGCAACATCACCTATCTTGAGTGAACTTAAATTCATTCCTTCATGCTGCTGCATATCTTTTTTGCATTAACAATCCTTCTTATTGCTAGCTCGTAATGAGTTGGGATTGATCCATCCCTCAGAATAGAATTGATACTCCTTATATTTGGCTTCACTCTTCATGCAAGTCTTCACCTTGATCTTTGGAACTCATCACTCTCTTACACGAATTCCCTTATCTATCTAGATCTATAACATCAAGTAATAACTTGATGATGCGACATGCATTTGCACATCAAGTCAAACTTCATGTACAGATCTAGTCAATCAAGAAGAACCAAGAAAAAACAAGAAATCCAAATGTGGTACATATAACACACATTATTCTTAGCCCGTAATATAGTAGTTGAGTAAAATATCTCGAGAATGCAGGCTGAGTTGTGTAGTATGTGACACCTCCTAGTATAGGTTTACTTTATGATACTTAGGACTTAGAGGTCAAACTACTCCTTGTCTCAATATTTACCCAAACTGCCCAATTGCAATTGGATAATTGTGAGAAAAGTAGTCTCACTTTGGTTCTAACTAACCTCTTACCTTTCTTTTGGAACTACGAAAGACTACTAATTTTCCATTCTATCGTAAACTATCCTCACATGATCTCTAAAAACTACTAACAACATTGTAGTTACTACCTTAATCCAACAATTATCGTAATGTTATAGTACCTATGAATTCTATCATAGACCTAAACTATTCTTTACTTACTGTTGTTACAAGATTTTTTACTAAGTACTTGTCCTAATTACAAACTTATCATAGTCTCGAAGCTATTCTCACCATGAACTTGTTAATATTTACCTTGTCATCATGACTGAAGAGCTAATCTCACCATGACGACTCTTCTTCATAGCTTACTATTAATGATTCAGAACAAAATTAAACTTCATCACGTAGAATTCTCAAGTGAATTCCACATGATTACTTCCCATTACATCTTATACATGTTATAATGGTCTTCTTTATGTGGTCTATCATTATCAACTAATGAATAGATTCTGCTGCTTCACATGGATTCTAAATATAGACTCCATCACTAATACTACTCCACGCGATATGCTTATCTTAGCCATCATCTTCTTTGATATTTCCACTTACTTAAGATATCTTAGTGGTATTATACCTATTTAGAGCTACACTCAAATGACATTTCTCTAGAGAATACATATAACTAATCCTTAAGAAAGATGAAAAAGGCATCCAACTTAAGTGTGACAAGGTTATCCTCAAATGGATACCCATCACAAGTTGTAAGAACATTTGGTTTAGATAAGATGGCTTACTATAGTCACTATCCAACCTATAGATCTCCTAAAAGGGTTTTAATCCTAAGGTCAAAGCATATGCTCTGATACCAGCTGCGGTGACCTAGCATACCACTGCATGATGTAGTACACTATAATCATTGACATACCACCAATGAAACACCATTCACTAGTATTACATCCCTTAGAGTGGTACAACAGAAACACATCAGGTCCAAGATATGACTATAGATTACAACTCGACTCTTTACAAAAGATCTAGAGAACACTCTAGGTTAAGGAGATAGAAAGAAACTTATTACAAAGAAGAACAAGAAATAACAACTCGGAACTATCTGGCTAATAAGATTAGCATCTAAACTAATTGGCGTGCAATTGTTGTTATTGCAATGCTGTATAGAAGTAGGTTTTATGGCTAGATAATCTACTGCTATCTAATCAGGAACTTCATCTTCACTTTAGTTGATGCACATGTTGGCTTTGTTGACTTCCTTGAAGATCTTGAGCTGTCAATGATGGTTTCTTGAGCATAAACGCGTGTTGATGTCATCTTCAATGTCTGATGCGTTGCTAACGTATCTATAATTTTTTATGTTCCATGCTTGTTTTATATCTACTTTCTTATGTTTTGTCCACACTTTCGAGTACTTTTGCACATTTTCTGGAACTAACCTATTAACAAAGTCCACAGTGCTAGTTGCCTTTTTTCTGCTGTTTTTGGTTCTAGAAAAGCCAGAAAATGAATATTCTCGGAATTGGACCGGACAAAAGCCAAAGTCGATATTTTCCCGGAAGACTCACGGAGCCAGACACTACTAGAAAACAGATAATCCGTGGCGCACCTATTTTCCCCTTCCGTGGCGCACTAGGGGTGCGCCACGACTTCTACGCTACGACTAAAAAGTGCCCGTAGCGCACTGCCAGGTGCGCTACAGGTATCTCAACATAGTAGTGGCGCACAACGCAGCGCGCTACCACTGTTTTTCCTGTGGAGCATGACAAGTGCGTTGCTAGTATGTAGTTAGTAGTAGCGCACTGCCTGGTGCGCCACTACGGTTATTCCTATGGCGCATGACGTAGTGCGCTACTAGTAGCTGACCAGGTGCGCCACTAACAACGTATATGTGCGCCATGGCTTAGCTTTTCAAAAAACATAAAAAAAATACTCAATACAGATGATATTCAATACAGATTATATACAATACAGCTGATATACATAGATATAGAGTACATAAATAAATACACAGATATACACTACAGAAATAAATACACAGACAAGATAGAATCACATACATATAGATAAGTCACATATATAAATACACAATATAAGTTATATTATTTCGATCAAGTTACAAAGTAGCTAGTGATGACATGAATACATGTCTCAACCAAGTTAGAGCTCGCGGAAGCTCGCCTAGACATCTAAAGTAGGAACATGCATGACAGACAACCAAGGACGATAACCATCACCGCGGCGGAGGTATAGGTCTTCATCCGATTCCTCGTCCTAACTCCCGCTAGATAGCGCGCGTATCTAGCTTCCGCCTCCGCCATAGTATTGTACCCTTTGTAGCTATTGCCGCTAAAACGGTGCACCTGTCTCCGGCAGTCTTGCCAATCATCATAGACTCCAGGAACCCGTCCCTTGTACACAACGTACCACGTCATCTAAAAGTTGGCAATAATAATTAAATGATGGTGAAAAAACAAGTAAAAGTCGCATATAAAGATATACTTATCAAATAAGGTAACAAAGTAAGCAAAAAATACCAAGTAGTAGCATCTACATGTCGACACACACAAGTACACGTGGGGATAAAGAACTACAACTAGACCAACACATCAAGACTTTTGGCTCGGCTCAGGGAATGGGAGGACGCCTTATTTCGTCATGAACGCCCTATAGTCACCCTGCATCTTTAGGCGATCTACTACGTCACGGTTATTCGGGGGATTGCCTCCGTAGAAGACCCCCCTAAAGTCATGACATCACGGCTGATGATTGCCCCAAACTGTTGCTGGATGCGATACATCTCTTGTCTAATATCTAATTCATTGATCCTGGCCTTGACTTCGGCCCACCGTTTGAGATGATCTGGCAGCGTAGAATTCTGTTGCTCTAGTAGGAACGCCCTCATGTGATGGAGTGCATATTAGACTTCCTTCTGACTGCCTGCCGGCTGCTTCACGCAGGGGAATTGCGTCACATGGGTGAAGACGTGCCTGCCAAACTTGAGCTTCTTACGCACGAAGGTGGCGCCTTCCGCTGAGGCATAGCCGGTGAGAGCATCATCCAGAACTTCCTTGATCTTGTCATAGTTTTTCTTCTTCTCTTGACTCCCTAAGTCGAAATACGTGGCTTGCGAATGTTTCGGCGACAAGCAGATGAGTGTGTAGTGTTGATCTCTGCGCAAAACAATTCAAACAGAATGTGTTGGAAAAAGAATGATGAAAATCTAATAAACCATGTTATGGCGGCGAGTGAATAATGACTTACTCGGGAAAGAAAGGCACGAGAATGTATTCCTTTGTCTTGTTCGCCACCAAGATTCCTTGGAGGTACGAGGCCACGAATCGCCGTTCAATGGCGCTTCCCAAGCAGCCATCACACATGTAGTAGGGGTCCACTATAGCGATGCCCGGGGTGTTCTCTCTAATGATCTGAATGGCCAGGCTGAGAGAAAACAGGCGTACCATGGTATAGTGCAGCGGATACAGGTGGAACACATTGAAGATGTCGTCAAACCGCAGGAAGAACAGATCCGCGGGGACATTATCAATGAAGCCCAAGCCTCGTGGCACCTTAACCACGAATACCGGGTGCGAGGGATCTTTCTCTGCAAGAAGGTGTCTCTCTATCGTCAGCACACCGTCATGCACACTAAGTGGCGAGCCTGAGCAACTTCTTAGTTAGCATGGGCTCACCCGCCACATGCATCCTCCACATAATACCCTTTGGTCTTGGTGGCCCGTCCTGAAACCTGATCGGATTCGCAGTTGATGCCACCGGCTGGCTCGAGCCGCGAGATTTTCTTTTGATGGTCTTCTTGCCTTTTGGGAAGTGGGTAGGCACCGCAGTCTGAGCATCGATCGCCCTATGTAGTGTGTCAGGGCTTAGAACAAAGGGCCGGTTGGATGTATCCGCTGGCTCGGTGAAGGTGCAAGCTGGAGACGTCTCCTGAGAACCAAAGAGACGTTTGTTGCAAGTGGCTTTCTCTGCGGGGCCACCAGCTGGGTCTTCGTTTAGGTCGCCGGGGAAAATATTAGTGTTGATGAAATCATCGAAGTAATCTTCGTCATCCTCGTTCGGATCCTGCGCCTTGGTCGTGTCAATATGACCAGCCGAACAATCGCGTGGAGGTGACGGTGTGGGGGTCTTGCCATGGGTTGGCGCTGGCATGACATGCAGTGTTGTTGTCTGTGGGGTGATGGCCCCGGCCGTCCCCAAACGAATCATGATCTTTGGCCAGAGCAGGAATAAGCCGAAGCAAATTCTGAGGACAGCCGACTCTTCTTCATCCGCTCCTGGGGGTTGAATGGGAGGTTCCAGGTCATCGCAGCCCCTAGCACCCGGATAATTTGAACCCTATGCACGCTATCTAGCATCGGCTTTGAGTGGAACGTGCGGTGCAATGGTTGAATGATGGTACCCTTGGCAACATCTCTCAACTCGTTGTTCACGAAGCTTAAGAGAGTGCATGGAACATCTGTTTGTGAACAACATGTATGGCATTAAAAAGATGCCATAAGAGTAATCAATGGCAAGGCGGTAAAGTATTTGGTTACCGTGATGGCGTCGAGCTCGACTAATGTCGAGGCACCGCATACGACGACGGGCGTGCAAGAGACGGAGGGGCTGCTTGATGCCACGGTGCCGGCCACCGATGTATTCTCCCTATCAGTTGCATTAAGCTCCGGCGCCGCTGTGATGGCAGGGGGAGTCACGAATGCTTCCGGTGCCGCCGTGCTAGCGGGCGGAGTCACAAATGATTACGGCGCCGCCGTGCTAGCGGGCGGAGTCACGAACACATAAATCACCGGGATCACTAGCGCCGCATTGTTTGAGTGGCTACTGACCATGCTTGGAATCGGGCACGGCCCTTGTCGACCACCCGCACTCCAGTTCGCTATTGACTCCACCAAGGTAGGAAGGATGGAGGTGAGGGTGATTGCCAGGTTGTCTTGGATGATCTGCGGGATCCACGCCACTTGTTCCTTAAGTTCCTGAACCTCGCGGTTTTCCTCGTCGCTCCTTCCCTCCACACGCGTCTTCGGGGGTGGACCAAAATGATCCACCCAATTCTTAGCCCCGAAGCCGGCCAGACGGCCAGCCGACGATGGCTTCTTTGTAACCTGCGTGATTTTCTTGGCCCGGTTCATCTTCCTGTTAAAAGGGTTATCCCACCGGGTGGCCGCCGTCGACCCGTGGGATGAGGAACCATGGGATCCCTGACTAGCAATTTCCTCGTCCTGCTGAAGAAGTAACGTGAACCGTTTAGAAATTCGACTTGATCGATTATAATGTAATTGACTTGATCCGCGGTAATTAAATTACTTACCGCAAGAACCTCGAAGTCCTTCACCTTAGTTTCCGCGGTGAGTTCTTTGGTTTTGGGGTCCACATGGTAACGAGTCCTGATGAAGTTTCGAAGCTGCTTGTTTTCGAATTTCGAAAAGGGGTTAGGTATCCCCTTAGCTCTATACTCGTCGTCCTCCTTATCCCATTTGGGCTCCGCAGCTCTGTAACCACCAGATCTGAGATGGTGGTGACCTATATTCATCTCCTACAATTCCGTTCCCCACTTACTCGAGGCCTTGGCTGCTCCGGAGGTGCACTTGGCCTTGAACTCCTGGAATTGATCTTCGGTTATCTGCGGGTCAATCTTCTGGATCTCCGCGAGACTTTTCTCTTCTTTAAATATCTTTTTCTTTATCCGGGTTCTCCAACTGGCCAGGGCGGTGCTCATCCTCGTGAGGGCGGATTTATTTACTTCATTCCCATGATAATCTGTGTTCCGATACTGAAGGGGGAACTTGTATCTTGCGTGCAGCTTCTCGAAGAGGAGTGTGCGCAAATGGCCATTATCATTATGCCGTAGATTCTCGGTGTTGATTGAGATGGTGGTCTAGGTGATAGCCGCCACTTGCCCACCATACCCTTTGACCACATGGTCGGGCGCCAAAGGAACCCCTTTTGGGCTCACTTCGGTAATTTCCTCTCTGACGGTGCCGACCGTGTTCGGGCGCCTTTCCTTCTTCTTCTTAGGCGGATTACTACCACTTGTTGTGCCCTCGCCGCCATCTGTGGTTTCATCATCGCCGTTCCTTCGGCCACTTCTACTTCCTCGGCATCTTCCATCTCATCGGCGTCGCTCTCGGAAGGGTTGTATTCTTCATCACCCTCTGTCATTCTTTCTAGCCGCTCGACCTCCTCCCAGAATGACAAGGGTCTGTTTTGAGGTCTCACTTCTCCTTCAGCATTGATACGCTGAGAAGATCCAGCCTCGTCGTTGTCACACATGTTTGCACTAATAAAAGGCAAATAATGGTTACTAAAGTGCGTGGAAAAATGCGGCATGATCATTGCTCATTTTTGTTAAACTAGGAGTGCCCGATTTCTACCGAAACGGAAGTTAATCAACATTTCGGCGAAAATCGGGACTCATTTCATACAAGCACCTGCATACAAATACAACTAGGCAGGGTATTTTCCTGTATATAAGCCTAACAGCAGACCTGGAGCACCTGCATATAAGCCTAACAGCAGACCTAGAGCTACACAAAATAATGCGTTAGTTCCACTTAGACTTGAATTAGCGGATGCAATGCAGCACTGAGAGATTCATGTTCTACTGAAAGAAAAAAGAAAGATGCAATGCATGTTCCATCTAGATTCAGCAAACTATAGTACAGCTACTGTACATCAATTGTAACAGAATATGAATCAGTATAAAGTGTCTTAAAAATAATAGATCAGCACAACTACTGTACATCAATTGTAACTGATGCTAAGATTGCTACTAGTATGTGTGTCCTTGTTGATATTCTGTCACTCTTTGCTAAAGCTAAACTCTTTCCGAGCCTGAAGCGAACTGGCAGTAATGGTTGCTAGGTCTTTTAATGAGGAATGTTCATCTATTGTCACTGCTGTTTTTTGGGGTGCCTACGGGGTATATAGTGAGCGAGACATTAACATTATAGTTAAATATGTGAGGCTGTCAAATGATAAATAAGGTTAGATTTGTGAACAAACTAACTTAACTGTGAGTGCAATTAATATTTAATACAATCTGCCAAAAAGAACTTGTATATTGTCATGCATAAAGAAAAAGAATGCCCTCATCATGTTATAGTTAGATTATACATAATCCTAAAGCACTTCATTGCTCTATTCAGAGATGGAAATTGTTTTGCAATTCTCCCCTTTATAATAAACCTTTATCGATCATCCACTATATGAAACTAGTTTGAAGTAGTAATTAGTATCCCGTTCTTACTTTTTGCATTTACATGAAGTCTAACTTGCCCACTTGCTTGTTCTAGAAGTATCACTGATATAGCTTTTGATGATATGATGTATAATACTGCATTATATGATCATACAAACAGAACTTTGTTTTGATACGTTGATATATTAATCTGCAGTTCTGTCTCTCTATGATGCCATGATTCGAGTGGATGGAGCCAGTTGTGGATGCGAACATGAAAGCATATTCGCAATGCATAAGAACCCCCATTGAGTTCAATTGAACCAATCTAACACCAATAGCATAAAAATTTGACAACATAACAGTGTAGCGCACTACTTGACTACATTGCAAATGTGGGTGTAAAGAGATTCAGTTCCCATCATCAGAAGTTGTCACATTTATACCCTGACTTACTAAGATAAATAGACTGCTAAGCTGAATTTTATTTGATCCAGAGTGCTTATCCCAATTCAGGAGAGAGAATGCCCATGAAATCTTGCAGTCACTAGATATAATAGCTTATCAAATCAATCAATCAATCACTAGAGAGAATGCCCATGAAGTCATGCAATTCAAATGAAGTACACGGCAGAAACAAAACAATCAATCTACTGTAGCCTATCAAATCAATGAGTAGTATTTTCAAGTTGAAGAGGGGGACGACGTGCTTGACAGGGAGCTTGTCAAGTAGCATCTCGAGCTCAAGGGAGACGTCGTTGAGCCCCATCACGAGTTCATGTGCTCGGAGGAGGAAACCCTAGAGAGGGGAGAGAGGGAGAGAGGGGAGAGGGGACGCTCACCTCAAAGACGACGACGATGAAGAGCGCGCGGACGATGACGAAGAGTGCGGACGGAGCTCCTCCACGGACGCATGGCGGCCTCCTCTCCTCCTCCACGGACGCGGCGACCACCTCTCCTCCTCCTCGGACGCGGCGGCCTCCTCACATCCTCCAGGGACGCGACGGCCTCCTCTCCTCCTCCTCGGCAGGCAGCGGGCGAGCGGCGGAGGCGGCAGATCGAGCGGCGGAGGCGGCAGATCGAGCGGCAGAGGATAGATGGGAGATGGGAGATGACCGTGCGCAGCACAGACGACTTGTCATGACACACCGTAGCGCACTAGGTAAGGGTGCGCTACGGCTAAGTGTCATGTCAAGTCAAACAAAAGGCTGCCGCCCCGTTAGTTGACACTAACACTTGCATATCCCACTGGTTCCGCCCTAGCTATGTACGCTCACTAAACCTGGAGCACCCAGGTTCGAATCCGGGTGCCCCCATTTTTTTTAAACTACTTTAAAATGTTAAAAAATATCCCAAAAATTATGTAAACTATATAAAATATATGTTATATGATTTATATGACAAAAATGGTACATATATATCATCAAAAGTGGTACAAAAGTGATTCAAAGTAGAAAGAAATTAAATAATAATGTGTCCATTAATAATATGCCATCCATATGCATCAATACAATCTTTTTTGAGATAGCGTTTTACAATCTTTTTTCTCTTCTTTGTCGCGGTTGAATAATTTAGCCCTGGCACTTTTATGTTTCTTCGCTCGAACAGGCAACCTTTTTTGGGTAAGGTTGTCCTTTTTCTTCTTGTGATGTATGTTTTTTCGTCGTAGTCGTCGTCATCTTCAATCTTTGGATCACCGTATTGGTCGAAGTCTTGCTCGTTGACGACTCCATCCATTCTGATGATGTTTCTTTTTCCTCTCGTCACGACAACACGGCTAGGCTTTGTCGGGTCAGTAATAAAAAACATTGGTCCACTTTGCTAGCCACTACCCACGGTTCATTTTTCGCGGCGACGTGCGCACTGGCGGCCTTGGATTTGGCTGCTTCGGGTATTAACATGGTTGTGAAATACCGGTCTTCTCATTCGACGCTCTTGGCCCATCTGACACGGAACATCGGCACCTTTTCTCCACAGTAGTCAAGCTCCCAGATCTCCTTGATCCTTCCGTTAAATCTTTCCTTCATGTTGTCATCGGTGTAGAATTCCGATGTTACGCCTGAGTTCTGATAGTCACACTTGTTGTCCTTTTCCTCCGTGTAGAATGTGTAGCGGTTGATATCATACGCCTGATAGGTCACCAGGTTGTGCATGGGTCCATGCGACAAGGTGAATATGATGTTTTCCTCCGCAGAATGCGATTGCAGGGGATTATCTAGGAGCGTCTGCCTAAACCAACGCGTGAAATCTGAGTTGTGCTCTTTGATTAGTTCTCCCAGTGTCCTCTGTATGCCCTGGTCACTATACTACTTCTCGATTGACCTTTTGTGCTTTTGTACCCAAGGATCGACCAGTTCTAAATGTTGTAGCGCGACTAGGTTTGCTCTATCAAAGTCTGCGCGTCGACAATCGTAGTCTGCATGCAGTACGTGACGACCCTCTCGGTGACCCGATCCATCGAGCTTGCCAAGGTGCCTATTGACGGGAAGACCGACAGGGTTCTCGATGCCTAGATAATTCGTGCAGAAAGAGATGCACTCTTCGGCCAGAAAGCCCTTGGCTATGCTTCCATCTGGACGGGACCTGTTGCGAACGTATCCTTTGATGTGTCCGTTCATCCTTTCGAACGACATCATGCTGTGGAGGAACATCGGCCCGAGTTGGATGATATCCTCCATGATATGGACCAGCAGATGCACCATAATGTCGAAGAATGCGGGCGGGAAGTAGATCTCGAGCTCGCATAGTATGACCACGATCTCCTCTTGTAGCCTCCCGAGCTGTTTCACGCCAATTGACTTTCGTGAGACGACGTCGAAAAACTTGCAAAGCCCAAACAATGTTTCTCAAACATGCTCGTCCATTATACCTCGTAGTGCAACTGGAAGTATCTGCGTCATTAGCACGACACTGTTGTGAGACTTCATCCCACTAAACCTCTGCTTAGCCTCATCTAGGTACCTTCTTATCTTGCCAGCGTAGCCGTAAGGAAATTTGACTCCTAGAAGGCACTTGAAAAACAGTTTGATCTCATCCTGGCTTAGTGTGAAGCACGAAGGGGGCAGTAATATTCGTTCTTCTTGACCTTTTTACCCTTTCGACGACCTTGTGTCGCCTCCGACTGATGATCATCGTCATCTTCCTGATCATCAGGAGTAGGGCATCATCTGTGAAGATCCTTCTGGATGCGCATGAATATCAAGTCATTCTTGCTTTAGGACCATCTTTCGTCCTATCTGGCATGTTGATTAGGGTGGCGACTAGAATTTCGCTCACGTTCTTTGTGATATGCATGATGTCAAGGCTATGAGGCGTGCGGAGAAACTTCCAGTATGGCAACTCCCAGAAAACAGACCTTGTTTTCCATACCTTCATCAACGGCTTGTCTTGCTGCCTCTTTCGCTTCTTTCCCGGTTTAGGACACTCTTTCTAGTTTTTTTCAGCAATTCATCCACTTCTTCACTGCTCCTCCGCTCTGGGATTCCTCGGGTCTCGGATTTTCCATTGAACAGATCTCCATGTTTTCTCCATGCATCATTCTTTCCAAGCCACCTTCGGTGCCCCATGAACATGGTTTTCGAAGACCCTGTATCTTTCTCTAGTTGGAGATAGGTCGTGTTATCCATGCACCTAACGCATGCGTAGAATCCTTGGATAACCTGCCCCGAGAAATATCCGCAACCTGGATAGTCTTGCACCGTAGTGACCAACGCGGCTCTCATAGTGAAATAATCTTGTGCGACAGCGTCATACGTATTGGCTCCGGATTCCCATAACATGGCTAGCTCCTCTTTCAACAGCCCGAGATATAGATTGATGTCGGTACCAGGTTGTTTTGGCCCTTGAATTAGCATACTCATTTGTATGTACTTCTTTTTCATGCACAACCAGGGAGGGAGGTTGTACATACATACAAACACGGGCCAAGTGCTGTGCGTGCTGCTCTGGCTACCGAACGGATTGAGTCCATCAGTGCTTGCACCTAGCCTGATGTTTCTCGAACCTCCACCGAATTCTGGGAATTCGAGATCTAATGCTTTCCACTGGCTACCATCTAAAGGGTGCGTCAGCAGCTTGTCCTTTTCAGGGTCATCTTCATTTGCTGGCTTCTTTCTTTCCGCATGCCAGCGCATGATATTTGCTTCCTCAGGGTCTGTGAAATAGCGCTGCAGACGAGGAGTGATAGGAAAGTACCATACCACTTTTCGAGGAGCTTTCTTCCCTTTCTTGTATCGACTAAAGCCGCACACCGGGCATGTGGTTTTCTCCGCGTCCTCGCCCCGATAAATGATGCAATCTTTGATGCAGACGTGGTATCTAATGTGCGGTAGATCAAGAGGACACACGATTTTCTTGGCGTCCTCGATACTAGTTGGACACGTGTTCCCCTCCGGGAGACGATCGTGCCAGAATGCCATCATATCGTCGAAGCTTGTGTCGGTCCATTTGTGTTTTGCCTTCATCTCCATAGCCTTGAGCGTTACATTCAACCGGGTATCATCGGGCTTGCATCCTTCATACAATGGAGTAACCGCATCTTTCTCAAGTTGCGCAAGCTTGGCTTTCTCTCTAGCGGAAGCCCTGGTGTTACTCGTTTGCTTGAGAAGTAGTTCTTGAACATAAGGGTCCCGCACCCAGCCTAACGTTGTTCCATCGTCTGCTCTGGCATCTAGATCATCATCATCCTAGTCTGCTTCCGCACCTTCACCATCTCTAGGAGACTCTTCTTCATCTCGCCCGTCCTTGCCGTGATCATGATCATGTTTCCCGCCTTCCTCATTTTCCGCCGCCCCATTTACGGCCTCATCGTCTTCGTCATCACTTATCCACCGAGTGTAGCCATCCATGAAACCATGGCGGAGCAGGTGCGCCTGCATATTTCCGGAATTTGGGTCAATCAACCAATTGAGTTTGCATCTTCTGCACTGACATCTTATCTCCGTCATGTTATTTCGTATCATGTCGGCCGTCGCGCATTTCAAAAATCTAGCCACAATGCCTTCGCTCTTTATGCGGACCATGGTTGCCTACGTGGTGTACAAGGTAGAATTAGAAGTTTATTACAACCACAGAACCAATGCATGCATGCAATGGTCGATGGAAAATTTCGGCATGACCTATCCTAAAATTAGGACCTTTGCGTAATGCCAAAGTCTTGCCAAAATGGAAATGATCAACATTTTGGCAAAACAATGCCAATATATGAGAGAGCATACAATGCATGCTCTCCAAACACATGAGAGCATCGATCCTCTCCATAGATATGTGACCATATATCATCCATACACATAAACACATCCTCTTACATAGACAACTTACCAAGATGAGAGACCGAGAAGATCTCGAAGGAGAGGTAAGAGACCGAGAGATGGTGGCCGGAAGGAGAGCTTTCCTCTATTATGTATGTAGCATCCAACGTAAGTTTTACATGCTACAAATGGTGAAAGAGTGGAGAAATCGAGGTGGAAGGAGGAGCGGGGCGAGATCCAAGGAGGAAGAAGGAGGGGAAAGTGAAGTGTGAGATGGTGAGATCTAGTCAAATGTGCAAAGGTGATATCTGCCAAAAAGAAGTAGCAAAACGCACATCCGTGGCGCACATGGGGTGGTGCGCCACAGGAGTAAAGAACATCCGTGGCGCACTTACCGACAGTGCGCCACAGATGTGTTTTCCTAGTTAACAGTACGGGTGGCCCGATCTTGCCTGTAGTTCACGGAGGCCATGTGCGCCACGACTACCGGCCACACCTGTAGCGCACTTCATAGGGGTGCGCTACGGCTATGTGGTCTACGGCCGATAGGGGCCTGACCCACACACGACCGTGGCGCACCAAACGCATGTGCGCCACTATTATGGTAGATAGCCGTAGGGCACCTGTGTCCAGTGCGCCATGCCTATTTTTGCCGTGGGGCACCACTAGCACGTGCGCCACGGATGTGCAGATTACCTATAGCCATTTTCCTGGTAGTGAGAAGACAAGACAGAGAGGGGCCAAGGGTTGGCCACACCATGTGGTGGCGCGGGCTAGCCCTGGCCATGCCACCAGGTGGTGTGGGCCCCCTGGCCGGCCACCGACCTCGCCTCTTTGCCTATAAGAAGCCTCCCGATGCAAAAACCCTAAATTGAATAGCCTCCATCCACGAAAAGTTCCACAGCGCCGCCGCCACCGAAGGGGAGATTCGGGGGATAGAAAGTCCCTGTTCCGCCACCCTGCCGGGACGGGGAAGTGCCCTCGGAGCCATCTCCATCGATCTCCACCACCATCTCCATCACCGTTGCTGATTCCCATGATGATGAGGGAGTAGTTCTCTCTCGAGGCTAAGGGTTCTACCAGTAGCTTTGTGTTCATTTCTCTCTATGCATGATCATATTGTGATCTTGAGCTTTGTAATCAAGTAGATCTACCTTGCTACTCAAGTGCTTTATTAGATCTCTGCTCTCCGCATGTGTGTGAAAGCGACAGCGTGCACACCATGGTGGCACTTAGGCTAGAGATTACAAATACTTGTTATGAGTTATATTTGGAGTTGGATGTCTCTATGAAATTGTCGTGTTTGTTGGAACCATCTAGTGCTCAAGGTGACAGTGTGGGGTTATCTAGATGGGAAAGGCTTACTTTGAGGTGTGCTGTTATAACCCTACCATGGATTAGAGTGTCCAACCGGAGAGTAGTTCAGAGTAGTATCATGAAGATAATATATTTATATGAGAGTGTTCACTAGTGAAAGCATGATCCCTAGGCCTTGTTTCTAAGCATTGAAACACCGTTGGCAACTAGATCTGTTACATGTTTGCTTGCTACTATCTTTATTTCAGCTTTCATGTAGTCTTTCCCACGTCAACCACACGCCATCAAGCTATTTTCTAGCACCGTTACCACTTATAATTATCCATACCACTTGTATTTTACTATCTCTTCGCCGAACTAGTGCACCTATACACCTGACAAGTGTATTGGGTGTGTTGCGGACACAAGAGACTTCTTGTATCTTGATTGCACGATTGCTTGAGAGGGAATACCTTTGACCACTTCCTCCCTGAGTTTGATAAACCTTGGGTGATCCACTTAAGGGAAACTTGCCGCTATTCTACAAACCTCTACACTTGGAGGCCCAACAACTATCTACAAGAATAGAAGTGCATAGACATCAAGCTATTTTCTGGCGCCGTTGTCAGGGAGGTAAGGTAAAAGGTACTCACATCCTCCGGTGTGAGTGCTCAAAGTTATTTCCTTTAGATTCTGCAATTTTGTCTTTTTGTTTCTTGTTTTCACTAGTTAGGCTTAATGGAAAACAACACAAAAATTAGAGAGCTTTATAGTATTTATCTTGAGTTTGGACATGAAGTGTTTGAAGAGAAAATTAAAAAACCTATGGAACTTTATTTGCATGCTAATAGCAATGTTGTTAGTATGAATTCTTTGGACACTATTTTTTCTAATGCTAAGGAAAAGTCTAAGCTTGGGGAACCTAGTTTTTATGAAAATGATCTTTTTAGTTCCCCAGCTTTGGAAGATAGCTATTCTATTGCTTATGATGATACCAAACCTCAAATATATGATGATTACAATGATGAATATGATATTTTCAGTCCACCTACTATTGAGGAGAAAGTTAATTATGATTAAAATATGCCTCCTATATTTGATGATTAATGTGATGAGAATAATAATGATAGCTATTTTGTTAAATTTGCTCCCTCTACAATTAATAAGAATGACTATGTTTATGTGGAGAGTATTAATTCTTTATGCATGTGGCTCATGATAAGAATGTTTCATGTGATAGTTATATTTTTAATTTTATTCATGATGCTACTGAAAGTTATTGTGAGAGAGGGAAACATGGTCTTATGCATCTCAATAATAATAGCCCCTCTTTGTGTTGAAAATTTTGAAGTTGCACTTGTTTTGCTTTCCTATGCTTGTTGCTTTGTGCTTTCATGACTTGTTTCTTTACAAGATTCCTATGCATAGGAAGTGGGTTAGACTTAAATGTGCTTTGAATTTGCTTCTTAATGCTCTCTTTTACTTCAATTCATATTTCTTATGTGAGCATCTTCTCAAACTATCAAGCCTAACTTAAAGGCGTTAAAGAAAATTACTTATTGGGAGATAACCCAAAAGTTTTAGATGAGTCTCGAAAGTTATTACCTCTGTAATAACCGCTCCTTATCCTTTTTATTTTCTTTTTGTGCCAAGAGTAACCACTAATGAGAGAGAAGTAATGCTTGGGAAAGTTGCTGTCCCGAAACAGATTTTTGTGCTTCACTGTAAAAATTCGTGTAAAATATCTGTACGTCGTTTTGAGGCGTGCATTTTTTTACTTATGCCCTAGGTAGTTATCTAACTTTCGTTAGTTCAACACTTTTCGATTTGAGCAACAGAAGGTCTTCGAAAAAATTGGTTTTTACCTGCTGGTCTGTTTTAACAGATTTCTGCCATTATTTGCATTTGCCTCTTAATCTCTTTCTCTATGAGTTCTCTTTGATCATTTGAACTTTTTAAAGGAAGTGCTACAGTAGCATGCGTTTTAATGGAAGTTCTACTTGTGTTGAAACTGAACCAAAAGACTTATTATCTTGAGTGCACTAATGTTGCTAATGAAGATTGTGTAAAGTTTTGTTTGAAGGAATTTTTCAGGTGTATGGAAAGAGTGATGTAATGAGATGAAGAATGGACTAAAGCTCAATCTTGGGGATGCCACGTGTCTCACCCCAAGAAATATCCAAGAAGTACAAGCGTCAAAACTTGGGGATTCCCAAGGCATCCCCTTCTTCATCAGTAAAAATCTCGGGTTTCTTCCAAACACTTCATTTTTATTGTTTCATGCACAGTTGTGTTGTTCTTGGAGCGTCTTTGTTTTGTTTTTAATTTTCGTTTTCTTGGTTTTATTAGTTTGCTAAATAAATTGGTTTAATCGCCTCTTTCATGCATTGGTTTTCAAATAGTTTGGTTTGGATTGGAAAAAGAGTAGGAAAGTTCATGCTTAAGTGGTAAAGAGAGCTTGTTCTTGACTGTGGCCTATGCTTTGTCATGCCATGCTTGATATTTTTTTGACTTTATGCTTAGTGATCTTTGCTGTAGCATGAAATGTTATAAACAATTGAGATTGCTTAATGTGCCTTGGAAGTATCATGCGTTGTTTTATTAAAGCATAATATTGTGGTATTCTCCTTTGATGATTTATTTGGGTTGACTTGGCGCATGCTCACACCATGTTATGACTATCCCAAGTCACCATAGCTTTTATGATCCTTTAGTTTTCTACTTGTAATATCACTCTATGCTTTGATTAATGATGTTTTGTCGCTCTGCATGATTATGGCCATTATTGCTCTCTTAGTTGGTCGCTCCCAGTCTTTTGCTAGCCTCCATAACCTAGTATGAGTTCCACTCATGCATCCAACTCCAACTAAAACCAAGTTATTCCAAAGAGTCCACCATACCTACCTATTAGCATTTCCTATTCCAAGTATATTCTTGTTTTTATCTACCTTCCGAATTAATCTTGTTATGAGAAAACTAGTGATTAAAGCTCTCACGAACTTGATGGCACACTTTTCTTTTCTTGCCCTTAATAAACTTGATCCATTGTATCGTCTATGTTGTATATGCTGGCACTTATATGTTGGGGATAAAGGGAATATGCCTGAGAGGCAATAATAAAGTGGTTATTATCTTATTCCATGTTTATGATAAATGTTTATTTTGCATGATATAATTGTATTAATTGGAAATGTTAATACATGTGTGTTTAATAAACAAAATACAAAGTTCCTAGTAATGCCTCTCATATAAACTAGCTCGTTGATTAACAAGATGATCAAGGTTTCCTGATCATGGACATTGGATGTTGTTAATAACGAGGTCACCACATTGGTGGAATGATGTGATGAACATTCATTTAAAGTATAGCATTACGATCAAAGTCATTATGTTTATATTGCTATAACATCATACAAAGTAATCTTAGTCCTTAGACCATGAGATAATGTTAATTGCTAACACCAGAAGAGTATCTTGATAACACCAAACTTCACACCGTAATAGGGTGACTATAAAGGTGGGTTCAGTACTACGATGGTGTTATGTTGAGGCTCATGGATCAAGAATGGAATTTGTCAATCCCGATGACGGATAGATATACTCTGGGCCCTCTCGGTGATATCACATTAAGATAGCTTGCAAGCAAGTGATGTGATCACTAGAATGTTATATCACGGGAACGAGAAAAGAGTGCATGTCGGTAACGAGATCAAACTAGGTATTTGGATACCGATGATCGAATCTCGGACATGTATTATATCATGAGACAAAGGGATTTAGTTACTAGCGTTAAAGGTTCTCACGGTCACAGAAGTCATCATTGAATGTGTAGGAGTCAGTATGGATCTCTAGGTCCCGCTTCTGATTATTGATCTGAGAGGGGTCTCGATCATGTCTGCATTAATCGCGAGCCGTAGGGTGACACACTTAAGGGATAGCGACACCATTTGGAGCAAATATGTTTTAGATAAAGATTTAAGAAAACGCTGGAATTATTTCAATAGACACCGAAACTGTTTCGGTTGAAATTGTTGAAATTGGTTCTGCATGTAATATTGAAATGTTGCAGGGGGTTTTATGTGAATGTTTTTTAATTAAAATAATTAACAAAATTCTGAATAAAACTAATAAAAGAGTTTTATTAAATGAGAGAGCATTAAATTTGGGGAAATTTAATGCATTTAAAGTGGAGACTTTAAAAGAGAATGTGAGGGGGCAAATTTATGTGGAGGGAGTTACCACCACATGAATGAGGAGGTGAAGGGTCACCGCTTGGGGCGCCGGCCATGGGGAGGGGCACCCCTCTCCTCCTATAAAAGGCCTCCCTCTCCTCACTTCTCACTCACACCTCCTTGTGAAGGATCTCTCTCCCCCTCTAGTATTATTCCCCCATGGTCTCGGATTAGCGAGATACATGTTCCCGGTGGCTTTATCTGGAAAGGAGTTGCTGCTTCCGCTGCTTTGCTGGAGCGAGGGACGGAGGTTGTCGGGGTACCGGACGTGTGTGCGATCACGGATGCATCGCTGCTTTGCGGTGCTGGACTTGGTGGTGCTGGACATGCTGGAGCTGGATCTGATGGACGTGCTGGAGCTAGACCTACTGGACTTCATCATGACCTTGTGATCGGCAAGTGTACGACTACATCATCCACGAGTTCCAACTCGTTAACAAAGCTGTGTTGTCTTCGAGGGTAAGTTCTCTATGGATGTATCCACCTGTTGCTTGTATCTAGTAGATAGATCTTGGCGTATAGTTCCCACCGTAGGAATTTTTTTTGTTTTCTATGCTGCAAACTCAATAGTGGTATCAAAGCCTGATCTATGCGTAGGTGCTTTGCACGGGTAGTACACATATGTTTATATGTGGGCGATGATGATCATGTTATTGCATCTTCTATGTATTTTGGATATTGGTGGCATAGTGGGATGAAGCGGCCCGGACCAACCTTACATGTCATCGTACATGAGACCTGTTCCACGACTGACATGCAACTTGTTTTGCATAAGTGGCTGGCGGGTGTCTGTCTCTCCTACTATAGTCAATATCTGATTTACAACGAGTTGCTAATAACTTGGTTATCCTCGTTGTGGTTCATGTTCGTAGGTAAGATCAGTTCTATCTCCGAAAGCCCTAAGCCATGTAAAACTTGCAATGGATAAATTAGAGGCGTCTAGTTTAGATTGTTGCTGGGCTAGTGTCTTGATATGGTATTGTTGTAAGTAGATATATGATAGATACTCTTACAACACACTTAACGTGTAAGTTCCATAGACCTTGGCCTTACACACAAAGGAATGATAGAGAGCATACCATGATGCATATGATAGAGATCAAATGCATGGACCATATCATCTCACTTTACACATTAGATGTTTGCATCTTATATTGCTAGTTTGACGTTTTAGTAGCATTATAAGATGATCCATCATTTAGATATCAAGATAAAATGTGTTCTTCCTTAAGTATGCACGATTTTGTGGATCGTGTTTTGAGGCATCACGCGATGATCGGGTGTTCTCGACTCTACGCTTTCATATAACGGGTGTAAGACAATTTTACACACGCGAATACTAAGGTTCTTACTTGGCGAGCCTAGCATGTATAGACATGGCCTCGGAACACAGACTGAAAGATTAAGCATGAGTCATATAGTTGATGTGATGACGATATTGATGCTCGCCTTTGAAGCTACACCGACCCACGTGATGATCGGACTTGGTGTAGTGGATTTGGTTCATGTAATCACCAAAAAGGCACGAGGGATGTCGTTTTTGAGTGGGAGTTCATTTCTAATTTGGATTAGTCGAACTCAATTTATCATAAACTAAATCAAAGTGAATTTGCATAATTTGTTGTAGTCATTGGCGTCTGTTCACTACCTTATGCTTAGTTTTAATTGAGATAATAGAACTATAGAATTCTGGATATTTACTTTACCAACTGGCATCATATTGTTTTGAATGTCAATTTAAAGTTTAGAAGTCCTATTGCAAACTTTCATCAAACTCTAGTTACTCCATGAAGTTTAATAATTAGTATTAAATCAAGAGTAAGAATTCCAATGTTAGTATCTAAAGTATCATGTTTGCCTCCATGATTTTTGATATTCAAAAGTTGTTTTAATATCAAGATTATCTAGAAGCTGAAAAATTGTTGCAGAAACCATCACGTGTGGAAGATATTGTGATATCCGAAACAATGTTTTTGGCTGCATTATGATAGAGTATAATTTCGCAAAATACATGTTCTCATATTATGAGAATTTGTGAAGGTTGGAGATGCTAGGCATCCGAATCTCCCAAAAGGTTTCGGGAACTAAAATTATACTCGTCATTCTTCCTTATAGGCTATAGTAGCTTGATCATGGAAGTTGTCATGATAAGGATGAATAGAAGATGTCAGTAAAATGTTTACTACACTAAAAGATTATTAAAGAATAGATTTTTGAAAGAATACCAAACATTTGATGATGGTGATCCACTTCAAAGTGCAAGTCCAAAGGTCTTAGTATTTGACTATATACGCTTTGTACTATGCGTCATGTGAATGACACCACTATTAATGTTGATAGATTCTTTTAAAAGGAAAAGGAATTGCTGACAGAGAATCTATAAAATATTTGGCAGAAAAGAAAAAGTTGGAAATGTCCAGATTAGGTATATAGAAGATATACATGTTATGGTTGTATTCCTTGCTTGCTAAACAATGTGGTTCTTAGGTATTGGATACCGAATTGGTTGGTATGAAGTGTCATACTGGACAACGCAATTCATGAACTGGAATGGCCTAAGTAACTAGCAAGAGAATAACTGATGATGTTCATCGAAAAGAAATAAAGTTTTATTGTGTTTTTCGTTGTCGTCAAACCTATCCTTCAAGATTTGTTTTAATAATTGTTATTTGTTCTGGTATTATGAGAACAATGGTTGTTCAAATAATTACCGTATTCCATAAAGGATGAATGAACTTTTACAAGTCTAGTTGGAGAAATCACATCCATAAACACTATTGCTAAAATATCGCAAGACAAATGATTGAAAGATCACTTATGAAGTGACATCACTGTTTAAATTATATTGGAAAGAAAACATGAAGAAACTCCATGTTGATGGATTTTTAGAGTCTTTGATTTTGATCAATTGACGCTTGTGAGACATTCCTCGAGATAATTGAAACTCCGTCCATAGGCCAAAGAGGAACGGGTGACTAACTTATTGGATATTATGCATGTTGATGTATATAGTCCATTATGTGTAGCCATATGCGATGGATCTTTTTGCTTCATATGCTTTCTCCAGAAATTTAAGTGAATATATCTATATATTTACTTAATAAGGAAGAAGTATGAAACATTTGAAAATTGTTCAAAGACTTTCAAGATGAAGTGAAAAATCATTGTAACAAGAAAATAAAAGAGTTTATGATTTGATCATCAAGGAAGATATTTGAGTTACATGTTTAGCAAAAGACCTAAGATTTGAGGAATAGTTCCATGATTTGTGTTTCCCGATAAACCATAGGAGTATGGCATATTCGAGAGATGAAATCAAACCATGTTTGACATGGTAAGATCAAAGGTGTCATTTATAAAACTACCATTATGTTTTAAGGATTGAAGCTTTAGAGACTACCATTTTTACACTGAAAAGAGCACCATCGTGATCCGTTGAAATGACACCATATAAGTTATGGTTTGGGATAAAACCCAAATTGTCTTTTCTTCAATTTTCGTATGATATGCATAAGTAAAATGATTACAACCAAAGACGGATAAGCACGTCTTTGTAGGTTATCCCAAAGAATTTGTTGGAAATTTCTCCATAACACCGAGGACAAAAGATTTTGTTACTTGGAACATCAAGTTTCTTGAGAAGGAATTTTTCGTGAAAAGTTAAGTGGGAGGACAATAGAACTTTGATAAGGTTGTTGAACCTTAACTATATGTGCAGCGCCGGAAAGTGTCCCGGTGGCGTCCACAATGCTCATGGCTCCCATGATTACAAAGGGTGTGATCTCGGAGATTAGAGTTCCTATTGAACCATGTGGGTCGGTAAGAATCAAATAGTGTGATTTGATAAGCAAGTAGTTATTATTTTGACAATGATGAACCGACTACATGCAAAGAAGCGATGATGGGCCCTAACTCCATAAAATGACTAGAAGTCATAGAATCTTTGATAGTATCCATACATGAGAAATCAAGTTTCTGAACTTGGAAGACCCTCCGGAAAGGCGTGAAGCCTATCGGTCGTGTTTGGATCTATAAAGAAATAGACATGGATATTTAACATCTATGAAATAGTCGACATGTCGGAAAGAAGTTTACGGCAATGTTCAAGGAATTGACTATAACAAGATTTGATCTTTCATAGCGATATTTAGTCTTGACGGATTAATGTAGCAACCACTACATCTAATTTGGTATATGGTAGTTGAATAAACAAAACAAGGTTCTTATAATAGAATGGTTACCTAGGACATGTACATGACATGGTCCGAAGGGTTTTGTTAATTCAAAGGATGCTAAAAGGGCATGCAAACTTCAATAGTAGAAGTGAGCATAGCGGAGTTGGAATCTTCACCATGATGAAAATGTTAAAGGAGTTTAAATTCATCGGAGATGATGAAGATGCTTGCATTTGCAAGAAATTAAGTGGGAGCACTGAGACAAATTTCCAATACATTATGCAGAGTACATATTGTTGATTGGAAATGATGTATCTTTTATTGACACAAGTTAAGAATTTCATTAAAATAGGATTTCGATGAAAGACTTGGGCAAAACCGGAATATTTGGCATCAATATCTATATGGATAGATTGAGACGCTAATATGGTTGTCCCAGACATATATATATGAGATATTAAAAGGGTTCAATATGGAAACACCAAGAAAGGTTCTTGCTGCATGGAGATGATTGTATCAAGATTCAAGTGTTTCAACACTTGGTGAGTAAAATCACATGAAGATTTTGATCGATTATACCATGATATGTATATATCCAGAATGTCCTATGCTCTATATGTTATGAGCACATACCAGAATGATTCATAAGATGATCATTGGACAATAGTAAAGATATTCTTATGAGCTTTGGAAGAACTAAGTATATATCATGTATAACTGACAAATAGTTAAAGGTAGTTCATTGTAAATTGTTACATTGATACTAGTTTTGTCACAAGATACAAATTAAATTTATCTCAATTTAGACTATGGGTGGCACAATGTAATGGAAAGGATGTTCCATGAAGGATTTAGATAAGTTCCAAAGTTGAGACATTGTGACGGATACTACAACAAAAGGCTAAGTATATGACTGCTATAGTAGCAGTAAAGGAGGGCATTTGTGTTATGTAGTTTGTTATCAAACTAGGTGTGGTTCAAAGTGGGATAATACTATGAAGATATATTGTATGACAATAATATCAACATATTTTAACCCAAACGAACTAAAGGTCTCACCAAAGGACCAAATTTATACAATGCCATCTCATTTGAGATTGAGTGATGTGTAGAGACGCAAAGACATGCAAATACACACGGACCAGAAACTTTCAGATCCGGAGATTATGTTAACCACTAGCAATCGCGTATATGCAACACCAGAAAGCCATAGGTGTTCAATACGCAAAGTTTTTCAAACTAGATTATTGACTCTAGTGCAAGTGGGAGACTGAAGGGAATATGCTCGAGAGGCAATAATAAAGTGGTTCTTATCTTATTCCATGTTTATGATAAATGTTTATTTTGCATGCTATAATTGTTTTAATTGGAAATGTTAATACATGTGTGTTTAATAAAAAAATACAAAGTTCCTAGTAATGCCTCTCATATAAACTAGCTCGTTGATTAACAAGATGATAAGGGTTTCCTGATCATGGACATTGGATGTAGTTAATAACAAGGTCACAACATTGGTGGAATGATGTCATGAACATTCATCGGAAGTATATCATTATGATCAAAGTCATTATGTTTATATTGCTATAACATCATACGAAGAAATCTTAGTCCTTAGACCATGAGCTCATGTTAATTGCTAACACGAGAAGAGTATCTTGATAACACCAAACGTCAGACCGTAACAGGGTGACTATAAAGGTGGGTTCAGTACTACGAAGGTGTTATGTTGAGGCTCTTGGATCAAGAGTGGAATTTTTCAATCCCGATGACGGATAGATATACTCTGGGCCCTCTCGGTGATATCACATTAAGATAGCTTGCAAGCAAGTGATGTGATCACGAGAATGTTATATCATGGGAACGAGAAAAGAGTGCATGTCGGTAACGAGATCAAACTAGGTATTTGGATACCGATGATCGAATCTCGGACATGTATTATATCATGAGACAAAGGGATTTAGTTACTAGCGTTAAAGGTTCTCACGGTCACAGAAGTCATCATTGAATGTGTAGGAGTCAGTATGGATCTCTAGGTCCCGCTTCTGATTATTGATCTGAGAGGGGTCTCGATCATGTCTGCATTATTCGTGAACCGTAGGGTGACACACTTAAGGGATACCGACACCATTTGGAGCAAATATGTTTCAGATAAAGATTTAAGAAAGCGCTGGAATTATTTCAATAGACACTGAAACTGTTTCGGGTGAAATTGTTGAAATTGGTTCTGCATGTAATATTGAAATGTTGCGGGGGTTTTATGTGAATGTTTGTTAAGTAAAGTAATTAACAAAATTCTGAATAAAACTAATAAAAGAGTTTTATTAAATGAGAGAGCATTAAATTTGGGGAAATTTAATGCATTTAAAGTGGAAACTTTAAAAGAGAATGTGAGGGGGCAAATTTATGTGGAGGGAGTTACCAACACATGAATGAGGAGGTGAAGGGTCACCCCTTGGGGCGCCGGCCATGGGGAGGGGCACCCCTATCCTCCTATAAAAGGCCCCCCTCTCCTCACTTCTCACTCACACCTCCTTGTGAAGGATCTCTCTCCCCCTCTAGTATTATTCCCCCATGGTCTCGGATTAGCGAGATACATGTTCCCGGTGGCTTTATCTGGAAAGGAGTTGCTGCTTCCGCTGCTTTGCTGATGAGAGGGACGGAGGTTGTCGGGGTACCGGACGTGTGTGCGATCACGGATGCATCGCTGCTTTGCGGTGCTTGACTTGGTGGTGCTGGACATGCTGGAGCTGGATCTGATGGACGTGCTAGAGCCGAACCTGCTGGACTTCATCACGATCTTGAGATCGGCAAGTGTACGACTACATCATCCACGAGTTCCAATTTTCTAACAAAGCTTTGTTGTCTTCGAGGGTAAGTTCTGTATGGATGTATCCACCCGTTGCTTGTATCTAGTAGATAGATCTTGGCGTATAGTTCCCAATGTAGGAAATTTTTTGTTTTCTATGCTGCGAACCCAACAGGGGATTAGCAGAACCATGCTTTCATGGGGAACACTTTCAACATTGCACTTGTACTTTGTACCTAGTTGATATCATGCTCTTTTGTCTATGGATGTCGTCGGTGTGAAATGAAAGGGGATCTTGTAAGTCCATGGAGTTATGTATGTGTGTTAGAGAAACGCCTGGGCCGCTGGTCTAATCCATGCCGTTATGGTGGAAACCTGCAGCGTAACCATAATGAGCTGTCTATGAAGCATTCTTCTTATAAAAAAAGAGTCAGATATTGAGAAAAAAGAGAAAAAGAATAGAAAAAAGAGATATGAGAAAAGAGGAAAGAGAGAAAAAGCACCATTTTCCCATGGTAAATAAGAAGATTGCTGAGATGCTCATTGTCTGCTTGCCTTGTCATTTTGATATGGGGATTCTTCCATATCATTGGGCAAGGGGTACCCCGTTGGCGGTTGTCTATGATACACATATACTTACGATGACAAGAACTTACCAGTGACTAAACTATCATTGGAGTACTTTTACACATTTTCTGGAACTAACCTATTAACAAGATGCCACAGTGCCAGCTGCCTCTTTTCTGGTGTTTTTGGTTCCAGAAAAGCCAGAAAATGAATATTCTCGGAATTGGACCGGACAAAAGCCGACGTCGATATTTTACCGTAGGACTCACAGAGCTAGAAGACGAGACGGAGAGGGGCCAAGGGATGGCCACACCATGTGGTGGCGCGGGCTAGCCCTGGTCGCGCCACCAGGTGGTGTGGGCCCCCTGGCCGGCCACCGACCTGGCCTCTTCGCCTATAAGAAGCCTCCCGATGCAAAAAACCTAAATTGAACAGCCTCCAGCCATGAAAAGTTCCACACCGCCGCCGCCACCGAAGGGGAGATTTAGGGGACAGAAAGTCTCTATGTCGGCACCGTGTCGGGACGGGGAAATTCCCCCAGAGCCATCTCCATCGATCTCCACCACCATATCTATCGCCATTGCTGATTCCCATGATGATGGGGAAGTAGTTCTCTCTCGAGGCTAAGGGTTCTACCGATAGCTATGTGTTCATGTCTCTCTCTATGCATGATCATATTGTGATCTTTAGCTTTGTAATCAAGTAGATCTACCTTGCTACTCAAGTGAATTATTAGATCTCTGCTCTCCCCATGTGTGTGAAAGTGACAACGTCCACACCATGGTGGCACTTAGGCTAGAGATTACAAATACTTGTTATGAGTTATATTTGGATTTGGATGACTCTATGATATTGTCGTGTTTGTTGGAACCATCTAGTGCTCAAGGTGACAGTGTGGGATTATCTAGATGGGAAAGGCTTACTTTGAGGTGTGCTGTTATAGCCCTACCATGGATTAGAGTGTCGAACCGGAGAGTAGTTCAGAGTAGTATCATGAAGATAATATATTTATATGAGAGTCTTCACTAGTGAAAGTATGACCCCTAGGCCTTGTTTCTAAGCATTGAAACACCGTTTGCAACTAGATCTGTTACATGTTTGCTTGCTGCTATCTTTATTTCAGTTTTCCTTTAGTCTTTTCCCACGTCAACCACACGCCATCAAGCTATTTTCTAGCACCGTTACCACTTATAATTAGCCATACCACTTGTATTTTACTATCTCTTCACCGAACTAGTGCATCTATACACCTGACAAGTGTATTGGGTGTGTTGGGGACACAAGAGACTTCTTGTATCTTGATTGGAGGATTTCTTGAGAGGGAATATCTTTTACCACTTCCTCCCTGAGTTTGATAAACCTTGGGTGATCCACTTAAGGGAAATTTGCTGCTGTTCTACAAACCTCTGCACTTGGAGGCCCAACAACTGTCTACAAGAATAGAAGTGCGTAGACATCAATGTCTAAGAACATAACAAGGGTTAAGAAGGTATGGTTGAGTACGAGCGTACTCAGTAAGTTCACTAAAAAGGAGTGTTTGATGCACTATCTCTACAACCACAGACCAAAGGTCGTATGCAATGCAGGTTTTCATAAACATTTCTTCAATGGTTGCTTTTATTCTAAAAACTATGTCCGATAGCCTTCACAGGTTGACCAGAACTATCATGGAGTTCCTTTCCTGCCGCGTTCGTAGCTCCTTCCCGGAATAGGGAGTAACATGTCACAGTTCTTACACTCTGCAGAGGTGCGTTACTTTACCCATGAGAGACCTTAGTCTTGTTGCACATCCAAGTCATGAGCTTGTCCACATGTCCTTGGTATGGGGCCCAGTCTAAGATCCAAACCAATCACTGCCCCTCTCCAGGACCCCACATGAAGACACGACCTCCCCAAGCAGATATACCCCCGATAACCCCCATATCAGGAGATATAACCCTGGCAACCCCTTGGAGACTCCAGTGAGCTGATCATGTCCCTGGCAACCCCCATATAGGCAGATATCCCTCCGATATCCCCTCATGGAAAGTCTAGGCACCAATATCGCAGGGAACTAGGAGTCCTACCCATCTGCTGAGTTCTCGCAAGGAAGCTACAGCCTCACGATAAGGTCATCCCTCCATGCTAAAGGAAGAAGATCCAACTGACTTCTCCGTCCCATTCCAAATCTCATGGTTAACCCGTAATATACGGCGCTAGAATCACTGGCGACATTGGTTGATTAAGTACTAGATATTATGTTCCTTTACCATTGGAACTGTATCAATAGATTATTACCATTTGGTAAAAAAATCCATAGTCATATTATTACGAAAATAGTGTTTTCTGACCTTTTTGAAATGCAGGTGATGACAACATTTGAGTTACAAGTATTTGATAGAAAATAACCAAAGGACATGAGCAAGTGTGAACTTGCCTTTTCTGATTGCAAGATATGCACTCACGGTCTTCAAGATAATAGAAGATCCAAATTCTGCAAACAACCACTACAAGAAAAGTTGGCTTTTACAACGGACGATTTTCGTGGTTGAAGGCCCGTTTTTCGTGGCCGGGGAGTCTTGCGCGACGGATGGCCTTCGTGGTAAAAGCCCCGTCACAAATGAATTAACCACTGTTTTTTTTCGCCCGTGGCGGATCGCACCCTTCAGCAACGAAAACATGTTCCGTCGTAGATCTGTTCGCCAGCCACGCTGACAGCTGACGTGATGCAAACTACCACTTGGCAGCCGCCGTTAGCGGCCAGTTACCGCCATTAACGGTCATAGAAACCGTGGCAGAAGCCAGGCCCAACCAAGGCCTGCTAAGTACTAACTGGGCCGGCCCATCAGGGGAGCCCAACAAGAAGATGGCCCGTTACTGTTTTCTCCTACACTGTTTGAAATAGGCCCAGAGATGCGGCCCGCAAATTTTCAGGCCTGATTCTGTTTCGGCCTATAGAAGGCCCATGTTTTTCCAATATTGTGCTGCCACTTGAGGCCTGCACAAGTACGGCCCTACATTGTTCAGGCATGTTACCAATTTAGCCTTTTACTGTTCAATCCTATTACTATTTCAGCCTTTTAGGAATTTCGACCCGTTAGTGTTTAGGCCCTTTAGTGTTTGGGCTTTTTCCTGTTAAGGCCGGCACTATTTGGCATGTTACTGTACTGGCCTACCACCGTACTGGCCTTTTGCTATTGATACCTTTTACGGTTATGACCTTTTACTGTTCCGGCCTTTTCACTGTTCCTGCATTTTACTATTCTAGCCTTTTACTCTTCTGGCCTTTTGTTGCTATGACCTTTTACTAATCTGGTCTTTTACTGTAATGGTCTTTCACTGTTCTGGCCTTTTATTGTTCTGGCCTTTCACTGTTCTGGCCTTTTACTGTTCTAGCCTTTTACTGTTCTGGCCGCTTTGGGCCGTCCATGCGCACATTGTTACTGTTTCGGACTTTTTTTGCTAGCGCCTACTTTTCGCAGAACAGGTGAATATCAAGACATCAATTAATAAACACATAGAAATTAACATTACTTATTACACAACAATAAAAGTTTGTTACAACAGGTTATACAACAAGATCGTAATTCCAACAGATTACAACGTGTCAGTACCATCAATAAGAGATTGGTACATGGAAATTCGCTTCACTGTATCATCTGTCCACTTCTTCAACATTTCAGCTATAGATCTAAGAGCAGCTACACCCTTTCATTCTTCATGCAATACATCATTTGTATATTTATCACATGCAGGAGTTGTTCTAGGTGGACAGTTAAGTAAGTTTGCTTCAGCAATGCAATGGGAGGATGAATGGGACAAGGGATCACAACTTTCAGTCCTGCCTTCCAAGGACTCTTGCTGGGTTTTAACTACAGTCCGCTAAAATATTGTGAAACAGGTTAAAACAAACAAGGGAAACAATTAGTATTATATAAAGTAGAGATTATTTAAATTAAGTATGAACTTACAGTAGCACGTTCAGGCTGACAGTAGCTCCTTCTCGAGCGGGTGCGACTCATGGTCAATCTGCCAGAAGAATCTGAGCAGAGCAGTTGGAACTCTAGTCCTTGTACTCCATTGTCATTTCTCTGCATGACATTTGAAACCAAGTTGGTTGGTTTGGAAGGATGAAAACTCTTGAAAAACACCAAAAACATAGCATTAAAAATTACCAGACGTATGTTTCAAACTAGATAGCTGGTTTGGAAGGTTGAAAGTAGGTGAAAACACCAACATATAGCATTAAAAATGACCAGATATATCATCCAAACTAGATGGACATTTTTCAAATTAAGTATTCGCACATATATTCACAATTGAACATAAATGCAAATGTCATGGCAAGTTCTTTAGAATGACAACTAATTAACATGACAAGAAATTTCCCTAAGTAACACAAGGAAACCTCACGAAGCCTTGCTGGGTGTCAGATTGTCAGTGTTGGATCCTCTATGAGCTGTTTGCATGACCCGTCTGAGCGCTCGGAAAGAATAGAATCTATGAGTTCATGTTAGAGGATTAAACCGATAGCGTGAGAATAAAGAAAGGGAATAAAAGCAAGAAGCTAATGACGTGGATAGGACCTACAAGATGAAGGGTGCAAACAAAATGGCAATAGCATCCAGGATATTAAGCAACATCCTAAAGATTTCATAGCTTACGAGTAACAAAAATATAGCAAACAGGCAAGAGAAATTACCGCTGCACGGTGAGGACGGGTGGGACGGGCAAGTGGGCAGCGAGGGCGGCGGCTTGGCATTTCGGGGTCAGCAATGAATGATTTAGTAAACCGACCCCGGTAGGGTAGACAACGGTGTTGGCGAAGCAGACCCGGTGCCACGAGGGAGTCGGTGAAATAGTTCTGGTAAAGAGCACCAGTAGTGGAACTCCAGTGTGGAAGAGAGGGCCAGCGGTGAAGCAGCTAGAGGAAGGTCGAGGTTGGAGGGGTGTGGGCGGGGAAGTGATGATGGGGGGATATAGGTGGGATGACGCACATTTACGACCTATACCCCTCTATTATTGCAGTACTGCCACTATCCTTGTTTCCGGAGTAGGGATAGAAGAGGAACTTTGCATTTGCAAAAAGCAGGGCGGGATATTTGAATAGATGTGCGCGGGATGTTTCAGTGCCATGTAGAAATTTTGAGGTTGAAGCTTCCAACGTACGCTACTCTGACGCGGCCGCTCTCACTTGTTGGCCCCGTCTAGACCCAAACGCCAGCGACAATATGCTTACCAATATATAAATGAGTTTCTACACATTTGCCGAAATTGATAAACAATATATTTTGAAGGCTGTCATACAAGATGACTAAGGTCACGACTATATCTCTGTTATAGTTTATAATAGCGTGTCCATATCTGGTAGATAGATGCATCTTGACATTTCAAAAGAAGATTTTGGATTTGATGGACAATTCCCAACTTTCATGAATTTCCAAACTTTCTAGATAAATCTATGCAATAAAATGACTTTTTGACAATCTGAAGTAAATATGTCTAATTTCGAAATAGAACGTGTGTGATATACCCTGCTCTTGACTTTTTAAAATAATTCAAAGATATCAAGTAATCAAATATTGGAGAACCAACGAGAGTTTTGGAAAATTCAACTTTTTGGTATGAATGGTAATGGCACCTAATTTCAGCCATTTTAAAAAAATACAAAGAAAAAAATATAAAAAGAAATGCATCCATTATTTTCTCTAGTCGTGTCTCACTATGTTCACTAGCTAGTTTCCATGGAAAAATATAATCTTGAAATTTGAAAATTTATGAGAAAAAATTGTATCACAATATATATGGAGTACCATGTAAGAATATGCATGGCTTTCAAACAAGATGAGCAAGGTCATGGCCATATCTTTTCTATAGTTTATAATAACCTATCCATATTTGTTATGGTGTGTATTGGCATTTAAAATATTATTTACAAAGGAAGCTTCTGAATTGGAAGTTATTTCAATTTTCTAATGCATAACAATGGCTTTCGTCATGAAGCTACTACAAAACATGGCTTTAAATCCCATTGCCCCGGTTTTCACTCAAAGTATATATAGCCTAGGGTTAATTAAGTTTAGGGTTCGCGGTTTTATTTTGGGTGGAGGGTTTAAGGGTTCATGGTTTATGGTTTAGGATTTTAGGGTTTAGGCTTTTAGGGTTTAGTGGTTTAGGGTTTAGGGTTGTTCAAGGTTTTAGGGTTTATGATAGTTTAGGTTTTAAGGTTTAGGGAATTTTCAATAATAATGTTCAAGCTTTATATATATGGTTATATTCATGGAATAGAATGGCGTTATCGCAATTTAATAAAAGTATTTCAAAATTTGATCTATAAGTGCATTATACCTCCTTGGGAAGGGTTTAGGGTTCTAGGGTTAGGAAGTTAGAGTTCTCGGGTTAGGAGGTTATTAGGGTTTACGGTTAAGGGTTTATGATTTTCAATAATGTTCAAGCTTTATGCTTATATTCATGTAATAGAATGGCGTAACCACAATTTAACGAAAATATCTCAAATTTTGATCTATAAGTGCCCGGTACCTGCTGGTTTAGGGTTTATGGGTCGATGATTTATGGTTTCACGGATTAGGTTTTATGGGTTGTTTAGGGTTTAGGGATTAGCAAATTTTCAATAATGCTCAAAGATTCATACTTATATTCGTCGAATAGAATGGCGTTACCTGCTTTAATGAAAGTATCACAAATGTTGATCTATAAGTGCATGATACCTGCTTGGTTAGGGTTTAACAGTTTAGGTTTTATCATTGTATAGGGTTTAGATTTTAGTGAATTTAGAATAATGCTCAAGCTTTATTGTTATATTTGTCGAATAGAATGACATTACCTAATTTAATGAAAGTATCTCAAATTTTGATCTATAAAGTGCATGATACCTGCTTGGTTAGTGTTTATAGGTTGAGGGTTTGGGCTTTTAGGGTTTAGATTTTAGGGGTTGTTTAGGGTTTAGGGTTTTGGGAATTTGCGATAATACTCAAGATTTATGCTTATATTCATCGAATAAAATGGCGTTAGCAAATTAAACAAAAGTATATCAAATTTTGATCTTTAAGTGCATGTTACGTGCTTAGTAAGGGTTTAGGGTTTTAGGGGTTTAGGGTTTTGGGTTTTTGGAATATTTGATAATGTTCAAGTTGCTTTATGCTTATACTCGTTGAATATAATGGGTTTACATCAATTTATTGAAAGTATCTCAAATTTTGATGTATAAGTGCGCAATACCTGCTTTGGGTAGGGTTTATGGGTCGAGGGTTTAGGGTTATAGGTTTTTACGGTTTAGTTTATGTGTTGTTTAGGGTTTAAGGTTTAGCGAATTTTCAATAATGCTCAAGATTTGTGCTTATACTCGTAGAACAGAATGGGTGTTAGCTGATTTAATGAAAGTATCTCCATTTTTGATCAGTGTGTGCATGACACACATGCTTGGTTAGGGTTTATGGCCGAGGGTTTAGGGCTTTAGGGTTTAGGGTTTAAGTTTTAGGGGTTGTTTAGGGTTTAGGGAAATTTTTATATTACTCTTGATTTATGCTTATATTCGTCAAATCGAATGGCGTTACCCAATTTAACGAAATTATCTTAAAATTTGATCTATAAGTGCATGCTACGTGCTTGGTGAGGGTTTAAGGTTTAGGGTTATAGGGTTTAGGGGTTTAGGATTTGGGTTTTACAGGTTTCGGTTTTCGGGAATTTTCAATAATGTTCAAACTTTATTGTTATATTTGTGTAATAGAATGTCGTTACCACAATTTAATGAAAGATCGAATCTCAAATTTTGATCTATAAGTCCACGATACATGCTTGGTTAAGGTTTATATGGTTCGAGGGTTTAGGGTTTTATGGACTGAATAGGGTTTCGAGGGTTTATTGAATTTTCAATAATACTCGAGCTTGATGCTTATATTCAGTGAATAGAATATGGTGTTACCTAACTCAATGAAAGTATCTAATTTTTTTTCTATAAGTGCATGATACCTGATTGGTTAGGATTTATGGGTTGAGGGTTTGGGGTTTTAGGTTTAGGTTTTATTAGGGGTTGTTTAGGGTATTTTCGATAATGCTCAAGATTTATGCTTATATTCATCGAATAGATGGAGTTACCCGTTAAATGAAAATATATCAATTTTTGATCGATAAGTGCATGCGACCTGAGGTGTTGAGGGTTTAGTGTTTTAGGGTTTAGGGCATTTCCAATAATGTTCAAACTTTATTGTTATATTCATGGAATAGAATGGCGTTACCGCAATTTAATGAAAGATCGAATCTCAGATTTTGATCTATAAGTCCACGATACCTTCTTGGTTAGGGTTTATATGGGTCAAGGGTTTAGGGTTTTAGGGTTTTACGATTTAGGTTTTATCGACTGAATAGAGTTTAGGGGGTTTATCGAATTTTCAATGATACTCAAGCTTTATGCTTATATTCGTCAAATAGAATATATATGGTGTTACCTAACTCATTGAAAGTATCTCCAAATTTGATTTATAAGTGCATGATACCTGTTCTGTTATGGTTTATGGGTTGAGGGTTTGGGGTTTTAGGTTTAGGTTTTATTAGGGGTTGTTTAGGGTTTAGGGTATTTTCGATAATGCTCAAGGTTTATGCTTATATTCATCGAATAGAATGGAGGTACCAGTTTAATGGAAATATATCAACTCTTGATCGCTAAGTGCATGCTACGTGTTTGGTAAGGATTTTGGGTTTAATTAGTGTTTAAATTTTAGGGTTTCGGGAATTTTAAATAATGTTCAAGCTTTATGCTTATATTCGTGGAATAGAATGGCGTTACCGCAATTAAATGAAAGTATCTCAAATTTTGATATATAAGTAAATGATACCTTCTTAATTAGGGTTTATGGGCCAAGGGTTTAGGGTTTTACATTTTAGTTTTATGGGTTGTTTCCGGTTTTGGGTTCAGAGAATTTTGGTAATGCTCATGATTTGTGCTTATATTCGTCTAATAGAATGGCGTTACCTGATTTAACTAAAATATCTCAATAATATTTTCAAACTTTATGGTTATATATATTCGTGGAACAGAATGGTGTTACCACAATTTAATGAAAGTATCTCAAAAATTGATCTACCAGTCGATGATATCCTGCTTGGTCATATTTCTTGTTAAATAAAATTTAATGTACCTGGGTACTAAAACAAGGGAGAAACAAGGAGAGTTCCTTGAGATTTAGGCGCTGTTTGGTTGGGCTCGAATTCTGGCTTTTGAAATTTAGCTTATAAAGCTACGAATGTGTTTTTGGCTTTGTTTTTTTAGCTTTTACTCTGACATGGTGGAATGATAGTATAAGCCAGGTTGGATGATTTTAAAGATTTTATCTCAGTTTAGCGAAAAATGTTCGAAGTTTGAACAACAAGCGATGGGAATCTCTACTTCCCGTATTTCTGGCTCACTGACATGTGGGTCACTTGCATAGTGGGTCCAAAAATTCCGTGTAGGTCGGAGTGGGCGGGCAGGTAAATATTGAAGAAGGGCTGGGAAACGTGGATGGGGTGATGACGACCCACAAGTATACGGGGTGTATCGTACTATTTTCGATAAGTAAGAGTGTCGAACCCAACAAGCAGAAGGTGCTGGCTAGTGGTATGGATCAGGAATTCTCTGCAAATACTTAGCAAACGGATTTTTAGGGGTTTTCGATAAAGCAAGTAAACAAAGTACAAGTAAATAAAAGACAGTAGGAATAAATGCAGCAAGTGGCCCAATCCTTTATGCAGCAAAGGACAAGCCGATTTTATTTCTTAAGGTGACCAAACGTTCTCGAGGACACATGGGAAGACTGTCAAGTGCTTTCGCTTCATATAGTCGATTAATCTTCTTTAGCTTGCTAAGTGTTGTGTGGGTGAACCTATGCTAATGTACCGCCCCATCCAAGACTAATACATACTTGTGATTATACCCCTTGCAAACATCCGTAAGTACAAGAAAGTAATTAAGGTAGAAACCTAACCATAGCTTTAAACTCTAAGACCCTTACGTCCCTTGTCCAATGGTTTCCTAACGGGGGTTCAGGTTTCTGTCAGTCCGGCAACCCCTACGATTAGTAGCCAAATACACAATGCATTCCCCTAGGCCCTTATAGGTGAAGTGTCATGTAGTCGACGTTCACATGACACCACTAGAAGAAGTACACCACAACTTAAATAACAATCTATTGAATCTTTCTCAACGCAACACCCCTACTAACAACAAGACTTCTCCCATGTCCTCAAGAACAAAACGAACTACTCACAAGACATCATATGGATCATGATCATAGATGGAATAATGATGTATAACAATCTGAACATAAACAATAATTCAATGGTTCACTCAATAGCATCAACTACAAAGAGTAATCAACACCGGGAAAGTTTCCCCTATGAACTATGCAAGATTTAACCCAATTGTTACAGCAATATGGAGATGGTGATGAGGGTGCTGATGGTGATGATGGTGGTGATGATGATGATGGTGATCCCGATGAAGTCCACCTTGATGGTGGTGTTGATGGCGACGATCTCCCCTCTCCGGGAAGGAATTCCCCCGACATAAATCTTTCTACCGGAGAGATATTTCTCTCTCGGTGTTTTCCGTCCCGCAAAGGCGGCGGAATCTTTCTGTGGTCGCCCCCCGAGTCTTAGGGTTTCGTGGGGATGATATATGCCAGAGGAGAGAGGCTAGAGTGGGCCAGGGCGGCCACACCACCTCCAGGCGAGGCCTAGGCCTGCCCGCGCCATGGGGTGGTGTGGGCCCCCTGTGGCCCACCTCCACTCCATCTTCTGGCATCCTTAGTGTTCTAGAAAAATAGGATTTTCCGTATATTTTCTTGGATTTTCTGATCTTTGCGAATTTTGCCTCCAAACAGCACCTTTTCCATCAGAATCCTGACTGCAGCGGTCCATGCTCCAAAAGTCATCAACCATGCAAAAATAAATGAAATAACATAAGTATCACCTCTCAATACGAAATATATCAATGAATAATAGTGAATTAAGACATAGAATAGTGATGCAAAATGGACATATCAACTCCCCCAAGCTTAGACTTCGCTTGTCCCCAAGCGAAACTGAGCTCAATAAACATGACCTCAGGTTTATGGAGTGAAGAGTTGATAAAAGAATACGGACAAGAAGCATCACATTCGTCAAATACATAGATCATTATAGAAGACAACTCACTATCATATAACTCAACTTGCAATGAGTAAAGGAAACACAATAAATATACATAAAGTGAATCATAATTGGTAATGGAAAACTTAGCTCTTGGTCGAAGTATAGTTGATAATTTAATGGAGTTCACAAATAGCTGGTTTTCAATGATAGCTTTCAAAGTAGTAAACATCAAGATAAGAGCAATGTGCAAAACAAGCAACATGAGAAACATGATTGAATAAATCATCATATGAATGGATGAAACACATCAACTCAAAATACTTGCTGAGATAGAAGGGAATAGGTTTACTGACTCAACTACAAAGTAAAAGAAAGGGCCCTTCGCAGAGGGAAGCAGGGATTGCAAGTCTCATAAAGAGCTCCCAAAAATTATGATACTTACTAGCTTTCAGCTCTCATTGCCCCTATCATAGGCATCTTTTGGTGATTAAGGTTAAAGTGACACAACTAAGAGGATATGCTTGACAAGTTATAAGTTGAAATCCCATGCCCCTTACTTATGAGTACCGATCCTCATGCTACTCAACTTCAGTCACGAGCAAGCTCTTGTCATTGTAAATACATGCGTATCATTGAGAACCGCCAACGGGGTACCCCTTGCACATGACACAGGAGCTATCCCATAATCAAAATGACAAGGCAAGCAGACAGTGAGCATCTCAGCGATCTTTTTATTTGCTATTTGCATAGGTTTTTATTGAGGATGCTTCATAGAATGCTCACTATAGTTATTCTGCAAGTTTCCACCATGATTAGGCATGGCTTAGGCTAGCGGCCCAGGCGTTTCTCTAACACACATATAAACTCCATGAGCTTACAAGTTCCACTTTTATTTCACACCGCCGGGATCCATAAGCAAAAGAACATGATATCAACTAGGTACCAGTACCAATGAAGTGTTGAAAGCAGTCCCCATGATACATGGTTCGGCTAACTTCAACTCATAAAGCACAAGCATATATGCAACAAAGAAGGACCCAATGGTTCAAGTTTATTAAATGCAAGAAAGTAAAGTGTGCCATCAAGTTCGTGAGAGCTTTAATCACTAATTTTCACATAACAAGTTTAATTTGGGAGGTAGATAAAACAAGAATTTACTTGGAATAGCAATAATGCTACTAGGTAGGTATGGTGGACACAAATTGCAAAGGTTTTGGTTTAAGGGAGTGGATGCACGAGAAGAATACCCTCTCAGTACAGGTTTTTGGCTAGCAAAGCTGGGTAGCAAGTACAAGAGTTGAAGGAAACAAACAAACATACAAGTGATAAAGACAAACATGCAATCTTCCTTGGAAGCACAAAAGATCTTAACTAGAGAATAGTAGACTTATGAGCAAATCAAGAAAGAAGGATGATGAAATTATTTTTTTCTCTAGAGTACTTCTATCTTTTTCTTTTCAACTCTCAAAAAGGTGTTGCTACTGACCGAGCCAGGTTTGCCAAAACCAACTAAATTAACTCAATGATCCCAAAGGGATACCAATACTAACAACAAGATCAATCAGATAACCACGAATTGAAAACTAACATAGGCTATGCAAAAGATTGGATGATAGAACTGCTCATTAATACTCCATAATGGAAACTCACACCAAGGGATACAAATCTAACGAGAGAAGGGACACTTCCATAATGCAAACCATACTACATAATAACTCCTATATTCATGATATGACTCTACTAATAAGGTAAAAAGATAGAAGATAGTGATATGATACCGCGGCACTCCTCCAAGCTTGGAACAAACCAAGGGGATGCAAAACCTGATGACGAATTACTCCTTCGGTGGTGGTGATATCCTCTCGATGAGCCCTTTGATTAGTTTCCCAAAGTCCTCAATCTCGAAGGTGAGAGTACGAATCAACTCCGAGTTGTGCTCAATACAGCCTATAAACATTTCAGTTTGTGGATCCCAACTCTTGTGATTCTTTTTCCATTCTTCCCACTTGGAGTCTTCTTTTCCTGCATGGTTATGGGTAAAGGTATGGAAGGTATTCTTGGTGTTTGGAGAAGGTGTCCGTGGTGCCAAGCGGTGACGCGAAGGCTTCCCTCCAGTTGACATCCGTGTAGTCCTTCTGATCTTGGCAGGGTTAGCCACCACTCCAATGCTTGCAATGGTAGTGCCGGTATGCGGATGTTGGCTTTGCTCCTCTTCACATTCACTCTTGATCTCCTTCTCCTTCCCGGGGTCTTGGAGGTCTTCCTCCATGGGCTCCTTCCCTTTATCCTTGACGGATACCATTGCGCTTCTAAACCTTCAAAGAGTATGTCCTGACAGAAACAGATCGAAACAAAAACACGACGAAAACACGATATACGGACCTCAGGGGATCCGGGGGGTTATATATTACGACGTTTCATATCAAAAAGAAGGTACTCGGAGAAAACGAGTCGGAGGCGGAGTCCGGAGTGGCCACACCACCTGGTGGCACGGCCAGGGGTGGGCCCACGCCACAGGGTGGTGTGAGCCACCCTGGCTCCATTTCCGTCTCTTTTTCGCTTCGTAGCTTTCCTTATTGACTGAAAGCTACAAAAATATAGTTGGATTGTATTTTCACGGAACTTTTCTTACCAGAACCGTTTCCTATTTGAACACGGACTCTGCAGGTCTCTGAATTTGGTATATAGTAGATTCTTCCAGAGTCATCACTTGAATAACATCAATATCTTCATCTTCATGCACTTATTACTTGAGTCATAAAACCTTTCTCTTCCTTATTACACCATTATCTCCATTTCTTGCAAATTTCTTTCACACAAAACTTCACACAGTTCTCATTAGCAACATTTGTAAAAGTGAAGTGATAAAACCCTTTTGAGTCCAACTTCAACTGAAAACCATCACAACAAAATCTACTGTAGCAACTCCTTCCGAAAACCCAAAAAGAATTCAAAAAGGAAATCGAATAAAGAAGCAAATGCAAGAGTGGCAAAATCTGTCAAAACAGATCAGCAGGTAAAGATCAATTGTTTCGAAAATCTTCTATTGCTCAAATCAAAAACTGCAAAACTAACGAAAGTTAAATAACAACCTGGGGCAGAAGTACAAAAAATTACAGCTTAATCCGACATACAGAGATCTCTCACGAATTTTTACGGTGAAGCACAAAAATCTGTTTCGGGACAGCAACGTCCCCAAATATTACTTCTCTCTCATTAGAGGTTGATCTTGACACAAAAACCAAACAAAATGGATAAGGAGCGGTTATTACTGAAGTAATAACTTCCAAGACTCAAAGAAACAAAAACAAACTAAAAGCAAAAACAAATTGGGTTGTCTCCCATAAAGCTCTTTCTTTATAGCCATTAAGATGGGCATGATAATTTTGAAGAAGCTCTCATAGGGATATGAATTGAAGTGAAAGAGAGCATTAAGAAGCAAAAACACACACATTTACGTCAAACCCACTTCCTATGCAAGGGGATTTTGTAAACAAACAAGTTATTGAAACCAAAGGCAACTTGCATAAGAAGGCAAAAGAAGTGCAACATAAAATCTTTCAGCATAAAACGAGGAAACTTGATATTATTGAGATGCATAAGAACACTTTTCCCTCTCTCATAGTAGCTTTAACTATCATGCATAAACTTAACAATATAGCTATCACAAGGACCATCATAGCAATGATCACTTATTCTAACAGAAAACACGGGAATATTAGCTCTCATAACACTACTTTGTGAAACAATATTAGAGGTATCCTTACAAAGGATAGGGTGTCCCTCTTTTTCATATTTAGTAACAAAGTCTTTCACATTTGCTATTATAGGTTCATCGACCATTTGTTTATCAGGTTCAACAGCTTTATTCATACTTTCATTAACCATACTAGCCATCATAGAATGTTCCTTTACCTTAACTGGAAAAGGCATTTTCTCAATATAAGGTTCAGGTAAAACATGATTAGCAGTATAAACTTTAGTATTTCTCGTAGGAACACTCTTAACAACATCTTTATAAGGTTCATGATACTTATTCCACTTCTTTTTAGGCACTTCAATGTAGGAAGCAAAATCCTTAAAAGAAGAAGCAATAGCTTGAGAGTCTAGACCATAAGCATTTTTAATATTTTGAAAGTCATAAGTTCCCATAAAAGATTCAATGCATTCATAATCATAATTTATACCTGACTTTCTACCTTTGTCATTCTCCCAAGCTTCAGCATTGTCCTGAATACGATCTAGAAGGTCCCATTTAGCTTCTTCTTCCATGCGAGTGAATGATCCAGCACAAGAAGCATCCAATAAATCTTTCTCTTGTAGAGGGAGCCTTGCATAAAAGTTGTTGATAATAATATTGTTGGGGAGCTCATGAATGGGACATTTGAGCATTAGTAACTTCAGTCTCCCCCAAGCTTGAGCTGTACATCTCCCTCAAGTGGCCAAAAGTTATATATTTGATTCCGATCTTTATGAATCTCACTAGGAGGATAAAACTTTGAATAAAAGAGAGGCACTATTTCCTCCCATTCCAGAGCTTGACCATTCTTCAACATCTTATACCATCCCCCAGCTGCACACTTGAACAACCCGCATAATTCATGTATAAAGAGTAAATGATCACCGGGATGGACAGTTCCATCCCCAACATAGTAGTTATCCATAACATGATCAATAATTCTTGTAGGTATTTTGAAAACATCTTTCTCAGCAGGTGGTGGCTTATCTACTACCTTAGCAGTGGTAGTAGCATTACCAAATAAGAAACTCAGCGAATTATCCATAACGAAAATAAAGCAACTAGCAAAGTAAACAATTCTCACAGTAGAAGTTTCCTTTACCAGTTCCACTCTCCAATAGAGCTTCACTCCCTGGCAATGGCGCCAGAAAATAGTCTTGATGACCCACAAGTATAGGGGGTGTATCGCAGTATTTTCGATAAGTAAGAGTGTTGAACCCAACGAGGAGCAGAAGGTGCTGGCTAGTGGTATGGATCAGGAATTCTCTGCAAATAATTAGCAAACGGATTTTTAGGGGTTTTCGATAAAGAAAGTAAACAAAGTACGAGTAAATAAAAGACAGTAGGAATAAATGCAGTAAGTGGCCCACTCTTTATGCAGCAAAGGACAAGCCGGTTGTATTTCTTAAGATGACCAAACGTTCTCAAGGACACATGGGAAGACTGTCAAGTGCTTTCGCTTCATATAGTCGATTAATCTTCTTTAGCTTGCTAAGTGTTGTGTGGGTGAACCTATGCTAATGTACCGCCCCATCCAAGACTAATACATACTTGTGATTATACCCCTTGCAAACATCCGTAAGTACAAGAAAGTAATTAAGGTAGAAACCTAACCACAGCTTTAAACTCTAAGACCCTTACGTCCCTTGTCCAATGGTTTCCTAACGGGGGTTCAGGTTTCTGTCAGTCCGGCAACCCCTACGATTAGTAGCCAAATACACAATGCATTCCCCTAGGCCCTTATAGGTGAAGTGTCATGTAGTCGACGTTCACATGACACCACTAGAAGAAGTACACCACAACTTAAATAACAATCTATTGAATCTTTCTCAACGCAACACCCCTACTAACAACAAGACTTCTCCCATGTCCTCAAGAACAAAACGAACTGCTCACAAGACATCATATGGATCATGATCATAGATGGAATAATGATGTATAACAATCTGAACATAAACAATAATTCAATGGTTCACTCAATAGCATCAACTACAAAGAGTAATAAACACCGGGAAAGTTTCCCCTATGAACTATGCAAGATTCAACCCAATTGTTACAGCAATATGGAGATGGTGATGAGGGTGCTGATGGTGATGATGGTGGTGATGATGATGATGGTGATCCCGATGAAGTCCACCTTGATGGTGGTGTTGATGGCGACGATCTCCCCTCTCCGGGAAGGAATTCCCCCGACAGAAATCTGTCTGCCGGAGAGATCTTTCTCTCTCGGTGTTTTTCGCCCCATAGAGGCAGCGAAATATTTCTGTGGTCGCCCCCCGAGTCTTAGGGTTTCGTGGGGATGATATACGCCAGAGGAGAGAGGCTGGAGTGGGCCAGGGCGGCCACACCACTTCCAGGCGCGGCCTAGGCCTGCCTGCACCATGGGGTGGTATGGGCCCCCTGTGGCCCACCTCCACTCCATCCTCTGGCATCCTTAGTCTTCTAGAAAAATAGGATTTTCCTTATATTTTCCTGGATTTTCTGATCTTCGTGAATTTTGCCTCCAAACATCACCTTTTCCATCAGAATCCTAACTGCAGCGGTCCATGCTCCAAAAGTCATCACCCATGCAAAAATAGATGAAATAACATAAGTATCACCTCTCCATACGAAATATATCAATGAATAATAGTGAATTAAGACATAGAATAGTGATGCAAAATGGACGCATCAGGTGATGCACTTGGGAGAACGCAAATTTACCACCTATATTCCTATGTTATTGCAGTGCTTCCTCGGATTCTTGTTTCCGGAGCAGGGATAGAAGTGGAATTTTGCATTATAGAAAGAGGTGAAGCATGTTTGAATGGGTGCGCGAGATATTTTAATGGATGGGTGCGATGTTTGGGTGCTGTACCAAATTGTGAGGTCGAAGCTTCTAGCATACGCTACTCCAGCGTGGGGCCTCTCAAACGCGCTATCACCATCTAGGCCCACACACCAACGAGAGTTACTTTCCAGCATTTAAACGAGTTTCTAGGCATTTGCTGAAATTTTCGAACAATTTAAAACTTTAAAGAAGATGACCATTGTAAAAAAAAGGTGACCAAGGTCATGGAAATAGTTTATGATGACGTGTCCGTATTTGGTAGATCGGTGCATCTTTGCAAATCAACCAATATATTTGCTTCCAAATTTGAAGTTTGTTTTCGAATTTCTATGTAACAACAATATGTTTTGTTGTGAAGCGACTACAAAGATGATGCCTCAAAATGCCACCGCCCCCTTTTTTCACACAATGTGTAACGCCCTCTGTAACACCCTCGAATCGGTCCTATGCAAGTTTTAGCGCTTCCCGCCAAACCCGCATAGAAACGATTCAAGGACGCCCACCAGGCATTTTCGTGCGGGTGGAAAATGAAGTAATATCATTACACAATAGTCCACGATGGAACCCACAGAACAGATATATATATACAGCAATGACTAGCTGAGTCAAGAATATAGATATACAATACAAATATCCAAATCACCTTGAAAACGATACAACATCCGAGTGCGTATAAGAAGCAAATTGATCTAAGAGCCCTGAAGAATAACTAATGGCGTCCATAACCCTGCCTAGGCCCAGCCGGACGGGTAACCTTGCTAACGACGTCGATCTCAAACCTGCTAAAACAAAAGGGGTGCCGACAAAGGGCAAAGGAAAAAGAGGAGCGTCAGTACTGAGGCCAGTACACGGCGAGACTATTTGGCGGCTCTCGCCTACATAGGTATGGTGGACTGAAGCGGCAGCGCAGCATGCACTAAACAACCTATAGAGACTCGATGTAACTGACGGCTATTAGAGAGGGATAAGAGAGACCTATTCAGGACCAACCTGATACTAACACCAATCATACCCATCCTGGTATTCCCCCTCGAGACCAAACGAGAGAGTCAAACCTAGGAACTCACACAGTGGGCAGTTTTATTCATTCCATTATAGTTGTAGCATTTACTAGTCAGATATAGATAGCATGAGTCATCCTGATAGCATAAGTAGTGGGAAGTTTTAGTTAACCATTCAGTTGTAGTTGCAGTACTTACTAGTCCGATACAATTAGCACGTGACATCCCAAACCCAGCAGTTGTTGGCACTTTTTTCATTCCATTGGAGTTGCGATACTTACTAGGCAGGTATAACATGACACGATACACCCCATTTCCACAAGTCGTTGGCACTTTTATTATCCATTCCATTGTAGTGAAGCTGATTACTAGTCACATATTAAGTTAAATTTATAGCACTACTTTAGTTATGCTTGTTTATGATCGAGATACTGTGCTCCAAGTCGTCCATAACCGCGGACATGGCTTTCAGAAAGATTTACCCTGCAGGGGTGCACAAATAGCAACACACACACGATCAACCTCGGAAAAACCAAATCAAAACCTAACGAGGCTTTCACGACAAAGCAATCACAGGATTCATAAAAGATTTCAGGGGGCCACCCCATTAAGCTACCCGCAACGAAGTTGGCCGGCTCGGAGACGGACCCAAGGTTTGTGCCAATGGCTGCAAACGACTGGGAACCCGAAAGTGTGACTGGGCTTGTCGATACCGCGAAAACATTCCACATTCCAAAACAGTACAGGTGCTCCTCGCACAATCGTAAATAAAGCAGTAACGCATGGCATAAGTACAGGATAGTAATAAAGCCCCAAACTACTTTGTGGCCCCAAGAAATAAGAAATGAATCAAGCTCTGGCTAAGGGGGATCCATAGGGTCTCCCGGATGTGGAGAGTGTGAATAATCAAGGAATAGGTATCAAGTACTCAGGGCCTATATGACACAAGTAGACATGAAAAAACAAATAACATATATTACCCACCGGTGCCTCTTTCATTAGTTATCCCAGCAATTTAATAGTTGTATTTAAAGTCATGATCATCTCCACCATTTAGCATGTGCCAACCTCCCAACAATGGTGGAACAACAACGACGCGACGCAGCACTTGAGCAAGCAACTACGACACGCAAGGCCGACTATCTATCAAACAACATGCAATAGGATGTGTCCAAGGCAATATAAAGGCTGCAGGGAATATAAATGCTGCACGGAAACTAAAGCATCGCAATACGGATAGCAATAGATCAACAGGAGGAAATAAAGACTATAAATGCAAAATAGGTAGAAAGGGGGATATGCTCGCCTAGGAAACACTGCCGAAGGTTCATTATCCGAAGGACTTGTCGATACTCGCATCCACTCAAAGGACTAATCCGCGATGAAGCAAAGCACTAAAAGAAACACCGGATACACTATTTAATACTATGGCAGAAGACCGGGCATGATGCATGTATGATGCATGACATGGCAAAGATGCGATGCGCCTAGGAAATATTAAGCAAAACCGGGGTCCCGACGATTAATTAGAAGGTTCATGTTATTTAACTACCTCGCAATTTAAATGTTGTCTTCACTAGGAAAACATGGCATCGGTTCGCTACTCAAATTTAAATGGAGATGATATATAAGACTAAAATGGTCCGCATATAGTCTCCATATTTAATATGAGGTGAAACGACAAAGTACCCCCAAACAAATAAACATGTATGCGAGTATGCATGATTTAATATGCAACAAGTATATGTCAATATTATAAAAATAAGGGTCTTAGAAAGGGGATCACATTAGGGTTCGACGATCTTGTTATTCTTCGGGGGGTCGATGGGGTTCAGGTTCGGTCTTGGGGCAACGATATTTGGATCCATGAGGAAGCTCTTGGGCTTCCGGCGTCACCGGGTCCGCGAGGAGGGTTTCGCGACATCAGATCCGTTAGAAGTTCTTGGTGTTCCCAGTCGGAGAACTTGGGGTTCCATGATGGCGGTCTCGTGGTTCCGTGATGAGGTTCTAGTCGAGATCTCGGTGTGGACACCTTGGACTTATGTAGCCGATCAAATAAACACACCACTTCACGCGGTAGCATTGCACTCAGACAGATCTGCAGCAAACACGAGACACACGCACATACACCGAGCGTGCCAAGGGGAAAAACAACAACCCGCAAGAAGCTGGAGCAGCACATCAGCGTGCAGAACATGCAGAGGTGGGGGTACTCGGCTTGTGCTGCACGACGCGGCAGAGGTGGTTGCTGGGACTGACGGCGGCAAGAGGGGATGCCGATCTTGGGGAAGGGGCAGCAAGCGTGAGGTCGAGGGCGGCCAAGTGCGGTGGCGAGGAGGACGCACGGCCTCGCGCGGACGGTTGCCTGGATGTCGGTGTTAGGGACGGACGGTGTCGGGACCTGGAGGTGGAACAGGAGTGGCGGTGCAGCAGGATGCGGCCACGGGTGCCGATGCGCGGGCCGGCGGTGGATAGTGAGGATCTTAGGCTCGAGGATGGCCGAGTCGTAGGCAAGGGCGCCGAGGAGGCCAAGCGGGACTGCTGGGGTCGCGCGTAGCCGTTAGGAGTGCGCCGGGCGGTAGAACGCGGAGGAGGCTCGGCCTGGCCAGAGCACATGCCTGAGGGCGATCGTAGACAAGCTTGCAGGGCTAAGGAGGGTCGCGCGGTGGTGACGCGCCGGACGGAGCAGGGTCGGCGGGTTCCGGGGCTTGGAGGAGCACGGCTGGTGGCGGGCCCGACGGGGTTTCGAGCAGTGGCGGCCGGGGCGGCTCCTGCTGCGGGGAGGAAGGCGAGAAGGAGCGAGAGAGGACGGGACACTAGGGATCGCGTGCAGGCGACGCGCGGGTTGGGGTGGGGCCAGGCGGGAGCGGGATGTGGGGTAGGTGGACGCGGTCTATGGCGCTGGCATCGCGGCGAGGAAACACGTGATCGACGCGACTATGCGAGGGAGTGGGGCTGAGCTGGGCGGTTGTGCGTGACGTGGTGGGCTTGGTTTGACCGCGTCTGTAGCGTGTGCTGCAGGGTGGGTCACGGTAGGTGGTGTGCTGGCATTTTGCTGTGTCGCATCACGTTGGCAAATGCGCGCGCGTGTGTTGCGCACAGCGGCACGGAGTGGCAGCTGCGTCTAGGTTTGGTAGGGCGACGGATGGGTGTGGTTAGGGTTTAGTTAGTTTAGGGTTTGCTATTAGATGGGCTAGGACTAGGTTGTTTTGGACTGCCGGGTAGTAGGTAGCCTGACCTACGGGCTGGGCTGCCTCCCCGGTATAACAAAATAGTTTTTATTTTATTTGTTTATTTATTTTTATATAAAAGACTTTTGCAAATAGTTTTTACGCAAATAAAATATCCGGATAAGACCAGGGTTTCATTTTGAATAAAAGAGGAGACAATTAGGAAACAAAGATAGACTTTTAGAATAATAGTTTTAGGCAAACATATGCATGCAAACATGAAGATGCTCAAATGCAATGTGGCATGATGACATGAGCATGTGGTTATGATGATGCACAAAATAAAAACAACACGCGATTTTCTAGTAGTGGTTTTACTCGGGGTGCTACACCCTCTCAAGCTTCCAGGCTAAATTTGTGCAATAAAATATTTTTTGGGGTTGGATGTGTTTTTTGGGGGGGGGGTGGATATTTGAATGGATGGGCGGGATGTTTGAATGGGTGGGCAGGATATTTCGGCGCTCTGCCAAAATTTTGAAGTTGAAGCTTCTAAGATACGCTAGTCCCACTTGGGATGCTATCCCCGTCAGATAGACCCACATGCCTGTATGTTTTCCAGCATTTAATGAGTTTATAGACATTTGCCGAAATTAATGAACATTAATTCAAGGCTTTCAAACAAGAGGAAGAAGGTCAGAGCCATAGTTTCTATACCTTTTTCATCTTTTGTACTATTCCGTACATTGAAGCATCTTCGCCAACCAAGCTTACAAACCTGGCCATATTTGGTAGATCGGTGCATCTTGGCATTTCAAGATATTGTTTACAAAGGAGATTCCAGATTTGATGGATAATGCCCTACATTCATGAGTTTCCAAACTTCCTAGCTGAAGATGCTAAAATTAAATAAATTTTTGATGATTGAAAGTAAGTATATTTATGTACTACAAAGTGTGTGATATAGCTTGCTCTTGACTTTTTAAAAATAGTTTAAAGGTACCGAAATAGTCAAATATTGGAGACCCACCGAGAGTTTTGCAAGATTTCAATTTTATGATATGAATAATAATGACACCAAATTTGGGTCTGTCTTTAAAAAAAATAAAGAAACAAAATACAACCATTCATTTCTCCGTTGGTGTCTCACTGTGTGCATTGGCTAGTTTCCATGAAAATATATAAAATTTGATAACTCTTGAAAAACTCGTTTCACAATATAGCGTACCATGTTTGAACATTCATGGCTTTAGTGTAAACTCCCAGGATTAGAGCTTAGAAATAAGCTGAACACATGTGTGTGCATTGCATTCATGCATAGAAAATCCGGATAATTTTCATGCTTTTAAATAAAACTTGTCAAAGTGATTGAAGCTTCTCTTAACTTGGTGGAACTGAAGTTGATCATCAAGTTGACTGCGATAAGTTTCTATATGACCTTTGCTAAAACCTTATCTTTGGTCAATATAATTTGATCTAAGGGTAGATCAAATGTAATAAAACTAAGTCACAACACACTACTTAATAAGGAGTACTTGATCTTCTAGAGATCATTACATGGTATTCCATACCACAACTCAAGGATGAATACTTAATATTCTAATGATGATATTAAGATATTACCTACCATAAACTCTGTATACCAAGTTATGTATATAACTTAAGTAAAAGAAACTTTATAACTAAATCTTGATACACTTGATTGCCATAGTTACTCCTACCATGAGTATCATGGTAGTTCTTAAACATTGACTCTTATTACAAATAGAGTAGAAATGGAAGTCAAGGCAAGACCATCCATCACATACCCTTAGTGTCATGTTAATAGATGACAATCCTATTTAACCAAGTCCTAGTGTCGATTGATCATCAATGTGTGTGACCAATTCCTGACCTAGAACTTATTGATCTATTATATTAACCTTCCAAATACCTTAAGTAAATTAATCTGAAGAAGGAACTAGTTATGGTAGAGTGTGCCATAATCAATGGAATGAGATCCTTAGTGGAGACCAAACCATTTGATGTTGGAGGAGTTAACTCACTCATGAGTTAACTAGAAGCAGTATTTAAACCCAAGAAGTAACTAGTGATCCTGGAACTATAAGGAAGCTATTAGTATTAGAGTATCTAATGATAATCTTGTTAAGCCAAGTGGGCATAAACTTAAAGTAAGTTTTCTTAACAAGATGAGCCTTACAGAAAGACTAGTACAAGTTTACTACTGAGTGGATAAGAAGTCTTGATCAGACAATTAGAAGCCTAATCTTAGTTTGATCAAATGATGGTGGTCATTAATCTCAAGTCACTTGAGAATAGATGACTAGGTGTTGAAGAAGAGTTGTGGGTATACCAAATTAGGTAAGGCCTAGTAAGTTAAATCATATATCTTGAACATGAGAAGTCAAGAAGAGTATGAGTAATTAGAAGCCTAAGCTTAGTTTGATCTAGTTTTATGAAGTAGTTGGAGGAATAGTAGATTGATCAAGCTAATACATGAACAAACTTGTATTATGGGTGAAGGACCATACTTATTCTAGAAGATTGATATCCCTTGCTATCTACAGTGAGGATTGTAATCTTGTAAGCCTTGGATATAGTTGCAAGATGAGTTTAAGGAAGTTAATGGATGGAGTTAGTAGTAGCTACATTGATAGGTGCATCGATGGTAGTTAACTAAGAGGAGTTATATACTAGGAGTAAGAATGGAGTAATGTTGAAGTGGCATGACCATGTCATCAGATGATGATGGATATGGTGGAGACAGATGATTGTCTTATTCAGGAAGATGTGATCTTTGTTAATAAGATAAGAGAGATATATAGAGTATATTTAGGAAAGGAATTCCTTATCTAAAGATAACCTTGGTGAGGTATTAAGGTAAGGATTCTTTAGAAGACTTAACCAAGATCATATCAACATAGGACTAGAATCATGTCTACCTCTTTGTTTAACATCCTAGAATAAAGAGGGTAGTAACCAATTCCTATTTTTAGGCAGTCAATGGATAGTATCTCTTAGTCAAATGAAATATCTAAGAGAGAAGTAGAATTTAAGATGAGTGTTTATCTATGAAAACCTTGTCTGCTTTATTATCTTAAACCCTAATAGAAACTTAGCCTCATAGGATCATTAAAATCATATTATGAACGCAATCTTAATAACTCACTTTAAGTTGAGATGTTATTTAAGTTTACAAAACATGATAGCAATATGTCTTAGCCTTCATATTCATACATATCAATAATTGAATATGAGTATTAAATCCTCTCAAAACCCATATATCTATATTGTATAAACCTTAGTGTTTCTCTATCCGTGATTGTTGTTGATTCATAATGACCTAACCAAAAGTGTTCTGTGGTAATTCTAAACTCTACAAATCAAGTAGAATTGGATTTGGCAAATCACCAGATATGGAGGACCATGAAAACCAAATCATCATATTATGAACCACAAAGATTAATCCTTTATAATGTATTTAGATAAATCCTTTATGAAGATAAGAAGGAACAAGATTCTATATACATGGATAAACGTCACAAATCAGTACCATTAAGATTGTCAAGTGAAACCAGAATCATTTCTATGAAAACTTATTTATAAGAACCCAATTCCTAAAACCCCACTCCATATTAATATTTCTTAATGAAAAGGACTTTTAATATAATGAACATATTTTAATGCACAATAAGAAATCAGGAGAAGAGAATCATACTTTCTTTATACAGTACTATTCTTGACTTATAAATTCTCTCAATATTTAAATCCCTAAAGTAATTCCAATTTAAAAGGATTTTGTAAAAGAAGAGAAAACAGAAAATGTAATCAAAAAAGAGAAAGTGTAAAAGCAGCACAGTTACTCGGCCCACGGCCCATTCCCTACTTCCAGCTCATGAGCAGCAGCAGAATTTTTTTGCTCACTCAGTCAAGGCCCAGCAACAGCAGCCCAAGTTCCCTCTAGCTCTGGCTGACAAGTGGGACCGAAGGAAGGACCGCGGGTTGAGACAAAGATTTGGCCAGTGGGTTTCTTGCAAAAAGGTCGTCGTCATCACCGTTACGCACATAGGTAGCTCGCTGGCCGGAGCTCCGCCGTCCGCCGCCGCGCCGTGACGTAGACATTGTCTATATTGGTGCCACCGACGCCTGGAGGGGAGAAGAAGGCCACCGCGATGCCCTGTTCTTCCTCATCCTCAATCCACCCTCTCTTCCTCTCTGTGGTGCGAAGAGCAGAAACCCTACCTCGCCGGAGCTCGTTGTCCTCGCTGTCTCCGACCACCCTAAGTCCAACGAAGGGCACCCCGTGCTTTCCATACCCTTCTTGTTCTCCCTAGCTAGTCCACGGAAGCCGGAGAACCCGCAGTCGGGCCAATCGAAGCATCGCTCCGCCGTCAGTCACCGGCGATTCCGGCTGCACCTGGCCTCACCGACCGCATCGTCACATTCCCGGTGAGTTTCTCGTTCATGTGGTGCTCATCGATTCGCCGCCCGCTCATCGTAGCCATCTGTCCGTGGGAGTCCCGACCGCACTGCCACGGAAGCTCGTCGCTGACGAGGTTCCGGTGACCAAAAACAACCGTAGCTAGTACCATTAGATTCGCCTCGTTCCCCTCGTTCGAACGCACCCTTCGCATGGTCCCTGGTGCCAGAAATTGGTGTCGCCGCTGTGCACCGGTGTTCAGTCGCCGTGTTCCGGCGTGCTGACGTCATGGTCAGGTCCAGTGACGTCATCCCAGCCCCACCAGTTAGTGTCTCTAGGTAAAATAAATTGGGTATAAAAAATCTTTTGTCCCGAATGGCAGGTGACGTGGCCACAGGCCCACATGTCTGTGACTGTGTCTAGGGTGAGTGCTAGTATAAAAAGTATTACCTGTTTAATAAATAAGTAAAACATTATAAATTCAAATATAACTATAATTTCCAGAAATTTAATAAAATGGTTAAATCTTGTTAATTCTATATCTTTTGTTTTATTAGTTAGAAAAATGTATGTAATATATCAAAATACTCAAAAAATAAAATATATAATTTAACTTTATTAACAAACATTAATATGTTAACTATTTAAATAATTATTATATAATAAAGATTTTATAAATAATAATACTTTGAAAATTCATATTTTAATATTGGTAAATAAGAAAATTATAAATAAAATACCAAAATTCCTATAAAAACAAAATATACATTTATGAACTTGTTTCAATTATTTTTGTATCACTTACCTAATATTTACTATGTATTAAGTATTTATAAAGTGATAAAACTTATAAAAATCATAGTTTAATATTTAAAAATCACAAAAATACCTATTATATACCAAAATGATCACAAAAATAAATTCTACACCTTAAAAATATCCTCTTGCACAATTGAGGTTAAATAAAAGGTAAAAGTCTAATAAATCTTATTTTAACCCTTTTCTTTTATTTAAATTCCTTAACAATATATAGATACTTATTATTACCTTTAGCATTATTAGTTTTAAGTCTAAAAATGTAATAATAAGTGCAAGTTAGGATTAAATGAAGTTAAAATAGGACTAACCAATTCAAGTTGTACTTACTAAAACTACCATTCAGAATTAAGTAAATCTTACTCTCCAAAAATAGTTTACCAGTATAAAATCAACTAAAATAGTATATTGTTCATCACAAGAATCCTATTCACTTATAAATTTAATAAAATACCACCTCATTCAAGTAATAACATTTAAATTCTAACTTTGTGGAATGTTAATATCTAAACCATCTACAATGTGATTCCTTATTCAATACATGCAAAGTTCCACCACTTATACCATGATCCATTTGAATGCTTTAGTATTGTATACTACTTGTTGTATTTACTTATTGTTTCACACACTCTCACAAGCCTTAATAAGAAGCACAAGTGTGAAACTGGTATAAAAGTGCACCACATTCCAAAGAACTCATCACAAACTCTAAACGCTAGATTAGATACGACTATTCCGAGGTTTCGCATTTATGAAATTGCATTACATTACTTATGCATTGTTGCATCTTGCTTCTTTAAACATTAGTCCTTACCGGACCAATGATGCTATTTACGGAATTTGGATCTTCTATTGTCTTGAAGACCATGAGTGCATAATCTTGCAATCACAAAAGGCAAGTTCACAACTTGCTCATGTCCTGTGGTTATTTTCTATGCTTGTAACTCAACTGTGTCATCACTTGCATTTCAAAAAGTTCGAAAACACTATTTTCTCAATTAACTAGAAATATCAGTTACTGATCCAGGGTGATCAGCTAATCTATCATAACTGGCAATGGAAATGCCATTGTACAATAATGTATCATCTAGGACTTAACAACCAATGTCGTCAGTGATTCTAGCATCGTATATTATGCGTCAACCATGAGATTTGGAATGGGATGGAGAATTCAGCTGTATCTTCTTCCTTTTGTATGGACGGATGACCTTATTGTGAGGCTGTTGATTTCTCGTGGATTTCTAGAGAATCCAGCACATGGGTGGGACCCCTTAGTTCCCCGCGAGCTAGGTGTCTAGATTATATATATAGGCTATCTGGGTCAGAGTTCACCATAGCTGATGGTGACGGCCAGCCAGAGCTGTTTACAGAGTCTTCAGGAACTCATCAGGGTTGTAGCTTGCCCGGAAGGGGGCTTAACGGAGATGTAGTCAGCCCCGAAGGATCATGTCTTCATGCGGGGTCACGAAGGGGGCATTGATTGGCTTGGATCTTAAGTTGGGCCTTAAACCATGGAAGTTTGAACGGGGACATACTCCCGGCTGTGCAACAAAGCTTAAGGTCTCTTGTGGGAAAAGTGACGCACCTCTGTAGAGTGTAAGAATTGTGACATGTTACTCCCTGTTCTAGGAAGGAGCTACGAACGCGACAGGAAAGGAACCCCACGAAGGTTCTGGTCAACCTGTGAAGGCTGTCAGGCATAGTTTTCAGAATGAAAGCAATCTTTGAAGAAATGTTTACAAAAACCTGCATTGCCTATGACCTATGGTCTATGGCTATAGAGATAGTGCATCATACACTCCTTTTTAGTGACCTTGCTGAGTACGCTCGTACTCAACCATACCTTATTAACCCTTGCTAGGTTCTAAGCCATTGAAGACGATGTCAACATCAATTTATTCTCAAGAAACCATCATCGACAACTCAAGTTCTTCAATAGGTCAATGAAGTCAACATATACATCAGCTGATGTGAAGATAAAGTGTCAGTTTAGATAGGAGTAGATTTTCTAGCCAAAAAACCTATTTCTGTAGAGCTTTGCAATAGTAGGAATGGCAAGCCAAATAGTTTAGATGCTAGTCTTAGTTACTAGATATTTCTGAGTTATTATTTCCAGTTCTTCTCTATAAGAAGTTATTTCTCTCTCTTTAACCTAGGGTGTTCTCTGGATCTTTTATAAAGTGTCGAGTTGTAATCTATAGTCATGTCTTGGACCTGATGTGTTTCTGTTGTACCACTCTGAGGGATATAATACTAGTGAACGGTGTTTCTGTTGTATCAATGACTATAATGTACTACATCATGTAGTGGTATGCTGGGTCACCGCAGCTGGTATTAGAGCATATGCTTTGACCTTAGGATTAAAACCCTTTTAGGAAGATCTATAGGTTGGATAGTGACAATAGGATCCATCTTATCTAAACCAAAACTTGTGATGAATATCCACTTGAGGATAATCTTGTCACACTTAAGTTGGATGTTCTTATCATCTTTCTTAAGAATTAGTTATATGTCTTCTCTAGAGAATTGCCAGTTTAGTGTTGATCTAAATAGGTATAACACCACTAAGATATCTTAAGTAAGTTGAAATATCAAAGAAGATTACGACTAAGATTAGGATATCATGTGGAGTAGTATTAGTGATGGAGTCTATATTTAGAACCCTGCGAAGTAGCAGAATCTTATCACTAGTTCATACCACTATACCATACAGGGTAGACCATCAGAGTATATATAGATACAATTGGAAGTAAATCATGTGGCATTCACTTGAGAATTCCATGTGATGGAGTAGAATTTTATTAAGAATCATTGATAGTAAGTTAAGAAAAAGAGTCGTCATGGTGAGATTAGCTCTTTAATCATGACGACTAGGTATATCTTAACAAGTTCGTCATGAGAATAGCTCCGAGACCATGATAAGTCTGTAATTAGGGCAAGTACTTAGTAAATAATCTTGTAACAATAGTAAGTAAAGAACAGTGTAGGTCTATGATAGAAGTCATAGATATTATAATATTACGATAATTGTTGGATTAAGGTAGTAACTACAATTTTGTTAGTAGTTTTGAGAGATCATGTGAGGATATTTTATGATAGAATGGATCTAGTGACTCTAGCTGTGGTTCATGAAAAGAGCAGACATGCAATGACATTGGTGGATCCATGTGTGGTTCATGGGAAGAGCAGACATGCGATGACACTGGGTGGATCCATGTGTGGTTTGTGAGAAGAACACACCTGCAATGACATTGGTGGATCCATGTGTGGTTCATGGGAAGAACACACATGCAATGACTCTGGTGATATGTGGTTTGTGAAAAGAACAGACATGCAATGACTCTAGCTGTGGCTAATGAGAAGAGCAGACATACAATGACACTGGTGGATCCATGTGTGGTTTGTGAGAAGAACACACATGCAATGACACTGGGTGTGGTTCATGATATGGTTTGTCAGAAGAACACACATGCAATGACTCTAGCTGTGGTTCATAAAAAGAGCACGCATGCGATGACTCTAGCCGTGGTTCATGAGAAGAGTAGACATACAATGACACCGGTGGATCCATGTGTGGTTCATGGGAGGAACACACATGCAATGACACTGGTGGATCCATGTGTGGTATGTGGGAAGAACACACATGCAATGACACTGGTGGATCCATGTGTGGTTCATGGGAAGAACACACATGCAATGACACTGGGTGTGGTTCATGATATGGTATGTGAGAAGAACACACATGCAATGACACTGGTGGATCCATGTGTGGTCTGTGAGAAGAACACACATGCAATGACACTAGGTGTGGTTCATGATATGGTTTATGAGAAGGACACACATCCAATGACTCTAGCTATGGATCCATGTGTGGTCTTTGGGAAGAACACACATGCAATGAGACTGGTGATATGTGGTCTGTGAAAAGAACACACATCCAATGACTCTAGCTATGGTTCATGAAAAGAGCAGACATGCAATGACACTGGTGGATCCATGTGTGGTGCATGGGAAGAACACACATGCAATGACACTGGTGGATCCATGTGTGGTCTGTGGGAAGAACCCACATGCAATGACACTGGTGGATCCATGTGTGGTTCATGGGAAGAACACACATGCAATGACACTAGGTGTGGTTCATGATATGGTTTGTGAGAAGAACACACATGCAATGACACTGGTGGATCCATGTGTGGTCTTTGGGAAGAACACACATGCAATGACACTGGTGATATGTGGTCTGTGAGAAGAACACACATCCAATGACTCTAGCTGTGGTTCATTGAAAGAGCATACATGCAATGACACTGGTGGATCCATGTGTGGTTCATGGGAAGAACACACATGTGATGACACTGGGTGGATCCATGTGTGGTTTCTAAAAAGAACACACATGCAATGACACTGGTGGATCCATGTGTGGTTCATGGGAAGAACACACATGCAATGACTCTAGTGATATGTGGTTTGTGAAAAGAACAGACATGCAATGACTCTAGCTGTCGTTAATGAGAAGAGCAGACATGCAATGACACCGGTGGATCCATGTGTGGTTTGTGAGAAGAACACACATGCGATGACACTGGGTGTGGTTCATGATATGGTTTATAAGAAGAACACACATGCAATGACTCTAGTTGTGGTTTGTGAAAAGAGCACACATGCGATGACTCTAGCTGTGGTTCATGGGATGAATAGACATACAATGACACTGGTGGATCCATGTATGGTTCATGGGAAGAACACACCTGCAACGACACTGGTGGATCCATGTGTGGTCTGTGGGAAGAACACACATGCAATGACACTGGTGGATTCTTACGTGGTTTATGAGTGGTTTATGAGAAGAACACACATTCAATGAACTATTGTGGATCTATCTTGGCATAATTTGATGTATGCCATGATGTATTTCATTGTGTAAGACACTCACTTTCCATTTTATACTACTCAGTATCGCCCTTGGTTTTATGTGGTACTACTCAGTTTTGCTCCCCCTCTCTAAGCACAAATCTATGCCCACCCTGTCTGCTACTCCCTGATTGGTTATCACAGTTGTCACGCGGATCATGCGCACCAACCGTTGATTCTGTGCAATCCAACGATGATCGTTGCACACGTCATGCCATTCACAGTACAGCGTGAGACAGCACGGACCTCTCCCTCAGCGAGACTTCTACAAGAAGGAACATGATGCCATCCATGGAAAAATTCGTCGAGCGGTCATGTCATGTTTAATCAAGTCTAAAAAGCCTACTACTGCTACTACTACGCCACAACGCATGCGTCATCGAGTGCACGGTCGTCGATGGACAGCTGCAATTTATTGCCACTTGATTTTAATAAGACATATCCCATTTTTTACGCAGCGGCTCTCAATCTCACTTCCACCTGGGCCCAACCATAAGAAGCTTGCACGCGCTAGCCAGAGACCGAAGAGCTGAGCTCGACCAGACCTAACGTCTCCTCCTTCATCAACACATCCCTCTACCCGATCTAGCACAACCCCACAAATCTCGCCATACAGCCACCTACCTCCCCCTCTACATTTCCACTTTTAACTATCGCCAATTTTAGGGCCGTGTCAAACTTTGTACATAGAAATTGTGTATGCGCCCTTTGCATGTGGTTCAATACAGAACTGCCATGCAGGGCCTAGGAAAAAAACGTGACATACCGTGCGCGTGTCGCGGTGCACGGCGGTGCAACGAAACGTACCTTGCGTCCATCCACCTTAACTATAGAGCCCCTCTCCGTACACCCACTCCCACTCTCGCTCACTCTCCCACGCAACCCTCTCCACTGTCCCACCAGCATCCGCAAACTCCCGAGAATACCTCGTCCGTGCCGGAGATGACCGAGGAGGATAAGGTGGCCATCGTCGTCTCCGAGGCCGCCAGCGAGGAGGCCCCTGTCTCCTCGCCAGCCCCCCTCGACGCGTTGAAAGCATCCATCATCCCTGTCTAGGCCCTAGTCGAGGCATCGATGGCAGCCGCCGTTCCTGTCCAGGCCCCCGTCCCCGCTACCGATGGAGCCACCGAAGCGGAGGCCCTCGCCGGCGAGGAGGCCCCCACCGGTCACAAGCGGATCAAGCACTTCTGGGGCACCTACGATCCAGATAAGTACATCCCTTCGCTGAACCCCTACGACACCAGCATCGACGACCCATGGTCGGAGGTAACTAGGATTTGCTCCCCTCCCTTGGTTCTTCTACAGTTCCCATCGTTGGATGCTAGATGTTGGTTTATTAGGATTCGCTTGTTCGCATTTCGATTGCTCGATCTTCTTACATCATCTACTCCCCCATTTTACTTTTCTTCCAATAGGTTTCCGGCAGTGACGTCTGCAGTGATGACGAGTCCATAAACACCAAGACTCGTCAGGTGCTGAGGAGGCTGCGGGCCGGCAAGTACGCCGCCTTCTTCAGGGGCGGCCCTTGGCGCTTCCCGTTCCGCAAGGGGATTGCCTACAGTTGTGCGAGTGGCCCCGACCGCACCGACTTCCTCTCCTTAATGAAGCATGCAGAGGTCACGGGCTCTGGCATCCACAAAGGCGGAGAGCGCGAGACCGTGAACATCAACGCCTACATCGCTGAACACCGGCCTGTCGGCATTCACCTCCGAAACCTCCAGCGGTTGGCCATCAAAGAGGGTCGCATCGCGCCAATCAGGCCCAAGGTCCCCAAGATCAAGGGACCGGGCAGCAAGAAGTGGAGGAAGCGTCGGATGGAGGAGGAGGAGGAGGAGGCGGAGGCGTGGGCGGGTGCAGGATGTGCCTGTAGCTGCGGCGGCTGCCGCTGCTGCTAAGAAGCTTCTTTCTAGCTATATCCTATTTCTGGTTGAATGCATCGAACCTCATTAAGCAACCTACTTTTTATCGCTATATCCTATTTAGCTGGGAACAGCTATATCTACTTTTATTTTGTTTTCTGAAAGAATATATTCTTCCTGGTGTGATTTGCTGCTTTAGATTTGCTACCTGATCGGAGGCAAAAAGAGGTCCAAAAGGAAACGACTTATCGAAGAGAGAATCTTCTCTAGATTTGCTACCAATTTGGGAAAATATGGACATATCTGTTTAGCGAGAGAGGAAAAGGGTACTCTTTCAAACTGCCAGTTAACGAGCTACCATCTTCACGGCTCCCTCTACAAGAAGGAACACGATGCCGTCTATGGAAAAAGTCGTCGAGCG